>CAVNZL010000086.1:0-496016 GCA_963693355.1 Pontia daplidice
GGCCCTGGCCTGGCCTGGCCCTGGCCTGGCCTGGCCTGGCCTGGCCTGGCCTGGCCTGGCCTGGCCTGGCCTGGCCTGGCCTGGCCTGGCCTGGCCTGGCCTGGCCTGGCCTGGCCTGGCCTGGCCTGGCCTGGCCTGGCCTGGCCTGGCCTGGCCTGGCCTGGCCTGGCCTGGCCTGGCCTGGCCTGGCCTGGCCTGGCCTGGCCTGGCCTGGCCTGGCCTGGCCTGGCCTGGCCTGGCCTGGCCTGGCCTGGCCTGGCCTGGCCTGGCCTGGCCTGGCCTGGCCTGGCCTGGCCTGGCCTGGCCTGGCCTGGCCTGGCCTGGCCTGGCCTGGCCTGGCCTGGCCTGGCCTGGCCTGGCCTGGCCTGGCCTGGCCTGGCCTGGCCTGGCCTGGCCTGGCCTGGCCTGGCCTGGCCTGGCCTGGCCTGGCCTGGCCTGGCCTGGCCTGGCCTGGCCTGGCCTGGCCTGGCCTGGCCTGGCCTGGCCTGGCCTGGCCTGGCCTGGCCTGGCCTGGCCTGGCCTGGCCTGGCCTGGCCTGGCCTGGCCTGGCCTGGCCTGGCCTGGCCTGGCCTGGCCTGGCCTGGCCTGGCCTGGCCTGGCCTGGCCTGGCCTGGCCTGGCCTGGCCTGGCCTGGCCTGGCCTGGCCTGGCCTGGCCTGGCCTGGCCTGGCCTGGCCTGGCCTGGCCTGGCCTGGCCTGGCCTGGCCTGGCCTGGCCTGGCCTGGCCTGGCCTGGCCTGGCCTGGCCTGGCCTGGCCTGGCCTGGCCTGGCCTGGCCTGGCCTGGCCTGGCCTGGCCTGGCCTGGCCTGGCCTGGCCTGGCCTGGCCTGGCCTGGCCTGGCCTGGCCTGGCCTGGCCTGGCCTGGCCTGGCCTGGCCTGGCCTGGCCTGGCCTGGCCTGGCCTGGCCTGGCCTGGCCTGGCCTGGCCTGGCCTGGCCTGGCCTGGCCTGGCCTGGCCTGGCCTGGCCTGGCCTGGCCTGGCCTGGCCTGGCCTGGCCTGGCCTGGCCTGGCCTGGCCTGGCCTGGCCTGGCCTGGCCTGGCCTGGCCTGGCCTGGCCTGGCCTGGCCTGGCCTGGCCTGGCCTGGCCTGGCCTGGCCTGGCCTGGCCTGGCCTGGCCTGGCCTGGCCTGGCCTGGCCTGGCCTGGCCTGGCCTGGCCTGGCCTGGCCTGGCCTGGCCTGGCCTGGCCTGGCCTGGCCTGGCCTGGCCTGGCCTGGCCTGGCCTGGCCTGGCCTGGCCTGGCCTGGCCTGGCCTGGCCTGGCCTGGCCTGGCCTGGCCTGGCCTGGCCTGGCCTGGCCTGGCCTGGCCTGGCCTGGCCTGGCCTGGCCTGGCCTGGCCTGGCCTGGCCTGGCCTGGCCTGGCCTGGCCTGGCCTGGCCTGGCCTGGCCTGGCCTGGCCTGGCCTGGCCTGGCCTGGCCTGGCCTGGCCTGGCCTGGCCTGGCCTGGCCTGGCCTGGCCTGGCCTGGCCTGGCCTGGCCTGGCCTGGCCTGGCCTGGCCTGGCCTGGCCTGGCCTGGCCTGGCCTGGCCTGGCCTGGCCTGGCCTGGCCTGGCCTGGCCTGGCCTGGCCTGGCCTGGCCTGGCCTGGCCTGGCCTGGCCTGGCCTGGCCTGGCCTGGCCTGGCCTGGCCTGGCCTGGCCTGGCCTGGCCTGGCCTGGCCTGGCCTGGCCTGGCCTGGCCTGGCCTGGCCTGGCCTGGCCTGGCCTGGCCCTGGCCTGGCCTGGCCTGGCCTGGCCTGGCCTGGCCTGGCCTGGCCTGGCCTGGCCTGGCCTGGCCTGGCCTGGCCTGGCCTGGCCTGGCCTGGCCTGGCCTGGCCTGGCCTGGCCTGGCCTGGCCTGGCCTGGCCTGGCCTGGCCTGGCCTGGCCTGGCCTGGCCTGGCCTGGCCTGGCCTGGCCTGGCCTGGCCTGGCCTGGCCTGGCCTGGCCTGGCCTGGCCTGGCCTGGCCTGGCCTGGCCTGGCCTGGCCTGGCCTGGCCTGGCCTGGCCTGGCCTGGCCTGGCCTGGCCTGGCCTGGCCTGGCCTGGCCTGGCCTGGCCTGGCCTGGCCTGGCCTGGCCTGGCCTGGCCTGGCCTGGCCTGGCCTGGCCTGGCCTGGCCTGGCCTGGCCTGGCCTGGCCTGGCCTGGCCTGGCCTGGCCTGGCCTGGCCTGGCCTGGCCTGGCCTGGCCTGGCCTGGCCTGGCCTGGCCTGGCCTGGCCTGGCCTGGCCTGGCCTGGCCTGGCCTGGCCTGGCCTGGCCTGGCCTGGCCTGGCCTGGCCTGGCCTGGCCTGGCCTGGCCTGGCCTGGCCTGGCCTGGCCTGGCCTGGCCTGGCCTGGCCTGGCCTGGCCTGGCCTGGCCTGGCCTGGCCTGGCCTGGCCTGGCCTGGCCTGGCCTGGCCTGGCCTGGCCTGGCCTGGCCTGGCCTGGCCTGGCCTGGCCTGGCCTGGCCTGGCCTGGCCTGGCCTGGCCTGGCCTGGCCTGGCCTGGCCTGGCCTGGCCTGGCCTGGCCTGGCCTGGCCTGGCCTGGCCTGGCCTGGCCTGGCCTGGCCTGGCCTGGCCTGGCCTGGCCTGGCCTGGCCTGGCCTGGCCTGGCCTGGCCTGGCCTGGCCTGGCCTGGCCTGGCCTGGCCTGGCCTGGCCTGGCCTGGCCTGGCCTGGCCTGGCCTGGCCTGGCCTGGCCTGGCCTGGCCTGGCCTGGCCTGGCCTGGCCTGGCCTGGCCTGGCCTGGCCTGGCCTGGCCTGGCCTGGCCTGGCCTGGCCTGGCCTGGCCTGGCCTGGCCTGGCCTGGCCTGGCCTGGCCTGGCCTGGCCTGGCCTGGCCTGGCCTGGCCTGGCCTGGCCTGGCCTGGCCTGGCCTGGCCTGGCCTGGCCTGGCCTGGCCTGGCCTGGCCTGGCCTGGCCTGGCCTGGCCTGGCCTGGCCTGGCCTGGCCTGGCCTGGCCTGGCCTGGCCTGGCCTGGCCTGGCCTGGCCTGGCCTGGCCTGGCCTGGCCTGGCCTGGCCTGGCCTGGCCTGGCCTGGCCTGGCCTGGCCTGGCCTGGCCTGGCCTGGCCTGGCCTGGCCTGGCCTGGCCTGGCCTGGCCTGGCCTGGCCTGGCCTGGCCTGGCCTGGCCTGGCCTGGCCTGGCCTGGCCTGGCCTGGCCTGGCCTGGCCTGGCCTGGCCTGGCCTGGCCTGGCCTGGCCTGGCCTGGCCTGGCCTGGCCTGGCCTGGCCTGGCCTGGCCTGGCCTGGCCTGGCCTGGCCTGGCCTGGCCTGGCCTGGCCTGGCCTGGCCTGGCCTGGCCCTGGCCTGGCCTGGCCTGGCCTGGCCTGGCCTGGCCTGGCCTGGCCTGGCCTGGCCTGGCCTGGCCTGGCCTGGCCTGGCCTGGCCTGGCCTGGCCTGGCCTGGCCTGGCCTGGCCTGGCCTGGCCTGGCCTGGCCTGGCCTGGCCTGGCCTGGCCTGGCCTGGCCTGGCCTGGCCTGGCCTGGCCTGGCCTGGCCTGGCCTGGCCTGGCCTGGCCTGGCCTGGCCTGGCCTGGCCTGGCCTGGCCTGGCCTGGCCTGGCCTGGCCTGGCCTGGCCTGGCCTGGCCTGGCCTGGCCTGGCCTGGCCTGGCCTGGCCTGGCCTGGCCTGGCCTGGCCTGGCCTGGCCTGGCCTGGCCTGGCCTGGCCTGGCCTGGCCTGGCCTGGCCTGGCCTGGCCTGGCCTGGCCTGGCCTGGCCTGGCCTGGCCTGGCCTGGCCTGGCCTGGCCTGGCCTGGCCTGGCCTGGCCTGGCCTGGCCTGGCCTGGCCTGGCCTGGCCTGGCCTGGCCTGGCCTGGCCTGGCCTGGCCTGGCCTGGCCTGGCCTGGCCTGGCCTGGCCTGGCCTGGCCTGGCCTGGCCTGGCCTGGCCTGGCCTGGCCTGGCCTGGCCTGGCCTGGCCTGGCCTGGCCTGGCCTGGCCTGGCCTGGCCTGGCCTGGCCTGGCCTGGCCTGGCCTGGCCTGGCCTGGCCTGGCCTGGCCTGGCCTGGCCTGGCCTGGCCTGGCCTGGCCTGGCCTGGCCTGGCCTGGCCTGGCCTGGCCTGGCCTGGCCTGGCCTGGCCTGGCCTGGCCTGGCCTGGCCTGGCCTGGCCTGGCCTGGCCTGGCCTGGCCTGGCCTGGCCTGGCCTGGCCTGGCCTGGCCTGGCCTGGCCTGGCCTGGCCTGGCCTGGCCTGGCCTGGCCTGGCCTGGCCTGGCCTGGCCTGGCCTGGCCTGGCCTGGCCTGGCCT
The DNA here is from genome assembly GCA_963693355.1 of Pontia daplidice. NCBI lineage: Eukaryota > Metazoa > Arthropoda > Insecta > Lepidoptera > Pieridae > Pontia > Pontia daplidice. The sequence goes on from CAVNZL010000086.1 coordinate 4,195, forward strand.
GGCCTGGCCTGGCCTGGCCTGGCCTGGCCTGGCCTGGCCTGGCCTGGCCTGGCCTGGCCTGGCCTGGCCTGGCCTGGCCTGGCCTGGCCTGGCCTGGCCTGGCCTGGCCTGGCCTGGCCTGGCCTGGCCTGGCCTGGCCTGGCCTGGCCTGGCCTGGCCTGGCCTGGCCTGGCCTGGCCTGGCCTGGCCTGGCCTGGCCTGGCCTGGCCTGGCCTGGCCTGGCCTGGCCTGGCCTGGCCTGGCCTGGCCTGGCCTGGCCTGGCCTGGCCTGGCCTGGCCTGGCCTGGCCTGGCCTGGCCTGGCCTGGCCTGGCCTGGCCTGGCCTGGCCTGGCCTGGCCTGGCCTGGCCTGGCCTGGCCTGGCCTGGCCTGGCCTGGCCTGGCCTGGCCTGGCCTGGCCTGGCCTGGCCTGGCCTGGCCTGGCCTGGCCTGGCCTGGCCTGGCCTGGCCTGGCCTGGCCTGGCCTGGCCTGGCCTGGCCTGGCCTGGCCTGGCCTGGCCTGGCCTGGCCTGGCCTGGCCTGGCCTGGCCTGGCCTGGCCTGGCCTGGCCTGGCCTGGCCTGGCCTGGCCTGGCCTGGCCTGGCCTGGCCTGGCCTGGCCTGGCCTGGCCTGGCCTGGCCTGGCCTGGCCTGGCCTGGCCTGGCCTGGCCTGGCCTGGCCTGGCCTGGCCTGGCCTGGCCTGGCCTGGCCTGGCCTGGCCTGGCCTGGCCTGGCCTGGCCTGGCCTGGCCTGGCCTGGCCTGGCCTGGCCTGGCCTGGCCTGGCCTGGCCTGGCCTGGCCTGGCCTGGCCTGGCCTGGCCTGGCCTGGCCTGGCCTGGCCTGGCCTGGCCTGGCCTGGCCTGGCCTGGCCTGGCCTGGCCTGGCCTGGCCTGGCCTGGCCTGGCCTGGCCTGGCCTGGCCTGGCCTGGCCTGGCCTGGCCTGGCCTGGCCTGGCCTGGCCTGGCCTGGCCTGGCCTGGCCTGGCCTGGCCTGGCCTGGCCTGGCCTGGCCTGGCCTGGCCTGGCCTGGCCTGGCCTGGCCTGGCCTGGCCTGGCCTGGCCTGGCCTGGCCTGGCCTGGCCTGGCCTGGCCTGGCCTGGCCTGGCCTGGCCTGGCCTGGCCTGGCCTGGCCTGGCCTGGCCTGGCCTGGCCTGGCCTGGCCTGGCCTGGCCTGGCCTGGCCTGGCCTGGCCTGGCCTGGCCTGGCCTGGCCTGGCCTGGCCTGGCCTGGCCTGGCCTGGCCTGGCCTGGCCTGGCCTGGCCTGGCCTGGCCTGGCCTGGCCTGGCCTGGCCTGGCCTGGCCTGGCCTGGCCTGGCCTGGCCTGGCCTGGCCTGGCCTGGCCTGGCCTGGCCTGGCCTGGCCTGGCCTGGCCTGGCCTGGCCTGGCCTGGCCTGGCCTGGCCTGGCCTGGCCTGGCCTGGCCTGGCCTGGCCTGGCCTGGCCCTGGCCTGGCCTGGCCTGGCCTGGCCTGGCCTGGCCTGGCCTGGCCTGGCCTGGCCTGGCCTGGCCTGGCCTGGCCTGGCCTGGCCTGGCCTGGCCTGGCCTGGCCTGGCCTGGCCTGGCCTGGCCTGGCCTGGCCTGGCCTGGCCTGGCCTGGCCTGGCCTGGCCTGGCCTGGCCTGGCCTGGCCTGGCCTGGCCTGGCCTGGCCTGGCCTGGCCTGGCCTGGCCTGGCCTGGCCTGGCCTGGCCTGGCCTGGCCTGGCCTGGCCTGGCCTGGCCTGGCCTGGCCTGGCCTGGCCTGGCCTGGCCTGGCCTGGCCTGGCCTGGCCTGGCCTGGCCTGGCCTGGCCTGGCCTGGCCTGGCCTGGCCTGGCCTGGCCTGGCCTGGCCTGGCCTGGCCTGGCCTGGCCTGGCCTGGCCTGGCCTGGCCTGGCCTGGCCTGGCCTGGCCTGGCCTGGCCTGGCCTGGCCTGGCCTGGCCTGGCCTGGCCTGGCCTGGCCTGGCCTGGCCTGGCCTGGCCTGGCCTGGCCTGGCCTGGCCTGGCCTGGCCTGGCCTGGCCTGGCCTGGCCTGGCCTGGCCTGGCCTGGCCTGGCCTGGCCTGGCCTGGCCTGGCCTGGCCTGGCCTGGCCTGGCCTGGCCTGGCCTGGCCTGGCCTGGCCTGGCCTGGCCTGGCCTGGCCTGGCCTGGCCTGGCCTGGCCTGGCCTGGCCTGGCCTGGCCTGGCCTGGCCTGGCCTGGCCTGGCCTGGCCTGGCCTGGCCTGGCCTGGCCCTGGCCTGGCCTGGCCTGGCCTGGCCTGGCCTGGCCTGGCCTGGCCTGGCCTGGCCTGGCCTGGCCTGGCCTGGCCTGGCCTGGCCTGGCCTGGCCTGGCCTGGCCTGGCCTGGCCTGGCCTGGCCTGGCCTGGCCTGGCCTGGCCTGGCCTGGCCTGGCCTGGCCTGGCCTGGCCTGGCCTGGCCTGGCCTGGCCTGGCCTGGCCTGGCCTGGCCTGGCCTGGCCTGGCCTGGCCTGGCCTGGCCTGGCCTGGCCTGGCCTGGCCTGGCCTGGCCTGGCCTGGCCTGGCCTGGCCTGGCCTGGCCTGGCCTGGCCTGGCCTGGCCTGGCCTGGCCTGGCCTGGCCTGGCCTGGCCTGGCCTGGCCTGGCCTGGCCTGGCCTGGCCTGGCCTGGCCTGGCCTGGCCTGGCCTGGCCTGGCCTGGCCTGGCCTGGCCTGGCCTGGCCTGGCCTGGCCTGGCCTGGCCTGGCCTGGCCTGGCCTGGCCTGGCCTGGCCTGGCCTGGCCTGGCCTGGCCTGGCCTGGCCTGGCCTGGCCTGGCCTGGCCTGGCCTGGCCTGGCCTGGCCTGGCCTGGCCTGGCCTGGCCTGGCCTGGCCTGGCCTGGCCTGGCCTGGCCTGGCCTGGCCTGGCCTGGCCTGGCCTGGCCTGGCCTGGCCTGGCCTGGCCTGGCCTGGCCTGGCCTGGCCTGGCCTGGCCTGGCCTGGCCTGGCCTGGCCTGGCCTGGCCTGGCCTGGCCTGGCCTGGCCTGGCCTGGCCTGGCCTGGCCTGGCCTGGCCTGGCCTGGCCTGGCCTGGCCTGGCCTGGCCTGGCCTGGCCTGGCCTGGCCTGGCCTGGCCTGGCCTGGCCTGGCCTGGCCTGGCCTGGCCTGGCCTGGCCTGGCCTGGCCTGGCCTGGCCTGGCCTGGCCTGGCCTGGCCTGGCCTGGCCTGGCCTGGCCTGGCCTGGCCTGGCCTGGCCTGGCCTGGCCTGGCCTGGCCTGGCCTGGCCTGGCCTGGCCTGGCCTGGCCTAAGCCTGGCCTGGCCTGGCCTGGCCTGGCCTGGCCTGGCCTGGCCTGGCCTAACCTAACCTAACCTAACCTAACCTAACCTAACCTAACCTAACCTAACCTAACCTAACCTAACCTAACCTAACCTAACCTAACCTAACCTAACCTAACCTAACCTAACCTAACCTAACCTAACCTAACCTAACCTAACCTAACCTAACCTAACCTAACCTAACCTAACCTAACCTAACCTAACCTAACCTAACCTAACCAGTCGCAGTCGAACCGCCGTCGCGAAAGCATCCAAACCAAGTCGCTCCGCAGTGTAAAAATCCTAAAAATAGGATTTTTTCGCGCAAGTACAAAACAAAATATATCATCGTGTGCAGTTTTTGACGGCGAATCCGGTAATATAACTCTTGCTGTGAAAAAGTTAGAAAAGTTTCGTGAAAAGTGCAAAAAACTTCAAAATTGACAAAAATTTCAAACAAAAGTGCGTGCGGCGTGAAAACCAAATCGACGACCCTATGTTTTTATTGTGCATCTAAACGCGCCTTACCGCGACGCTTCGTTTGATACCATTTTCGGATTTTTCCATCAAGAAAAAAGGGGAGAAAATTAAGAAAATCTGAAAAAGCACGTGGCACGTGGTCTGCGAAAGCGCTCTCCCTCCTACACATGCTATATATCGCCAGACGCGCCTTAAGAAGCTGAGAAAAAATACGTAAAAATCTTTAAATTCGGTTCAGTAGAAAAAATTTTATAAGCAAAAGAAAATTATAACCTTTTAAAATAACAAAAATTTAATAATATCTCGGAAAGTAAATCGACAACCCCCTGATTAAAAATCACCATAAGGTGCAGTTTGCAATTGTGCATCGTTTGAGGGGTCGCACAAAATTTTCCGACTACTACTAAGCTCCTGGAAGGAAAAATAAGGATAACCACGTGGCACGTGGTCACCGATCCCGCGGGACCCCCCGAACAAGCCATACCTCTCCAGAAAGCTCTCGTCAAGCCCATCAAAACGACGTATCAAGAAAGAAGATCGGTGAAGGCGTCGCCGAGTTACATCGCCGGGAAGAAATCATCAAGAAAACCGGGAATAACTCGGGAACGGTGCGTTTTAGCGCGTTTTTAAGGCCGGATCCAGTATACTAATAGTATACTGGAGTTTTGACCGCCTGGTCGACCCCTACCAGGAACAAAATTCAAAATTTTTCAAATAATCTTTTATAAACTTTGTTTAAAAAATTAATAAATAAAATAGAATACTACAAGTTCGGACTAAAACGGTGCACGCCAGTAAAAAATTAACATCATTTTCGGCTTTTTTTAGGTTATAAAAGGGCTATAGGGACGTATCACGTGCACCGAAATTTGGACCCACCCCCTCACCCCACCACCCCACCCCTTGGGGGAGCGAAATCGAAACCCCAAGGAACACAGGCGTGCGACACCTCAATCGATTCGTCTCGAGAAGGCGAACCGAGTGAGCTACGTAGCAGCTTGATCACACAAACACACACACAGATATTGTCATAAAACACACACAGACAGTTCTCACACACAAATACACAAGTGCGACGGCTCATTCGACTCCTCGCAAGACGAGGAGAAGATTGTTGCGGTCGACACTGACACTCGATTAAACACACACACACAAACACACACACACACACATCAACACTTTCAGAGACACAAGTGTTACACCTTATTCGACTCCGCTGACTGCAGCGGACCCTCGAAAAGGTGCACACGTGCCAAGGCACACACACTCACTCGCAAATACACGCACACATATAAGGCGAAGGCTGGGTGGCCAAACCGCGCGCAAAAAAAATTCACTGAAAACTGACGCGCCGCTCCCGAAGGTTATCAGACTGCGACATTAGACTTAGTGACAGGGGTTCTCTTATTGGAAACCTCTTCTAGAAAATAAGTTGACTCGGCTACTACCCTATTGGGAGTAGACCTTAGATTAAGTTTTATCCTAGATTAAGACTCTGTGATATACAATAGCTTGAGAAATTTAAATATAAACAAGCAACACGGTGTTAATTAAAAGTAAAAATAATACGACATCCTTGGCCCCCTTTGGCCAAGTCTGAACCTGACTAAATACTGTGATATTTATTTGTTTATTGATTATATCTTCTGTATTGACCACCGCCCTATTGGCGGACCAATTAGTTTTAGGCCGTATTGGCTATTAGAATCTAAGTTTTATAAATTGACCCGTATATTGTTGCAATCAAGCTAGTATTAATCTTAAGTATATCACTTAACTAATTATTGACTGTCCTCTTCCTTTTGGGAGAATACACTAGTTGTAAGCTTTGTAGAAATAAAAGTTGAGTATATATATAAGGAACTAAAATATTTATAAATAACGACAGTTAAATCCCCCTTTTGGGAGTAGTTTTAAGTTTTATGACCTAATTATTGTAATTACATTATAAAAACGACAAACTAGAACATACTCGAAATAACTGTAAATAAGAAAATTGTAAAACAATTATTGTAATTACAATATAGACGAACCACTGCCTACATAGTAAAAATAAAGCACAACAATGTTCGGAATCCGTACCCCAACAAAGTCGCTTTCGCAAACCACAAATGAAGCCGGAAAAGAGGCTGGTATAGAGACGGCCCCTATACAGCCACTATCCCAAACCGCAATTCCGACGGTGAGAAGGAGCATTGGGGAGATTGAAACAGCTATAGCTCAAGGAGCAGAAGGGTTAAAGAAAACAAAACAATATAAAAACAGATCCACTGAGGCTGCAGCTGTTCAACAGAGTGCACTCCTCCAATTGGACTCCGCCCGGAACCTGAAGGGAGAAATAAAAACAGCTGTTACGGCAGCAGTGAAGAGACTCTATGAGATGGTGAAAGAGTCTGAGGTATTACTAAAGGAAGCAAAGGAGAAAAAGAAAGAGATAGGAACAGAGGAAGTAAGAGAAAAGAAGGGAACGCAAGAGTCAGAAAACCAAACTGCATACAAAATAGACGATATGGAGACATACATAAAAAGACTAGAGAAAGAAACCAGAAAGATGGAGGAAGTCAACAGACAATTCCAGGAGACCATCAAACAGCATAAGAAAAATCTAGACAATAGTCTAGAGAAACGGAATGGACTTAAAATCCTCGAATGCGTAGAGGGCAACTCAAGAAAATTGGAAGAGATAGGAGACAAGATAGGAAAACACAAGGAGAAAAATGAAGAAATCATTAAAGAAAGCAATAAGCACTACAAAGAAATGAAAGTTCTAATCGAAAAACATATCGAAACAGCCGATGAAAGAGAAAGAAAGATAGAAGAGAAAATCGAAATGACATACGCAACAGTGGCAGCTACAAGAAAAAGCCCAGACCAAAACCATGATGCTAAGCAGAAGAGTGTAGCCCACCCGTTGACGTACAAGCCCAAACTACACACAGTAGTAGTAAAGTCCACCAATCAAGAAACAAATACCGAAATTTATGAAAGAATACGTACGGCAATAGACCCTAAAACCACTGGTCTAAGGGTGGATACTATCCGAAAAGCCAAAGACCAGAAGGTGATAGTGGGGTGCCGTGCGGAAGAACAGATAAGAGAATTTACAGAGAGACTTAAGACAGACAAAACCTTAACGGTGGAACAAATGGAGAATAAGGACCCATTAATAATACTACGAGGAGTGTTACAAATACACACTGACGAGGACATAGTCCAATTCATAAAGACGCAAAACAGACAGATCTTTGCAGGAGTAAAAGAGGAGGACATAAGAATGATAGTTAAAAGAAGAAGACCAGCTAGAAACCCTCACCTGCAAAATATCATTCTTCAAGTATCACCAATTGTCTGGCGCAAAATAGTAGACGCGGGAAAGGTGCATGTTGAACTGCAAAGAGTGATAGCCCATGATCAGTCGCCGCTTATACAATGCACCATCTGTCTAGGCTTCGGGCACACCCGAAAGTACTGTGAAGCAAGCAAAGAGATTTGCGCACACTGTGGGGGAGAACACAAGATGACAGACTGCGAAGAACACAAAGCAGGACACCCCCCGGTGTGCGTAAACTGTACGGCACTGAGAATCAACGCAGAACACAATGCGTTCAGCAATAACTGCCCGACAAGAGCACGCAAAGAGGCATTGGCACGCGCGACGGTTGCGTATTGCTGAGGGCACAAACGCAGTTAGTAATGGTCTCCTGGTCTGTCAAATAAATCTGCAAAGAAAAGAATTGGCGCTAAAAGAGCTGGTAATGGAAATGAAGAAAAGAAAAATGTTCGCGGCTCTCGTCCAGGAACCATACACTGGAGCAGGTGGAAGACTAAAGGACCAAATAGGAGTGAGAGTATTCCAACATGAAGAACATGGAGCGACAACAAAAGCGGCAGTCATGGTCCTGGACGAGAGTGTCAAAGTAATACAGTACCCAAATCTAACCACTCCCAATGTAGCGGTTGTGGGACTCGGATTGGAGAAAGGGGAGCTGATCGTCGTGTCCTTCTATCTGGAGCCACACCCCCAAGATGTAACCCAGCATATACAAAAACTGAAAGAAATTAAAACACATTTTAAAAATAAAATAATAATTGCGGGAGATGCAAATGCTAAGAGCCCTTGGTGGGGTAGTCCGGTGATGGATCGCAGAGGAGAGGAGCTTACCGACATCCTCCACAGCGAGAGCATCGAAGTCCTGAACGTCGGGGATATACCCACATATGACACCGTAAGGGGCACGAAGAGATTTTCCAGCCATATAGACATCACAGCGTGCACACAAGACATAATAACCACTGTAGATGACTGGAATATAGAAGAAGGGCTAATAAGCTCAGATCACAATGCCATCACGTTTAGGATCGGACTCACAAAGGCAAAAGGCATACAGATAGAAAGGACAACGAGGAAATATAACACGAAGAAAGCGAACTGGTCACTCTTCCACCAAGCGCTGAGGGAACAGTTAGAGGAAGTTAAAATTACAAAACAGGAAATTGAAAAAATTACAGACAGAGAAGAACTAGAACATAGAGTAGGAACTTACGTACGGGAAATCATAAAAGCCACAGAGGAAGCGATACCAAAAGTAAAGGGTAGGAAGAGCGGCGCCCTGCCTTGGTGGAATGAGGATCTGGAAAAAACAAGAAAGAGCGTTAGAACGAAGAAAAGAAGGATCAGATGGACGGCACCAGCAAGAAGAAACAAAGTGATAAGGGAATACCTGGAAGCGAGAGAAAGATACGAAAACGAAGTGAAGGAAGCACAAACAAGAAGTTGGAAGGAATTCTGCGGAAGACAAAATAAAGAAAATATGTGGGAGGGCATAAATAGAGTCATCTCAAGAACCACAAGGAGAACGGAAGACCTGCCCCTGTGTGTAGACAACAAAAAATTAGATCCTAAAGCATCAGCCGAATTACTCATAAAGACATTCTTCCCTGATGATACGCGGGACTTAGAAACAGAGGAACACGCAAGCGTTAGACGGAAAGCGGAACAGGTAAACATCGTGGAGGACAATGTTGCACATGACCCACCGTTTACAATTGCTGAACTCATGTCCGCTGCGGAGTCCTTCAATTCGAAAAAGGCGCCAGGGGAGGATGGCCTAACTGCGGACATATGTAGCCAAGCCATAAAAGTAGACCCGGAAACGACATTAGCAATAATGAACAAATGCTTGGAGTACGGCTACTTTCCAAAAATGTGGAAGAAGGCAAGAATCATAGTCCTGAGAAAGCCGGGAAAGGAAAACTACCTGTTGCCGAAATCATACAGACCTATAGGGCTGTTGCCGGTAATGGGGAAAATCGCTGAGAAGATGCTGGTGAGAAGATTACAGTGGCATCTGACCCCTAAAATAAGCGAAAGCCAGTTCGGATTCATGCCCCAAAAAAGCACAGAAGACGCCCTCTATAATCTCGTAAAGCTAATAAGAGAGAAGATCAAAAAAGGAAAAATCGTGACGATTATTTCACTTGATATAGAGGGCGCCTTTGATAATGCGTGGTGGCCTAAGATCCGGGTCCGACTGGCTGAGGAAAGTTGTCCACTGAATCTCAGAAGAATGATAGACAGCTATCTATCAGATAGAGAAGTAAAGGTGATCTACGCAGGGGCAGAGGCTGGAAAGATGGTGACAAAGGGCTGCATACAAGGGTCAATTGGAGGCCCACTCCTCTGGAATTTAATACTGGATCCACTTCTTAAAGGGCTGATACAAAGAGGATACTACGCACAGGCCTTTGCCGATGATGTGGTGTTGTTGTTTGAAGGAGACGCAGGAACTGAAATACAAAACACGGCGAACGAAGCATTGGACTACGTATATCAATGGGGCGTCCTTAACAAACTTAATTTCGCGCCACACAAAACGAAAGGGATGGTGATAACGCGAAAACTTAAGTATGACGACCCCAGGCTAAATATGAACAAAACACCTATACAGTTAGAACGCAATATAAAAATACTTGGAGTGGATATAGACGCGAGCCTCACCTTCAACCAACACATTGACACCACAACAAAAAAGGCAATAAAAATCTATAAACAGCTGGCCAAAGCAGCGAAGGTGAGCTGGGGACTCCATCCTGAGGTCATCGCGACCATATACATCGCGGTGATCGAACCCATTATTACTTATGCAGCGGCGGCGTGGGCCCCAGCGGTAACAAAGAAATGTATCCAAAAGAAGCTTAACTTTATCCAGAGGAGTTTCACACAGAAGATAATAAAAGGATACAAAACCGTCTCACTAAATTCAGCAATATTACTCTCAGGGACATTACCTCTGGACCTAAGAATCAGAGAAGTGGCAGATCTCTATGAAGCAAGGAAAAGGGGCTGTTCCAAATATGTGCTGGATGGAGATAAAATAGAAACGGTCATTAAAGCCACAGAAAAACCACATCCAGCCCAAATGACAAAGCAAACTTATAGCATAATAGAGGACCCGTCAACGCTTCAGCAAGAAAATAAAACATCAATATATACGGACGGGAGCAAAACACTGAATGGAGTCGGGGCGGCATGGTCTAAGTGGAGGAGAGGAGCAGAGATAAAATATAAGAAAATAAAGATGGCGAGCCACTGTACTGTCTACCAGGCAGAGTTGGTGGCTCTGAACAGCGCAGTAAAGGAGGCAAGGACAGAAAAGGAAGATGTCAACATATACAGCGACTCCAAATCCTCACTGGAAGCCATCGCGGGCGAACGCTCTCTCAATTCCCAAGTTGCCGAGATCCGCCAGAACCTCGAGGAAGGCAAAAGAAGGGGACAGAAAATAGAGCTTTTCTGGGTTAGGGCGCATATTGGCACAACGGGAAATGAGAGGGCGGACGCACTAGCGAAAGAAGCGGCTGAAAAAGACAAAACAAAAATAATGTATAGCGACATACCCTTATCATATATTAAAAGATGCATAAGGAATGAAACAGTACGGGAATGGACATTGAGATATGGAGAGTCGGACAAAGGAAAGGTCACAAAAGTTTTCATAAAGAACGTTGGAGACGCACACGCACTCCTAAAACAAGGACGCTTTGGCCCGGAGATGGTGCAGGTTCTTACAGGACACGGTCCGTTTGCGGGTTATCTATTCCGCTTCGGGATCAAACAGAGCCCAGAGTGCGAGTGCGACCCCGACGAAATACAATCAATAGAACATTTAATACTAAACTGCCCAATTTTTGTATCCGAACGGTGTGACCTGGGCCACAGGGTCGACAAACAGATAAGTCTTGAGAGCTTGCCTGGTCTACTGCTGGGGCACAGGTCGCACCTGGAGGAATTTTGCAAGAAGATAGTTAAAAGATGTAGGACTTTTAACAATAGTAAAAGTGGTGTGCGGGCCGCGGGGCTGCCGGCACCGACTTGCCAATAAATATTATTGAATATTTACCGTATAGTCATAACCGGCCGCCGCGCGGCGCGCAAACCACAGTAGAATAAGAATAAAATAGAATTTATATATTATGTAACTGATATCCTAAATAAAAAGTTTGACTCCCGTGTTTTATTAAGAGGACGAATGCCAGATAAGATGAATGATTAGCTTAGTTCCACGGCCCCGGTGACAAAGCCGGGGAAGGTAGGCCAGTAGGTGAAAAAAAAAAAAAAAAAAAAAAAAAAACTAACCTAACCTAACCTAACCTAACCTAACCTAACCTAACCTAACCTAACCTAACCTAACCTAACCTAACCTAACCTAACCTAACCTAACCTAACCTAACCTAACCTAACCTAACTAACCTAACCTAACCTAACCTAACCTAACCTAACCTAACCTAACCTAACCTAACCTAACCTAACCTAACCTAACCTAACCTAACCTAACCTAACCTAACCTAACCTAACCTAACCTAACCTAACCTAACCTAACCTAACCTAACCTAACCAGTCGCAGTCGAACCGCCGTCGCGAAAGCATCCAAACCAAGTCGCTCCGCAGTGTAAAAATCCTAAAAATAGGATTTTTTCGCGCAAGTACAAAACAAAATATATCATCGTGTGCAGTTTTTGACGGCAAATCCGGTAATATAACTCTTGTTGTGAAAAAGTTGGAAAAGTTTAGTGAAAAGTGCAAAAAACTTCAAAATTGACAAAAATTTCAAACAAAAGTGCGTGCGGCGTGAAAACCAAATCGACGACCCTATGTTTTTATTGTGCATCTAAACGCGCCTTATCGCGACGCTTCGTTTGATACCACTTTCGGATTTTTCCATCAAGAAAAAAGGGGAGAAAATTAAGAAAATCTGAAAAAGCACGTGGCACGTGGTCTGCGAAAGCGCTCTCCCCCCTACACATGCTATATATCGCCAGACGCGCCTTAAGAAGCTGAGTAAAAATACGTAAAAATCTTTAAATTCGGTTCAGTGGAAAAAATTTTATAAGCAAAAGAAAATTATAACCTTTTAAAATAACAAATATTTAACAATATCTCGGAAAGTAAATCGACAACCCCCTGATTAAAAATCACCATAAGGTGCAGTTTGCAATTGTGCATCGTTTGAGGGGTCGCACAAAATTTTCCGACTACTACTTAAGCTCCTGGAAGGAAAAATAAGGATAACCACGTGGCACGTGGTCACCGATCCCGCGGGACCCCCCGAACAAGCCATACCTCTCCAGAAAGCTCTCGTCAAGCCCATCAAAACGACGTATCAAGAAAGAAGATCGGTGAAGGCGTCGCCGAGTTACATCGCCGGGAAGAAATCATCAAGAAAACCGGGAATAACTCGGGAACGGTGCGTTTTAGCGCGTTTCTAAGGCCGGATCCAGTATACTAATAGTATACTGGAGTTTTGACCGCCTGGTCGACCCCTACCAGGAACAAAATTCAAAATTTTTCAAATAATCTTTTATAAACTTTTTTTTTAAAAAATTAATAAATAAAATAGAATACTACAAGTTCGGACTAAAACGGTGCACGCCAGTAAAAAATTAACATCATTTTCGGCTTTTTTAGGTTATAAAAGGGCTATAGGGACGTATCACGTGCACCGAAATTTGGACCCACCCCCTCACCCCACCACCCCACCCCTTGGGGGAGCGAAATCGAAACCCCAAGGAACACAGGCGTGCGACACCTCATTCGATTCGTCTCGAGAAGGCGAACCGAGTGAGCTACGTAGCAGCTTGATCACACAAACACACACACAGATATTGTCATAAAACACACACAGACAGTTCTCACACACAAATACACAAGTGCGACGGCTCATTCGACTCCTCGCAAGACGAGGAGAAGATTGTTGCGGTCGACACTGACACTCGATTAAACACACACACACAAACACACACACACACACATCAACACTTTCAGAGACACAAGTGTTACACCTTATTCGACTCCGCTGACTGCAGCGGACCCTCGAAAAGGTGCACACGTGCCAAGGCACACACACTCACTCGCAAATACACACACACATATAAGGCGAAGGCTGGGTGGCCAAACCGCGCGCAAAAAATTCACTGAAAACTGACGCGCCGCTCCCGAAGGTTATCAGACTGCGACATTAGGCTTAGTGACAGGGGTTCTCTTATTGGAAACCTCTTCTAGAAAATAAGTTGACTCGGCTACTACCCTATTGGGAGTAGACCTTAGATTAAGTTTTATCCTAGATTAAGACTCAAGCCAACAGCTTGTAAATCTGTGATATACAATAGCTTGAGAAACTTAAATATAAATAAGCAACACGGTGTTAATTAAAAGTAAAAATATTACGACATCCTTGGCCCCCTTTGGCCAAGTCTGAACCTGACTAAATACTGTGATATTTATCTGTTTATTGTTTATATCTTCTGTATTGACCATCGCCCTATTGGCGGACCAATTAGTTTTAGGCCGTATTGACCATTAGAATTTAAGTTTTATAAATTGACCCGTATATTGTTGCAATCAAGCTAGCTTTAATCTTAAGTATATCACTTAACTAATTACTGACTGTCCTCTTCCTTTTGGGAGAAGACACTAGTTGTAAGCATTGTAGAAATAAAAGTTGACTAAATATATAAGGAATTAAAATATTTATAAATATCGACAGTTAAATCCCCCTTTTGGGAGTAGTTTTAAGTTTTATGACCTAATTATTGTAATTACACTATAAAAACGACAAACTAGAACATACCCGAAATAACTGTAAATAAGAAAATTGTAAAGTATTTATTGTAATTACAATATCGACGAACCACTGCCTACATAGTAAAAAAATAAAGCACAACAATGTTCGGAATCCGTACCCCAACAAAGTCGCTTTCGCAAACCACAAATGAAGCCGGAAAAGAGGCTGGTATAGAGACGGCCCCTATACAGCCACTATCCCAGACCGCAATTCCGACGGTGAGAAGGAGCATTGGGGAGATTGAAACAGCTATAGCTCAAGGAGCAGAAGGATTAAAGAAAACAAAACAATATAAAAACAGATCCACTGAGGCTGCAGCTGTTCAACAGAGTGCACTCCTCCAATTAGACTCCGCCCGGAACCTGAAGGGAGAAATAAAAACAGCTGTTACGGCAGCAGTGAAGAGACTCTATGAGATGGTGAAAGAATCTGAGGTATTACTAAAGGAAGCAAAGGAGAAAAAGAAAGAGATAGGAACAGAGGAAGTAAGAGAAAAGAAGGGAACGCAAGAGTCAGAAAACCAAACAGCATACAAAATAGACGATATGGAGACATACTTAAAAAGACTAGAGAAAGAAACCAGAAAGATGGAGGAAGCCAACAGACAATTCCAGGAGACCATCAAACAGCATAAGAAAAATCTAGACAATAGTCTAGAGAAACGGAATGGACTTAAAATCCTCGAATGCGTAGAGGGCAACTCAAGAAAATTGGAAGAGATAGGAGACAAGATAGGAAAACACAAGGAGAAAAATGAAGAAATCATTAAAGAAAGCAATAAGCACTACAAAGAAATGAAAGTTCTAATCGAAAAACATATCGAAACAGCCGATGAAAGAGAAAGAAAGATAGAAGAGAAAATCGAAATGACATACGCAACAGTGGCAGCTACAAGAAAAAACCCAGACCAAAACCATGATGCTAAGCAGAAGAGTGTAGCCCACCCGTTGACGTACAAGCCCAAACTACACACAGTAGTAGTAAAGTCCACCAATCAAGAAACAAATACCGAAATTTATGAAAGAATACGTACGGCAATAGACCCTAAAACCACTGGTCTAAGGGTGGATACTATCCGAAAAGCCAAAGACCAGAAGGTGATAGTGGGGTGCCGTGCGGAAGAACAGATAAGAGAATTTACAGAGAGACTTAAGACAGACAAAACCTTAACGGTGGAACAAATGGAGAATAAGGACCCATTAATAATACTACGAGGAGTGTTACAAATACACACTGACGAGGACATAGTCCAATTCATAAAGACGCAAAACAGACAGATCTTTGCAGGAGTAAAAGAGGAGGACATAAGAATGATAGTTAAAAGAAGAAGACCAGCTAGAAACCCTCACCTGCAAAATATCATTCTGCAAGTATCACCAATTGTCTGGCGCAAAATAGTAGACGCGGGAAAGGTGCATGTTGAACTGCAAAGAGTGATAGCCCATGATCAGTCGCCGCTTATACAATGCACCATCTGTCTAGGCTTCGGGCACACCCGAAAGTACTGTGAAGCAAGCAAAGAGATTTGCGCACACTGTGGGGGAGAACACAAGATGACAGACTGCGAAAAACACAAAGCAGGACACCCCCCAGTGTGCGTAAACTGTACGGCACTGAGAATCAACGCAGAACACAATGCGTTCAGCAATAACTGCCCGACAAGAGCACGCAAAGAAGCATTGGCACGCGCGACGGTAGCGTATTGCTGAGGGCACAAATGCAGTTAGTAATGGTCTCCTGGTCTGTCAAATAAATCTGCAAAGAAAAGAATTGGCGCTAAAAGAGCTGGTAATGGAAATGAAGAAAAGAAAAATGTTCGCGGCTCTCGTCCAGGAACCATACACTGGAGCAGGTGGAAGACTAAAGGATCAAATAGGAGTGAGAGTATTCCAACACGAAGAACATGGAGCGAAAACAAAAGCGGCAGTCATGGTCCTGGACGAGAGTGTCAAAGTAATACAGTACCCAGATCTAACCACTCCCAATGTAGCGGTTGTGGGACTCGGATTGGAGAAAGGGGAGCTGATCGTCGTGTCCTTCTATCTAGAGCCACACCCCCAAGATGTAACCCAGCATATACAAAAATTGAAAGAAATTAAAACACATTTTAAAAATAAAATAATAATTGCGGGAGATGCAAATGCTAAGAGCCCCTGGTGGGGTAGTCCGGTGATGGATCGCAGAGGAGAGGAGCTTACAGACATCCTCCACAGCGAGAGCATCGAAGTTCTGAACGTCGGGGATACACCCACATATGACACCGTAAGGGGCACGAAGAGATTTTCCAGTCATATAGACATCACAGCGTGCACACAAGACATAATAACCACTGTAGATGACTGGAATATAGAAGAAGGGCTAATAAGCTCAGATCACAATGCCATCACGTTTAGGATCGGACTCACAAAGGCAAAAGGCATACAGATAGAAAGGACAACGAGGAAATATAACACGAAGAAAGCGAACTGGTCACTCTTCCACCAAGCGCTGAGGGAACAGTTAGAGGAAGTTAAAATTACAAAACAGGAAATTGAAAAAATTACAGACAGAGAAGAACTAGAACATAGAGTAGGAACTTACGTACGGGAAATCATAAAAGCCACAGAGGAAGCGATACCAAAAGTAAAGGATAGGAAGAGCGGCGCCCTGCCTTGGTGGAATGAGGATCTGGAAAAAACAAGAAAGAGCGTTAGAACGAAGAAAAGAAGAATCAGATGGACGGCACCAGCAAGGAGAAACAAAGTGATAAGGGAATACCTGGAAGCGAGAGAAAGATATGAAAACGAAGTGAAGGAAGCACAAACAAGAAGTTGGAAGGAATTCTGCGGAAGACAAAATAAAGAGAATATGTGGGAGGGCATAAATAGAGTCATCTCAAGAACCACAAGGAGAACGGAAGACCTGCCCCTGTGTGTAGACAACAAAAAATTAGATCCTAAAGCATCAGCCGAATTACTCATAAAGACATTCTTCCCTGATGATACGCGGGACTTAGAAACAGAGGAACACGCAAGCGTTAGACGGAAAGCGGAACAGGTAAACATCGTGGAGGACAATGTTGCACATGACCCACCGTTTACAATTGCTGAACTCATGTCCGCTGCGGAGTCCTTCAATCCGAAAAAGGCGCCAGGGGAGGATGGCCTAACCGCGGACATATGTAGCCAAGCCATAAAAGTAGACCCGGAAACGACATTAGCAATAATGAACAAATGCTTGGAGTACGGCTACTTTCCAAAAATGTGGAAGAAGGCAAGAATCATAGTCCTGAGAAAGCCGGGAAAGGAAAGCTACCTGTTGCCGAAATCATACAGACCTATAGGGCTGTTGCCGGTAATGGGGAAAATCGCTGAAAAGATGCTGGTGAGAAGATTACAGTGGCATCTGACCCCTAAAATAAGCGAAAGCCAGTTCGGATTCATGCCCCAAAAAAGCACAGAAGACGCCCTCTATAATCTCGTAAAACAAATAAGAGAGAAGATCAAAAAAGGAAAAATCGTGACGATTATTTCACTTGATATAGAGGGCGCCTTTGATAATGCGTGGTGGCCTAAGATCCGGGTCCGACTGGCAGAGGAAAGATGTCCACTGAATCTCAGAAGAATGATAGACAGCTATCTATCAGATAGAGAAGTAAAGGTGATCTACGCAGGGGCAGAGGCCGGAAAGATGGTGACAAAGGGCTGCATACAAGGGTCAATTGGAGGTCCACTCCTCTGGAATATAATACTGGATCCACTTCTTAAAGGGCTGAAACAAAGAGGATACTACGCACAGGCCTTTGCCGATGATGTGGTGTTGTTGTTTGAAGGAGACGCAGGATCTGAAATACAGAACACGGCGAACGAAGCACTGGACTATGTATATAACTGGGGCGTCCTCAATAAACTTAATTTCGCGCCACACAAAACGAAAGGGATGGTGATAACGCGAAAACTTAAGTATGACGACCCCAGGCTAAATATGAACAAAATACCTATCCAGTTAGAACGCAACATAAAAATACTTGGAGTGGATATAGACGCAAGCCTCACCTTCAACCAACACATTGACACCACAACAAAAAAGGCAATAAAAATTTATAAACAGCTGGCCAAAGCAGCGAAGGTGAGCTGGGGACTCCATCCTGAGGTCATCGCGACCATATACATCGCGGTGATCGAACCCATTATTACCTATGCAGCGGCAGCGTGGGCCCCAGCCGTAACAAAGAAATGTATCCAAAAGAAACTTAACTCTATCCAGAGGAGTTTCACACAAAAAATAATAAAAGGGTACAGAACCGTCTCATTAAACTCGGCAATATTACTCTCAGGGACATTACCTCTGGACCTAAGAATCAGAGAAGTGGCAGATCTCTATGAAGCAAGGAAAAGAGGCTGTTCCAAATATGTGCTGGATGGAGAAAAAATAGAGACGGTCATTAAAGCCACGGAAAAACCACATCCAGCCCAAATGACAACGCAAACTTACAACACAATAGAGGACCCGTCAACGCTTCAGCACGAAAATAAAACATCAATATATACGGACGGGAGCAAAACACTGAATGGAGTCGGGGCGGCATGGTCTAAGTGGAGGAGAGGAGCAGAGATAAAATATAAGAAAATAAAGATGGCGAGCCACTGTACTGTCTACCAGGCAGAGTTGGTGGCTCTGAACAGCGCAGTAAAGGAAGCAAGGACAGAAAAGGAAGATGTCAACATATACAGCGACTCCAAATCCTCACTGGAAGCCATCGCGGGCGAACGCTCTCTCAGTTCCCAAGTTGCCGAGATCCGCCAGAACCTCGAGGAAGGCAAAAGAAGGGGACAGAAAATAGAGCTTTTCTGGGTTAGGGCGCATATTGGCACAACGGGAAATGAGAGGGCGGACGCACTAGCGAAAGAAGCGGCTGAAAAAGACAAAACTAAAATAATGTACAGCGACATACCCTTATCATATATTAAAAGATGCATAAGGAATGAAACAGTACGGGAATGGACATTGAGATATGGAGAGTCGGACAAAGGAAAGGTCACAAAAGTTTTCATAAAGAACGTTGGAGACGCACACGCACTCCTAAAACAAGGACGCTTTGGCCCGGAGATGGTGCAGGTTCTTACAGGACACGGTCCGTTTGCGGGGTATCTGTTCCGCTTCGGGAATAAACAGAGCCCAGAGTGCGAGTGCGACCCCAACGAAATACAATCAATAGAACACCTAATTCTAAACTGCCCAATTTTTGGATCCGAACGGTGTGACCTGGGCCACAGGGTTGACAAACAGATTAGTCTTGAGAGCTTGCCTGGTCTACTGCTGGGGCACAGGTCGCACCTGGAGGAATTTTGTAAGAAGATAGTTAAAAGATGTAGGATTTTCAACAATAGTAAAAGTGGTGTGCGGGCCGCGGGGCTGCCGGCACCGACTTGCCAATAAATATTATTGAATATTTACCGTAAAGTCATGAACGGCCGCCGCGCGGCGCTCAAACCACAGTAGAATAAGAAAGACATAGAATTAATGTATTATGTAAGTGATATCCTAAATAAAAAGTTTGACTCCCGTGTTTTATTAAGAGGATGAATGCCAGACAAGATGAATGATTAGCTTAGTTCCACGGCCCCGGTGACAAAGCCGGGGAAGGTAGGCCAGTAGGTGAAAAAAAAAAAAAAAAAAAAAAAAAACCAAACCAAACCTAACCTAACCTAACCTAACCTAACCTAACCTAACCTAACCTAACCTAACCTAACCTAACCTAACCTAACCTAACCTAACCTAACCTAACCTAACCTAACCTAACCTAACCTAACCTAACCTAACCTAACCTAACCTAACCTAACCTAACCTAACCTAACCTAACCTAACCTAACCTAACCTAACCTAACCTAACCTAACCTAACCTAACCTAACCTAACCTAACCTAACCTAACCTAACCTAACCTAACCTAACCTAACCTAACCTAACCTAACCTAACCTAACCTAACCTAACCTAACCTAACCTAACCTAACCTAACCTAACCTAACCTAACCTAACCTAACCTAACCTAACCTAACCTAACCTAACCTAACCTAACCTAACCTAACCAGTCCGCGTCCAAACGCCATTAAAATCGGTCGACTCCACGTCGCTCCGCGCCACTTCAAAGTTTCGAAAAATAATTTAAAATAGTTCCTGTGCAGTGAAAGTGACCATTCGGATATCATTAGATGCAGAAAAATTAGCGCTATCTATTAGTGTTAAATTCATTTTAAAATATTTCATTTTTCGATTTTTTACAAGTGAAAAACTGAAAAATTTTCAGTTTTTGTGTTTTAAAAAATAGTTACTGTGCTTCAAAAATTCTAATTAGTGTTCTATAGTGTACATCTCGTTAAGGCGCACATTTCGACCCTATTTTCACGGATAAGGATACATATTTGAGGATTTGGTGGACAAAAAACCGGTAAATTCAATATAACTTTTTAATTAGATCTACAACTACAGTTTTTTATAATACCATTCGATAGGTCTCATCAAGACGCATCGTTTAATACCAATATCGACCACTTTCAACTAAAATTGGATTTTTCAGCGGCTGAAAACAAAATTTTTAAGTTTTTCAGTCGCCAAATCACGGCGCATACAGTTACAGACACCAGACATACATAGAACTGTTCGCCTAATCAAGACCTATCGAATGACATATTGCACCATAAAATCAGATCACCACCAGACCCTGAAACCACCAGAAAACCAGTTTTTGCGTCTTATCACCACCAGGACAACAGTTTTTCACAAAGCCCATATCACCATCAGAACGGGCTTTTTCAGGCGCATCTTTTGATACTACATTCAACATTTTTCAGTAACCAGTTCAGGAGAAAAGATTTTTTTTTCATATTTTCACAGTAAATTCTTCATAATTCCTTCAAGTTACACAAAAGTGTGCATTAAGTTATACAGAAAAATAGAGCGTTTCAGGGGCTATCATTTGATATCAAACTTGAATTTTTTCCACCAACCCCCGATTTTCTGGAGACCAGAAACTGGGGTTTCGCCCACCAGACTACAGCGCCAACACTTATATACAATCTTATAACTTCATAAAATCCGCCAAACAATAAGCTACCGATAGACATATCGCACATCAAAATTGGAGGAGGAATATCCCCTCAATCATCAGTAAAACCGGTTTTTGGGTGATTACCGTACCTGAACTTTTGAAAATTATATTGTGCCATACATCACTGCAAGCGCCTTAACGAGACGCTTCAAGAGACATTAACAACACTAAGATCCGACTTATAGTTCGAGAGATAGGACCACAGGAACATTTGCAGCCAGGGTTCCACCTGGAACCAACTAGATTAAAATTCAGGAACTAGTCTTAAAAGGTAGTTTTAATTCCGCACTACCTCACCACATCAAACTTAAGAAGCAACCCTCGATTTCCGCCGAGCTGGTCACCAATTTTTCTGGTGACCACCTGGAACAGCTCCAACACCGTCGCCATTCGCAAGATCTCGCCGGGGGCTGCTGGGAAACACCCATCACTCCTAGGCTGCGACCAACAACGCGGCGGATATCCTCAAGGGAAGCGTCAGGTGGGGCGGATTACCAGCACCAGCTTTTTAAAACACAAATTCTCAACAGAACACAGTCGAGCTTGGGCTCATTCAAACCGCCTCTTCAAGGCGAACACTAATACAGTAATACAGACTCACACAAACCTACCCTTCACCCCGCAGATCCAATTTTCACCCCCCCTCCCCTAAATTTTTTCCCCCCTTACCCCACCCCCTCGAGTTTGGTATTGTTTAAATCGTCTTTTCAAGGCGGTTTCAACACTATACAGCACATCCCATTTAAATCCCCCCTCACCCCTCACGAAAAATGATGTCCAGGACTCCGCCAAAAACAACCAGCGCGGGCACCCCTTCGCCTATATCTTCGAACCCCTCAGCACGTCGGACTCTGGCCGACATGCTGAGCCCTGCGTTCACCCGCAAAACACCACCTGTCGAGCCAACTCGAATGGAGATGGCTAGGGAACATAGGCGAAAGGGATTGGAGGCACTTGCAGCCTCCAGGAACATCAAGGGTGAGCTTAAAACGGCAATCACCGAGGCCATCGATGGACTCTTCGGGGTCGTCGCCACCTTCATCCCCTCTACCCCTCCCCCCCCAAGAACCTCCCTACCACAGACCAGTAATACAGATACAAACATAAACACAAACACTGATCAACATACTAAAGAACTCATACAGAAACTCGAGGCCCACACCGGGCTACTGGAGGAGTCCTATAGGGCAATTAGGGAGCACAGCAAGCTTCTCAAGGCGCAGCCTAAACCCGCGCCAGTGGACATTCAACCCCGCGCGGTTGAACCAATCAACCCGAACAAGTCCTACGCCAAAGTTGCTGCTGCCGTCCCGAAACCCCCTGCAGGCCCTTCTATCGTGGTTACCGGTGAGGGCTTCAACACCACCGAACAACTCCTCACACAAATCAGCAAAACGGTCAACTTCCGTCAAGGTGGCTACGCACCATTAAAAATCACCCCCCTCTCGAACAAAAAACTTAAGTTGACGTTCGAGAAGGAAGAACACAAACTACACACGGTAACGAACTTACAAAAACACAAACAGATCAACACACAGGAGGAGAAAAGACTGGACCCTATGACAATTCTCAAAGGGATCTCCAAAAACACCGAACAAAAAGACCTCATTAACACCATCAAGGACCAAAACCCCACACTGGCCGACGAAACATTCACAATTAAATTCATCACCACAAACAGAAATTCGACACTTTATAATGTAGTTTTACACAACACACCCTCTGCCTGGAAGGCCTTCGCTAACCTAGGCAGAGTCAACATTGGCATGCAACGGGTGCACAGCGACAACTTTTCACCATTCAGGCAGTGTCAAAACTGCCTGAATTTCGGACATACTAAGAGCCGTTGCCCCGTTAAGACACCCACATGCGCCAAGTGCTCAGCTCAACATCCTACAGCTGAGTGCAAGGAACACACACACAAATGTACTAACTGTCATGAACACAATAAACAATTCAAAACTAACACTGACACCGAACACCGTGCCGACTCGGATCGCTGCCCCAAAGTCAAAGCCATGCGGGCCCGCGTTGAGGCCAAGGTTAATTACTTTTAAATATACATTGCACCCACCAAAACACTTCACACAGTTTACTTTTAACAGTAACCTGAAACACACTACACCTAAGACACATTTGACACACTATCATCACACGATTAATTCACACACTATATTGATAATGACCTCAATGCGCGGCCCTGGCTTTCTCTGGGAAGCATTCGTAACCACTGACCACCAACATCACTGCCTCTCTATAACCATTCAACAGTAAAACCACACAGCTACACATCACATCTCAGTATACTTTAAATCTAAGCCTAATAACATCACGTACAACATTACTTCTTTCATCAACACTGTTTAAACTCAAATATAAATAACGGCTGCTAATCTGCCTTACCTAACTTGTTTTCACTTCATTTTACTTTAATTTACTCTATCTTATCAACTTACTGCTCCCAGTCTTTATCGTGCTCCACTATAACCTTATGTTTCTTATACTTTTTAAATTTGTTATTTTTTCTATTTTACATCTTACTTTTTGTACTTGCTGTACTGGAAGCTATTTTGCACTTGTTTTACATAACCACTATTCTATTGTATTTCCCCTTTTTCTTTATTAATGTAAATATTGCATCATACTACCATTTTATTATCACTGTGCTTAAACTATCAGATTTCATGGTAGCATGAAAATTCTTTTGTGCACTAAACTTGATAAAAATGCGCGGGTAGATGGTGGTTGAGAGGAAGGAATTGTATCAAATAGCAGACCTGATCCTCAACCACCTCTCCCGCGCCCACTTCCAATTTTTATATCTATGTTTTTCTTTCAATTTTCATTTGTAACTGGAACTGTAAATAACTCTTTAATCAATCATTGTAAAAATATCACCGTGTTTAAATCATTAGATGCTATGTTTCCATAGCCATTTTTTGTACACTAAACTTTATAAAAATGCGCGGGCAGATGGTGGTTGAGAGGAAGGTATTGTATCAAATAGCAGACCTGATCCTCAGCCACCACTCCCGCGCCCACTTCTAATTTTTATATCTTTATCGTTGTTTCTCACTTATTTTTTATTATTAACTAGAATTGTAAATATTTATTTAATCAACCATTTTAAATCTAACTGTGTTTAAATCATTAGGTGTTATGTCTTCATAGCCATCCTTTTGTACACTAGACTTAATAAAAACGCGCGGGCTGATGGTGGTTGAGAGGAAGGAACTGTATCAAATAGCAGACCTGATCCTCAGCCACCTCTCCTGCGCTCACCAACAACTAATTTAAGTTTTAATTTCAATGTTACAATTACTGTTTAATTACCTTTTCATTATGTATATCACTAAATATTGTCTGTACTCTAGAATAAGTTTTTATTACCACTTTTGTTTTCACGCGGACTCTATGCAGGTGGCTCAGGGAAGGTTGATCGTATCCGATAGCGAAACCGACACTGAGCCACCTCACCTACACACATTGTTTAATTTTATTTTAATAAATAAAACCCATGAAAAAATTATTACCTAGCTTAGCTTCCTCGGCCCCGGGGCGTGAGTCGCCGGGGAGGTAGGCCCACTAGCAATTAACAAAAAAAAAAAAAAAAAAAAAAAAAAAAAACCTAACCTAACCTAACCTAACCTAACCTAACCTAACCTAACCTAACCTAACCTAACCTAACCTAACCTAACCTAACCTAACCTAACCTAACCTAACCTAACCTAACCTAACCTAACCTAACCTAACCTAACCTAACCTAACCTAACCTAACCTAACCTAACCTAACCTAACCTAACCTAACCTAACCTAACCTAACCTAACCTAACCTAACCTAACCTAACCTAACCTAACCTTTTTTTTTTTTTTTTTTATCCTGGAGGAATCGTTTTACGACCCCGCGCCTGGGCTGTGCAGTGGCGCGGGAGTGTGGGACTCGGCCTAAAGTCGTTCGGCCCCTACCCTAACTAAACCATCCAGGGCCCACACGGAGCCCCATATGACGTATCCGGGATCATATTTAATATACACCGAATACGCCGGGGAAAACGAGGGCCATTAACCCCCCCCATGACAGCGGGGGTTAATGACTCTCTCTCCGTCTCCATGGTCATCCCCCGCCCGCTCTTGAGTGCGGAAAGGGGACGCCATCGTTCCCCCCCCGCAGCCCCACATCTTCTCCACTGGCCCGTCGGTGAGGCTGCTGCCCCCGCGTTGAGCCGCCTGAGCTACGGCCCGTAGCTCGGCGCGTGCCACCTCGTAACACCGGCAACCGCCGAGTGCCGCCAGCCCTCTGTTGCCTCGTCCGTCCTGAAAAAGATTCAACTCCCCCTCTACGCCGCCGCCCGCCTGGACCAGTATTAGAACCTCTGGTCCTGCGGGCGGCAACTCGGGAGCTACCAGACTCTCTTTCTCGCCTCCTTTCGGCTTCCTCCTTCTGCGACATTACTTTTTCGCAGAAGAGGGAAGCCGCCCTCCAGGCCTCTTCGCCGTCGAGCATGCCCTTTATCATGCTCGACAGCGAGAGGTCAGAACCCAACACCATCCTGAGGTCGTGGCGGGGTCTTTCCCAAGCCACGCACCTCAGGAGGGTGTGCTCCGCGTCGTCCTCCTCGGCGTCATCGTCACAGTGATGACACCGAGGAGTCCGCTCTTTCCGAACCACCTTGTGCAGGTACCGCCCGAAGCATCCGTGTGCGGACAGCACCTGCGCAAGTCTAAATGACATAGCACCATGACGCCGCTTCCTCCAGTCCTTAAGGACCGGAAGAACGGCGCCAATGGTACTCGTCCCCGCAGTGGCATTCTGCAGGAACTCCATCCACTGCTCTTCAAGAATGGAGTCAGCCTCACGTCTGATCTGCGCTTGAGACTGACTCCATTCTTCGGTGCCCATCTCCACCTTCATCCTATAGAGGGCACCGCTCATCCGGGCCTCGAGGCCCCACGGCAAAGTGCCCGCCAACACGCAGGCCGCATCGCACGACACCGTTCTGTAGCATCTGGCTATTCGATTGGCGATCGTACGCTGCGCCCCGCGAAGGCACCTCTGGTTGGACCTCTTGTCCAGGGTGTCCTCCCAAATCGGAGCACCGTAGAGAGCTATGCTCCGGAGGACTCCACTGTAGAGCCTCCTCACACTCTGTGAGGGGCCCCCGATGTTAGGCAGCAGTCGCGCGAGTGCTCCTGCTGCCCTTACCACCTTGCCCTCTAGGGCTTTGAAGTGGGGTTCGAACCCCCAGCGGCCATCCAGTATGAGACCTAGGTACTTCATACTGGTAGCCACCGGGATCCGCA
This sequence comes from Pontia daplidice, assembly GCA_963693355.1. NCBI lineage: Eukaryota > Metazoa > Arthropoda > Insecta > Lepidoptera > Pieridae > Pontia > Pontia daplidice. The sequence goes on from CAVNZL010000086.1 coordinate 30,384, forward strand.
CTCCCGCCACTTCAATGGCCGCCCCCGGCGGTGGACCTTTTCTTGGACCATGGAACAGGATGGCGTCGGTTTTTTCCAACGCCACCCTTAGTCCCAATCGCCCAATCCGGTCCACCACCATCGAGGTCCCCTCCGAAGCCAGTGCGGCCACCTCCGCAAATCTGGACCCATGGACCACGACCAGGGTGTCGTCTGCGTAGCAGAAGACGCGCATCTTTGGCAAGAGCGCGCCTCGCAACACCCAGTCGTAGCCCATGTTCCACAGCAGAGGCCCCAACACCGAGCCCTGGGGAACCCCACTCTCCACAGGGCAGCGTCTCAAATGGCCATCGGCCGAGATGTACGCCACCCTTCGTCCCACCAGGTAGTCCCTCACGATTCGGCGCAAATACAAAGGCACCCCGAAAAATTCGAGGGCCCTCGCAATCACGCCGAACGGGAGGCTGTTGAAGGCGTTGGCTATGTCCAACGACACTGCCAACGCCCTCTCACCCCCAGCCACCACCCCCTGGGTGAAAGCCTTCACCTCCGAGAGAGCCTCGAGAGTGGAGCGGCCCCTCCTGAAACCAAATTGGCATTCGGCCAAGTCGGGCCCTCCAGCCCCCAGGTGCATCCTAAGTCGCTCCGCAATGACCCACTCCAGCAGCTTACCGACCTCATCCAAAAGAACGAGTGGTCGGTAAGCCGAGGGCGAGTCAGCGGGCCGCCCTTCCTTCTTAAGGAGACATAGTCGGCCCTCTTTCCATACGTCGGGGAACCGTCCAGCAGCTAAGCAACTGCTGAACAGAGCCCCGACCTCCTTTTCCATGTGAGGGAAGGCCACCGCCCATATACGTCCATGGATGCCGTCAGGGCCGGGCGCCTTCCTGCGCGTCCTTAATCGGTCCAGACAACAGCCCAGCTCCGCCTCGGTTACCCTCACCTCTTCCAGGGTTTCCGCTGCAGTGCCATCGACTGCTGTCGTCACCATACCGGGAGGCTCATATCCAGGCGTGGCTCGAGGGAAGAGTTCGGAAACAATTCCCTCAGCCACGCTCGGCTCCAAAATCTCCAGGATTGGAGCCCCACATCCCTGGAGTTTCCTGCGGGCAGCCTGATACGGACGTCCCCAGGGGTCTCGCTCCAGGTCTTCGCGGAGTTCATCGAAGGCCCTGTCCTTAGACTGCCTAATGGCAGCCTTGAGGGCCTTCTTTTCCTCCGCGTACACCTTTCGAAGGCTCTCGGTGACCTCGACTGGGTCACCGCGCCTTCGTCTGCTCCGGAGGTATGCTCTCCGGGCTCTCATGGAAGCCACGCGCAGGTCGGCTATTTCCTGGGTCCACCAGTAAACAGCCTTCCTACGCGTGGGTTTCCTCCACCTCGGCATGGCCGCATCTGCAATGGCGCCCATGGCCAGCCTCATTTCCTGGGCCGCAGCATCAACGTCCACCGGAGAAGGCGTCTCGTCTGGTTTCAACCAAGACCTTACGATAGCCGCCTCCTCAGCAGCCTCCCTGTCGAGGCGGGTAATAACCCACCTCGGGAAGGCTGGACTCCGCCCAAGCCCAGACGGCGGAGTGGGGGCAGTTTTGCGGATCCCAAGTCGGACGTAACGATGGTCCGACAAGGTCTCCACACCTACCACCACCCGCCAATCAGTGACCCTGGAAGCCACCGCAGGCGAGGCGAAGGCGAGATCAACCACGGACTCCCCCCTGAGGCCGGACACAGGTGGGCACGCTGCCCCTATTCAGGAGTACAAGCCCGAGCTCGGCCACCCACTCCTCGAGAAGTGGGGTCCTGACGCCGGTCACGGAGTCACCCCAACCACGCGAACGGCAGTTGAGGTCCCCCATGATAAGGATCGGCCTGGATCCAACTCTGCGCACAACCAGAAGCAGGCGGTCAAGGAACTCCTCGAACTCGCTCAGCCTCCGATTGGGCGAAAAGTAAACCCCGACCAGCGTGAGGGCACCCCACTCCGCCACCACGAAACCAGGTCCACTCTCCCGCTTAGTAAGAAGCGGGCCTCCCGTTCTGGTGACAACCGCGACTAAACCCTCAGGATCGGCCGCCCAATTGTCACTGGCAGGGGGACGGTAGGGCTCTGCCACTACCGCTGCGTCTACACCCCACTCCGCCATCGACTGCAGGAGCAGGTCCTGAGCCGCAGCGGAGTGATTCAGGTTCCCCTGAAGAAGCTCGAATACAGTCGTGTTATCCATTAAACAGACATGTATTCGAGCTCATCAGAGACAGCCCCACCCTCAGACGTCGAGGGTGCCGTGGGCTCAGTCACGTCCGTGGACATAGTGAGGGGGACTGCCGGTGCAACCTTCTTCACCTTTACCAAAGGTGGCTTGCACGCTCTGCCCCCCATACAATGGCCCACATTCTTCACGCCCGCATCCCTGCACACAGCGCAGTGTGGTACAGACGTGCAGGCGGAAGCGACGTGACCAGATTCGCCACAACGGCGGCACAGGCCGCTACGGTCTTTGGCGGTGCACGCTTCTCTGCCGTGCCCTGTGCCAAAGCACCGGTAGCAGCGCAGGGGGCGCTTCTCCAGTAAGGTCACCCTTGCCCCACTAAATCCTATTCGGATAACGCCCCCGGCATCCCTTATCGCCTGCGCGACCGTGACTGGGCACGTCACCACCGTCGCACGACTTGCGTCTACCCCCGTGATGCGCCCCACACGGATCTGATCCCGAGGGCACTTAGTAAAGGCCATCAGCGCTGCGGCCACCTCCTCCTCTGTCACGCTGTCTTCGAGTCTTGAGACCCGAAGCTCAACGGACTTAACGGGGCGGTTGACTGTTGCGACCCGCCCGAGAACCTCGCGGATTTCCTCTGCAAGCTTGTCCGCCTGCTGGACTCGCTCTGGGCCTCCTATCTCCAGGATGCGGCTACCCACCGCCGTTTTACGGGTGCGGATATCCTGCACCCCTAAGGCACCCAGATCCACTGCCTCTTTGACCCTTGTGAGGGCTGAGGCGTATGTGGTTCCACTTGCCACCGCCTCCCGCTGCAGTGTGATGACCACTGCAGCGGTATTGGGTGACTGCAGGTTTGGTTTACCTGATGCAGCCTTGTTGTTCATTCTCCTGCCCCCCTTTGCCTTTGTGGCCTCTGATGAGGAAGGACCTGGAGCTACTGGCGCCGAACTCTGTCCCCCCCTTGCTGGTGTCGATGTTGAGGCCCCAGGACGCCTCGAAACAGAGTGCAGCTCAGAAGGGCGCGAACCCTGCCTCCGAGCCGTTGACCCAGCACCGTCTCCAGAGACCGGCAGCACCTGTTTTCCGGCACCTCTCTTCTTCTTCTTTGAAGTTACTGTTGCCCATGTTTCTTTTTCCACACTGGTGCTGGCTGGCTGCACAGTAGGTGCAGGTGCCTTAGCAGCATCAGTCACAACCAGTCGAGAAGGCTCCGCCCTCGCTGGGGTGCCTCTCGCTCCTGAGGCCGCCAAGGGTGGCCTCATAATAGGCGCCGGTGGAAGTCTCTCTGAGATCGTTTCGAATCTTGCATCCACTAGAGTGCCGACCGATCTCATGATGGCCGCCTGGTTCTCCTCCAGCAAATGCTGGAGATCAGCCAGGGTGACCACCTGAGTCGACGGTTTCTCTCTCTCCTCCGGTCGCCTATCTTTCTTCTCCACTGGAGCAGCTGGTGGAACACGCTCCGATATGTCACGCCTGAGGGCCTTCAATGAGGCCCTCAGTTCCTCAATGTGAGCCCTCATCCTCTCATTTTCCCTTCGCAGGGTCTTCATCTCGCGTGAGACCGGTCGTTCCAGCACGTCCAGTACCAGCTCACGGAGTTCCCTCGCGGCGATCTTAAGGTCCCTCTGCAGTGTTCCCTTGAGGTTGCCACTTTTTGTCGCAATCTCGGTAATGCGGCTTGTGTGCCGCTCCGCACGTTTCTTGAGCTCTGCAGAGCTCAAGAAAACGATATCTTCCGAATCCGGATTCGGGTTCACTTCGGATTCGGATTCGGATTCGCCTTCACCTGCCATTGGCAAGACAACCTGGCTGCCTGAGGCTACTGACTCCTCGCATCCTGATGCCTCTGAAGGCCCATCAGTAGATGGGACCTCCGCTCCGTTGCGTCGAGCTCCCGCCCTGAGCTGGCGCAGAAGGGACTGTTTGAAAGAGCGCCCTTTTTCCTCCTCCACGGCCTTCTTTTTGGAGCGAGTGACCCTCGTCTCCGTAGCCGTCTCCGAACCAGAGCTGCTCCGCACCTGCTTAGATTTTCGTTTCCGGCCCAATCCTAAGCCGACTTCTTCATCAGCAGTTGATGAGTCAGTCAACGGGCTGCAGTCCCTCACACTTTTTCCCTTAATAGGGCTCATTTTTAAAAACTTATAAGTTCCCAACTTCGAGTTAAACATTAATCGGCCGACTAATAATTTAATCGACCGATCAAGGTGAAAAACTATATACTACGAATTAACGAGTATATACACAACATATAAAATAAATAAATTCTAGTCGCGCCCACGCTTACAAAAATTGCGCTAGCGCGAGCAGAACTAAAAATTAAAACTAAATTATAATTAAAACACACAATACAAATAAATATACAAAAGCGCTTAAGTCTAACACCTATTGTCTCTAACGGCTGGCCGGCGGACCCGAGGGCGTGACGTCACAGCTCAGACAACAAAGGAAAAGCAAACTTGCACCTTTTTTCTCTCCGATTCCAACGAACGGGGTGTCGTTGGATTCGTCTCAGCGAGACGTACACAGATATGTGAATATCTTTTCCCCCCGGAGCAGTGGGGGGGAGATAACACAGAAAACTAAGTTTTTAGAAGAAAATTTCTAGCACCCTCATTTCTGAAGGGATTTTAAAATTTTTAACACTCACGTATACAGGACGTCAATGCGCATCTTATGACACCAAAAAAGTGGGGGGTCGTGGCGACTGATCGCCCAGCGCACGCGCTTGAACAAACACTTTTCTTCACGTCCACTTTTTTCTGAATTTCTCCAAAATTTTCCGTCCGATTTTTTAAATCAGCACATCAATTTCTTCGTCTTTGTAAGACGGACACAATGGTACCCAAATCTCATCGATCCGATAAAAATCGGGGGAGATAGAGTTTAAAAGTTGTTTAAACTTCGGAAAATTCCAAAGCCGCCAATTTCCACACGATTTCCAAACTTTTTTCAAAAATACGTACAATTCGTCTCAGCGCATCCAATGACACTAAGAAAGTTGGGTGTCACAGCGACTAATCGTGAGCCACACACTTTGCAAACTACGCGTCCTTTCGCACTAATTTTTCACTGTTTTTTAAAGAAAATTGTGGTCCGATTTCCACGAAAATTATACCACTGCAATCCTTGCACAATTTTGCATCAGATGACACCAAAATCACCACGATACGCGAACTTTAACCACGCGCGGCGATTTTTAGAAAGCGGAGCGACGCCCAGAACGATCCGTTTGGTGCAGGCACTCGACGCAGACTAAACACAGGTTCCACCGAGATATGAACTAACCTAACCTAACCTAACCTAACCTAACCTAACCTAACCTAACCTAACCTAACCTAACCTAACCTAACCTAACCTAACCTAACCTAACCTAACCTAACCTAACCTAACCTAACCTAACCTAACCTAACCTAACCTAACCTAACCTAACCTAACCTAACCTAACCTAACCTAACCTAACCTAACCTAACCTAACCTAACCTAACCTAACCTAACCTAACCTAACCTAACCTAACCTAACCTAACCTAACCTAACCTAACCTAACCTAACCTAACCTAACCTAACCTAACCTAACCTAACCTAACCTAACCTAACCTAACCTAACCTAACCTAACCTAACCTAACCTAACCTAACCTAACCTAACCTAACCTAACCTAACCTAACCTAACCTAACCTAACCTAACCTAACCTAACCTAACCTAACCTAACCTAACCTAACCTAACCTAACCTAACCTAACCTAACCTAACCTAACCTAACCTAACCTAACCTAACCTAACCTAACCTAACCTAACCTAACCTAACCTAACCTAACCTAACCTAACCTAACCTAACCTAACCTAACCTAACCTAACCTAACCTAACCTAACCTAACCTAACCTAACCTAACCTAACCTAACCTAACCTAACCTAACCTAACCTAACCTAACCTAACCTAACCTAACCTAACCTAACCTAACCTAACCTAACCTAACCTAACCTAACCTAACCTAACCTAACCTAACCTAACCTAACCTAACCTAACCTTTTTTTTTTTTTTCACCTGGGGAAACCCAACTACGGGCCCCCGCGCCGGGGCATTCGGAGAATAGCGCGGGGAGTGTGGGGCTCGGCCTAAAGGCGTTCGGCCTATACCCACTAAAACCACCAGGACCCCATCTCAGCGCGTATTGGACCGGCCATGGTATCAGCCGTTTGGCCACAACCCACGACACGGCCCGCGCATACCGTATGAAACGGTTCTCCTATGCCGTATTAAACGGCTGCCGCGTCCTTCTCGAACCTTTCGGGACGATCAGGTGCAGGTCTCCTATGTCCTTTGCCTCACCTTCGCGATCAACGATCACTCCAGCGGACAAGGGACGTGCGGGAAAGATCGTCCGCTGAGCGCTGATGCCCCATATCAAGACCGGCGTCCAAAGTGGAGGCCGGCCGATCCTTAACTATCCTGGTGATACCCGATAACGGGCCCCCGCGCCGGGGCATTCGGAGAATAGCGCAGGGAGTGTGGGGGTCTGAGCTCGCAGTGCGATGGCAACACACCCACCACTTTTACCACCAGGACCCCACCTCGGCGCATCATGGACCGAGTGGTGGTGTCAGCCAGTGGCCTTAACCGACCACCAGGCCCGCGCCTGCCGCGCGTCGGTTGACGCGCGGTTCTCCTTGGCCGTCATGGACGGCTGCCGCGTCCTTCCCTACTCTTGCGAGATGGGATGGAGTAGCTCTCTCCTATGTCCCTCGCCTCACCTTTGCGATCAACGATCGCTCCAGCTGGCAGGGGACGCGCGGGAATGATCGTCCGCTGAGCGCTGCTGCCCTGTATACAGACCGGCGTCCAAAGTGGAGGCCGGCCAATCCCTCATTCGCTTCCCCTTCGCGACAGCAAATCTGCTATCGCTCCAGGTACTGAGCCCCCCCGGCACGACAAGCCCGGGGACCCGCGGGTAAATTCATCCGCGGTGGGGGGGAACCTAACCTAACCTAACCTAACCTAACCTAACCTAACCTAACCTAACCTAACCTAACCTAACCTAACCTAACCTAACCTAACCTAACCTTTTTTTTTTTTTTTTTTTTTCCTGGGGAAATGCATTTCGCAGACACCGTGCCGGGGCAAAATTCTGTTGGCACGGGTACTGTGGGGACTCAAGCCCTGAAAAGGGCTCACTACCCCACTAAAACCCCAGGGCCCAATTCAACTCGCTATATGTCGGGGCCCGGGTACTGAGATGTCATTGCTCCGGGACCCCAACAAGCGACTGCTGCGACTGCAGCTCTCCTTGCCGCATTTATGCGGTGCGACACCTTATATATACACTTTCAACCCACCTAATAGTGGGGTGAGAAGTTCTCCTTATTTACATATTTACAGATCTATATTTACAGATATATATATGTACATACTCCTAAGTATAAAAATTACCTAATTACTATTTACAGTATATTCTCGCGCTGCGTGACGTCGCCGGCGACCGCCTGTTCTACGACGCCGTATCGGAGCGGACGCGGGATCAACTTCACGCGCCCGCTCGGCTTCCTCCTTCTGTCTAAGTACAGTACACGCAAAGTTTTCCAGCCGTGTCCACGCCGCCTTATCGTCTATAATTCGCCGAACTATTTCCGTGCTGAGTGAAGTGTCGGAACGGATGATACTAGCAATGGAGAGCCTTTCAACCGCCCACGCAGGACATTCAAATAACGTGTGGCCCACATTGTCGTTCAGGGCTCCACAGTGATGGCAGGCCGGGGACTCCTCCCGACGCGCAATACGGAACAGGTAACTCCCGAAGCACCCATGCCCGGAGAGTACCTGCACCAACCAGTAGGATGGAGTCCCTCGTCGCCGCCTTACCCAATCCTTAAGGACGGGACGTATGGCGTTCAACGTCCAAGTGCCAGCTCTTGAAGAACTCAGCTCCTCCTCCCAGAGATTTAGCACATTATCATGGGCTTCTTCCCTCCATGCCTTGACTACCTCTGGGGCAGGCTCCTGTCCACGAGCTCTGAGTTCTGCCCGCCGCCAGTATACTTCAGCAAGCGCAGCCGCATCAAGATGCCACGGTAGTAGCCCGGCGATGACACACACGGCGTCGCAGGACACCGTGCGGTACGCCCTCACCACCCGCGTGGCAATCGTGCGCTGCGCCCGCCGAAGTATCGCCCTATTGGAAGTAAGATTGGCCTCGTCCGCCCAGATCGGGCAGCCGTACAGGGCCTGAGACCTCACTACCCCAGCGTATAAACGACGTCGTCTGACGCTGGGCCCGCCGATATTGGGCAAAATACGACACAAAGCCGCCGCCGTCTTATCCAATTTGGGCGCAAGCGCCGAAAAATGGCTTTTAAACGACCACCTACGGTCGAGGACCAGTCCTAAGTATCTCATAGTGGTGGCGATTGAGATGTTGACGCCGCCCACCATGATGCCAGCACCTGCTGGAATACGGCGATTGCCCGAAAAGCAGATAGCCTCGGTCTTATCGAGATTCGCGTGGAGCCCGATTTTTCTTATTCGAGCCACAATCTGTGCCACTGCGGCCGTTCCCCGCAGGCACGCCTCCCTAAAATCTTTTCCGGATGCCACTACCAGTGTATCGTCGGCGTAACAAATAATCTGCACACCGGCAAGTAACGCCGCCCGCAGCACCCAGTTATATCCAATGTTCCACAGGAGCGGCCCAAGGACCGACCCCTGTGGAACACCGCACGTGACTTCATGTTCATGCCAGCCATATTCCAGGGGGAACACTACTTTTCTTTGCCTGAAATAGTCATTAATTATATCTATCAAATATTGTGGAACCTCGCAATAACGGAGCCCATCAATAATATGTCTCCAGGGCAAGGTGTTAAACGCGTTCGCTATGTCGAGCGATACTGCGATCACAACCCCGCCCTGAGACGTCGTCTGTTCCGTAAATTGTCTTAATTTGGCTATGGCATCCATCGTGGACCTGGACCGCCGAAAGCCGAATTGCGAGTCGGCCAAATCCGGACCGACTGTGCTCAGGTGTTGGTTGACTCGACCGGCAATCACCCTTTCGAGCAACTTGCCGGCTTCATCGAGCAGCACAATCGGCCGGTACGCTGACGGGCTGTCAGCCGGTTTCCCAGCCTTGGCCAGCAGCACCAATCTTCCAATTTTATATCTTTTTGGGAAGCGACCTTCTTGAAGACATTTCGTAAATAGGCGTAAGAGCCTCTTCTCCAATCCGTGTTTCAGCGCAAGGGCCAGCACCCTCCCGTGGATGCCATCCAGGCCTGGGGCAGTCCTCTTGCACTTAATTTTCAACATAGCTATGTTAAGTTCCTCCGACGTCACCTCCGAGACAGAACTCGTTGGATTCGCCGGAGGAGAAAGTCCGATCCGGTCATCGCCGCCCGAGGGGGAGGAGGCAACGGGAAACAGGGATTCGACGACCCGCATAGCAACATCCGGCCTGAGAGTCATGGTTAGCGGCGGAGCCCAAGGGCGCAGCCTGCTCATGACGAGCTTGTACGGACGCCCCCATGGGTCCCGCTCGAGCGTATCGAGGAACTCGATCCATGCTCTCTCCTTTTCTTCGGCAATGGCTGTTGTTAAGGCCTTGCGGGCGTCTCTATAATTATTGTAGAGACGTGCCTCTTCATCAATGTTAAATGTCGAGCGACGACGTCTGAAGCGAGTGTACCGGCGGCGGGCAGCCACACATGCCCTGCGCAGACAAGTGAGCCTTTCCGTCCACCAATGCACCTGCTTTTTTGGCTTGACTGGGCGACTCCTGGCCATGGAGCAGTCCGATATCTGCTCCAGAGCCCTCGCAAACCAGTCCGACTCGCTGTCAATATTGACGTCCTCCGGCCAGGAGTTCCAAGACTGTACAATAGCCGACAGTTCCAGGCATTCCCTGTCCAGTGACTTCAAAGACCACCTGGGTCCGAGCTCCGGCGGGCCGTTGTTATTGTTCGCCATGGGAGTCGACGGGGGGAGAATCTCGAATCGAATATATCGATGATCGGAGAGGGTCTCAACCTCCGCCAGCACTTCCCAGTTTCTGATGCGTCTAGCAAGAGGGGCGCTCGCAAACGTTATATCGACGATCGAGCCCCCACTCCTGCGCACACAAGTTAAAGTTGTGCCCTGGTTTATTATGGCCAGGTTTTTGGACGCCGAGAAATGTAGCAACAGATCCCCCCTTCCATCTGTTGTTGTGGAACCCCATGCTCTCGACTTGGCATTGAAATCGCCAGCGAGGAGGACGTTAGGGTGATCGCACCAATCAATGATGGAGTCTACCTCCCCCAGGAAGGACTCAAAGTCTGCCAATGGCCTGTTGGGAGAGAAATAGACTCCAACGATCGCTAGGTCCTTTGTTTTGAGGCCCACGCAACCGTTTCCTCTTCGGATGGAACTGACTGGAGGTGTGCCGCTGGTGATAATTGCGACAGTTCTGCTAGTGTCCCCAGTCCAGTCAGCTCGCTCCGGAATCGAATACGGCTCCGCCACGATTCCTATGTTGGCTGAAAACTGCGCCAGGCTCTGGACGTAAAGATCCTGAGCCCTGGCGCAGTGGTTCAGATTTCCTTGCAGAACTCGTAGTGACATTATGGACTTACGAACCCACGAGCTCCGCTACTTCCATTTGTTCCCCGATCTGGGAAGGCGCCTCGCTGGGCTTTATGGGGGCTCTCCTTGGCAGACGCTTTTTGGGGGCCGAACACTTAGGGCCACCCAATCTGTGAGCCGCATTTTTATTGTGTGCTGCGCAGATCGCACAGTGCGGCTTCTCACTGCATTCTGCCGCGACGTGACCCGGCTTGCCGCACCTGTAGCACGACTGGCTACGGTCTTCGGCATTGCAGTGCCGGGCCACGTGGCCGGTTTGCAGGCACCTGAAGCACCGAAGTTCACGGGGCCTTCCCACCGAGAACTTCAGCGCAGTCCACCCTAGCAAAATTCTTTCCGAGGTCAAGACCTTCGCCGCGCTGATTGGGACCTGGATCCACGCAGCGGAAAGGCCCGACCTGTCCGGGCGAATGCGTCCGACTCTTACTTGGGTCGGAGGGCACTGGAGCTTTTTAATAATAGCCTCCTTTAGGCTCTCCGGCGTCACCGAATCATCCAGCTCCGTCACACGAACGTCGATGCACTTGACGGGCCTGGACACCTTAATGCTGTCGTCATTAAACGTTTCAATCAGCTTTTGCGCCAATAACTCAGCCTTGTCGTCGTTGCCAGTGCCAGGGATTTGAATGATCGTGGCACCGGTGACGGCTCTCCGGAATTTGACCGATTCGACACCTATGGTCTCCTTGAGGTTGACCGAGGTCTGGGCGTTTCTTAATAAAGATGCATATGTGACTCCTTTTTTAACTGCATCGTCGGATAGTGTGATCACCACCGCCGCCGAACGTGGGGGACGCAGTTTCGGGGGCTTTGGCGGCACTTGCCTTTGCACTCTAGACTTATTGCCAGTGGGTTGGTTGCCGATCGCTGACGAGAGCTGCACCCTTCCTTTCCGTCCTACCGTTCTCCATTCTTCCACTGGCCGCGATTGGCCTTTTTGGGTCTCTTCTCGAGCTCTTAGTGCTCTTGATTTGCTCGGAAGCACCACGGACTGAGTTCTGTTCTTCTTAGTTCGGCCCTCGTCGACCGCGACCCATTCGCTTTCAGTGGCGTCTGGATTCGGCGGGCGAGTTGGGGCGTTATCACAGACAGATTTAGTGGAGCCGAGATTGTGGCTCTTAGGTGTCTTACCCGTGGTCCCGACGTACCCTCCTTTAGCTTCTGCCTGCATTCTCAACTTTTTATTAAGTCGTTTTCGTTGACTTCTACTGCGTTTTACCTCACCAGTAGTGGCACCAGGAGGCACTACTGCCGGAGCCATACTTGGAGGTTCCGCTTCCGCGTGTTTCTTCGCTGCAGGATACGTTGATCTCGGGCGACCAAGCCTCCCGATCTCAGCATCCGCGCCGTCATCCCACCACATCGCATCCGAAGAATCGGCGACGGGCTCCGAGGATCTCGCTGGAAGCCTCTTTTCCTTCCTCGAATCCGCTGCAAGGGGGGGCCTGATTCGCGGTTCAGGATTCAACCGCGGCTCGAGGCTCTCGAATCTCGCATTTAGACGATCGCCCACCGATTTTAGTATTCGGGCTTCAATTTCCTCAATGGCCTTATCCGCATTACCGGGTTGGGGCTCTTTGACCTCCTTCATCAGTTGAAGCTGCTGTTCTTGAACCTGCTTCATCTGGTTTTGAAGACTCTCCAACTCTATGCGCAGACGCGCATTTTCGGCTTGAAGAGCTTGAGTTTCTTCTGTCAGGTTTCTTCCAGCGAGCACCGTGACGCTCTCCCTAATAGCCTTTACGGCATCATGTAGTGCTCGCTTGAATGTACCTTTTAGGTTGCTAGATTTTGTCGCAACCGTGTCGACAGTCTTTAATTCAATCTCTAGCTGTTTTAAGATTGCAGCTGTAGGGTCATTTCCATTTCCAGTGACGCCACTCGGACCAGCTACCGGCGAAATTATTGTAGCCAGGGTCGAGCGTGTTTTTCGGGCTTCATCGAGCGTGTCAAGAAGATACGACTCCGCTCGGGCCTTCAGCATCTCTTTTTGTGCTTTTATCACTGCCTGTTTGGCAGCCGCTAGGCCGCAATACTCGCCAGTTGTTGGCGGGCGACCAGGCCTCTTCCGTTTTTCGATCACAGAGGGAGCGTCTGTGGAACTCCCACCACGATCTTTGTCATTGTCCATCGCATGTCCTATTGCCCTCGGCTTCCAGAAGCGCCCAGGACCGTCACGGTCAAGGGACTCCATGGAATTGATCCTGCTCATTGACTGGCCAGACGATATGCTGACCTTCGAGTCCGAGTCAGATTCAGAAAGCGGAGCAGACGGGGGACGACTCCCCTCCGCTCGGCTAGTTGTTCTCTGAGGCACAGGGGTTAGGGTACGCGTCCGCGAGCCCCTCAACCGCCTGCCCCTGATTGCCGTTCTACCGGTTGTCTCCTTTCTTTCTTCTATCTCCTCCCTTTCTTGTATCTCCTCCCTTTCCTCTACTTCCACCTCGTCATCACTTAACCTAAGATAATTTTTAAAAGATTTCTTTTTTGATTTGTCCATACTTCCTATCAAATCGGCCCGACAGCGTGGATTGCACCCTGTCAGCCACAATTGTTGCGTATATAATTCAGACAAGAAACAAACGGCCGCTAGCGTCCGACTTACTGGCCGAACACCCGCAAACACGGGGCGGCAGCACCACGCAATGGCCCCTTGGGCGCCTCAGTGCATACCGATTCAGGGTTTTTTTAGTGTGGTTTTCCTTCCACTTGAGCCAGCCGGTCAAGGCAAGCTCCCTGGCCTCCGTCGCTCCGCGAGACATGTCCACTGCAAGCGAACAAGGAGGTAACAGGTTTGCCCGACGGGGGATCTGCAGTAGACCCCTAACCGACAGCGGCACATCGCCACTGCGGCCCGCCGCGCCGCGGTCAGCCACACACCGCACATCCGTGGCAACCTTGCCACCATACACCGCTGCTACGCAGCCGCTGGTCCGGCCGGTTAAGGCAAGACCTCTTCGTTCACACCTGTTAGGGTGCGTTCGGTCGACCGATCCGACCTCACCAAGGATCTAATTCCGCGTCGTCTTCAGAACTAGACCAAGAAGGTTCTGCGCTCCCACAGAGCCCGACCACAGACATTCAGGCACCATCGCAGCGCATCACCTCTGCGCTTGCACAAAGAAAAGAAGAGAGAAGAAGTGTAAAGACAGGAAAAAAGAAGAAATGCAAGTGCAGCGGTCCTGCCAGCGGCCCCTTAAATCGGTACGGGGACCGCCGGACAAGACCTGCCCTGTTCGCGGCCGCCCCCAAATGGAGGCGACTCGGGCCCCCTCGGCACGACAAGCCCAGGGCCCCCCGGAAATAGACGTCCGGGGGTGAGGGGGAACCTAACCTAACCTAACCTAACCTAACCTAACCTAACCTAACCTAACCTAACCTAACCTAACCTAACCTAACCTAACCTAACCTAACCTAACCTAACCTAACCTAACCTAACCTAACCTAACCTAACCTAACCTAACCTAACCTAACCTAACCTAACCTAACCTAACCTAACCTAACCTAACCTAACCTAACCTAACCTAACCTAACCTAACCTAACCTAACCTAACCTAACCTAACCTAACCTAACCTAACCTAACCTAACCTAACCTAACCTAACCTAACCTAACCTAACCTAACCTAACCTAACCTAACCTAACCTAACCTAACCTAACCTAACCTAACCTAACCTAACCTAACCTAACCTAACCTAACCTAACCTAACCTAACCTAACCTAACCTAACCTAACCTAACCTAACCTAACCTAACCTAACCTAACCTAACCTAACCTAACCTAACCTAACCTAACCTAACCTAACCTAACCTAACCTAACCTAACCTAACCTAACCTAACCTAACCTAACCTAACCTAACCTAACCTAACCTAACCTAACCTAACCTAACCTAACCTAACCTAACCTAACCTAACCTAACCTAACCTAACCTAACCTAACCTAACCTAACCTAACCTAACCTAACCTAACCTAACCTAACCTAACCTAACCTAACCTAACCTAACCTAACCATCCAAGAGTTTATTAAAGAAGCGGGCGGTAGAAATGTTAAAATAGCGCTACTCCAAGAACCGTACACAGGGGCCAGTAAACGGATGGCAGAAAGCCCTGTGTACAGAGTAGTGCAGTGCGTTCCCACTGAGAAGAAACCGGTGAAGGCGGCGATACTGGTTTTCGACGATCAAATAGAAGTCATGCAAGACAACGCACTAAATACGGAAAATATAGTTGCAGCTGTCCTGAGGACGGACCAGTGGGAAATAGGGGTAATCTCTGTGTACTTCGAAGGCGATGAACCCATCGAACCATACCTCGAAAAATTGAAAAGCGTCACGAGAAAGCTGAAAACCAAGATGGTAATGATTGGAGGGGACGTGAACGCTTGGAGTGAGTGGTGGGGGAGCCGAAACGAAGACACACGAGGAAAGGAATTACGAGGGTTCCTTGACGAAGAGGGGCTGAACATACTAAATTGTGGTAATACACCCACCTTCGACACCATACGAGGGGGCCGTAGATACATGAGCACAGTTGACATTACGGTATGCACAACGGCCCTTCTCAGTAAAGTAACGAGATGGTGGGTTGATACATCAATAACCAGCTCGGACCACAACACAATCTTCGTAGATACAGCCCTTCAAAAACCCCAAGCACAAACCCTACCGAAAACTACCCGCAAATATAATACAAAAAACGCAGACTGGGAGGATTTCAAAAACAAAATCAGGACAGAGCTAGAGAATCAGGATCTAAAAAAGGACAAAATAGAAGCACTGGACAGTAGGGTCAGGGTCAACAATATAACAAATAAATACATACAGGCCATAATAAAAGTCGCCGAAAAACAATTCCCCAAGATCAAGCAAAAAAGGAAAAACTACAACCCACCCTGGTGGAACAAAGAAATAGAGGCCCTAAAGAAAGAAATGACAAGGAGGAAGAAAAGGATCTCCTACGCAGCTCCCAGAAGGAGAGAGTGCGTTGTAGTCGCCTACCTGGAGGCAAAAAAGATATATGAAGACGAAATTAAAAGGGCACAAATGGAAGGGTGGAAGAAACTCTGCACTAAACAAGAAGGGGAAAGCTTATGGGACAGGATATATAAAATAATCAGAAAGGCGGAAGGGATCAGGGAGGACACCACACTTATAGAGAAGGGCATTTCGTTGAACTCCGAACAATCGGTGCAGCTGCTAGCGGAAAAATTCTTCCCGCCTGATAATCACGAAATGGATGATGACATCCATCGAAAAATTAGAAGAACGGTCGAGGAAATGGCCAACAGCTTGCACGGGAGCGGGGCCGATGAAGTGCCAATTACAATGGCGGAGCTCGTCGGCACCGCTCGAAGTTTCAACCCGAGGAAGGCCCCGGGAGCTGACGGACTCACAGCGGATATCTGCTACGCAGCCATCACTGCGAAACCAGAGGTAACCTTGGCCATCTTCAACAAATGCTACGAGGTGGGATGCTTCCCTGACCCATGGAAGGAAGCCAGGATTGTGGTACTGAGGAAACCAGGAAAGGAGGATTACGCGGCCGCCAAATCCTACCGTCCTATTGGTCTCCTGCCAGTAATGGGGAAGATCTTCGAAAAGGTGATAATAAACAGAATAAGACACAGCCTACTCCCCAGGATGAGCGGGAGACAATATGGATTTATGCCAGGAAGAAGCACGGAGGATGCCCTCTACGATATCTTAACCAAAGCGAGGAGCCACATTACAAACAAGGAAGTAGTGTTGATGGTGTCGCTGGATATCGAGGGGGCCTTCGACAATGCATGGTGGCCGGCGATCAAGTACCAACTGGCAAAGAAGGAATGTCCCAAGAAATTAAGGCTGGTAGTGGAAGACTACTTTAAAGGCAGGAAGGTGGTGGTTCGCTACGCAAACAGAGAGCATGGGAGGAAACCCGAAAAGGGATGCATCCAGGGCTCGATTAGCGGCCCCACTTTCTGGAACATCTTGCTCGACCCACTACTGGTCGAACTAGAAGAAGATGGGACTTATGCACAGGCTTTCGCAGACGATGTGGTGCTGATGTTCAATGGAACGGACACGTACTCCATCGGAAACCGAGCAAACGTTGCCCTCGAGCATGTGAGGAAGTGGGGTATCAAGAACAAGCTCAACTTCGCGCCACAAAAAACCAAAGCTATGGTACTGACGCGAAGGTTGAAATTCGATACCCCAAAAATTAGAATGAACGGAGAAGACATTGAAATAGGAAAAGAGATAAAATTATTGGGACTGACGATCGACGAGGGCTTAACGTTTAACCAGCACGTGCATAATGTCACAAGGAAAGCGGCGGACATACACAAAAAAGTGGCAAGAATGGCGAAACTGGAATGGGGCATGACGGGAGACATGGTACACCAGGTATACCAAGCCGTCATAGAGCCGATAGTGACATACGCGTCGGCAGCCTGGGCACCGACAGTAAAGAAAGTGTGTACGCGAAAGAAACTGGAGACGGTGCAGAGGGCCTTTGCACAAAAAATAGCAAAAACGTACAGGACGGCTTCGCTAAATTCCGCGACGCTACTGGCGGGGATACTGCCCCTCGACCTCAGGGTGGCAGAGACCGCCGCGATGTTTGAGGCCAGGAGGGGGTCATCACCGTTCATACGCGAGGGAGACCGGATTGAGCGACCCGTGCCTGCGTTACAACAACCCCATCCCGCGGAAATACCGGAATTAAGCTTCGCCATCGCAACGGACCCTGGCCCTATACAAAATGAGGACACGACGGCAATATATACGGACGGGAGCAAGACAGAGAAAGGAACAGGTGCAGCGTGGACGAAATGGGAAAGAGGAAGAGAGATAAAGTGGAGGAAGATTAAGATGGCCCCTTACTGCACCGTGTATCAGGCAGAGCTGGCGGCGCTCGAAGGTGCAGTCAGGGAGGCGGCGATGACGGGTACTGACGTGAATATCTGCAGCGACTCGAGGTCCTCGCTCGAGGCCATCGCGGGGGGGACGTTCTCGAAACCCTCGCGTTGTCGAGATCCGCAGACACCTGGTGGAGAGCCGGAAAAAGGGCCAAAACATAAAACTCCACTGGGTGAAGGCGCACGTCGGCACGGAGGGAAACGAGAGGGCGGACGAACTCGCGAGGGCCGCGGCGGAGACCTCCAAGGTCAAAGCGGTCCACGTCGAGTACCCGTTATCGCACATAAGGAAAGAAGTAAGGAAGAAGACAATAGAGGAATGGGAACAAAGGTACAAGGAAGGAGTCACAGCAGGAACAACCAAGCTGTTTCTGCCAAATGTTACAGATGCGTACAAGATGATTCGAGACCGAAGATTCAGTCCTGGGATGGCACAGGTCCTCACAGGACATGGGCCTTTTGCTGAGTACCTGTGCCGTTTCAGGCTGAAAGAGCAGCCCGACTGTGAATGCGAGAGCGGGGTGGAGCAAACCATCCAACATCTCTTAGTTGAATGTCCCGTGTTTGCCTCCTCCAGGTGCGACCTGGAACAGATTACCGGCATGTCGCTCAGTCTTGAAGGACTGTCCGGCATGCTGGCCTGTGACAGAGCGCATCTGGAGGAGTTTTGCATGAAAATAATAAAGAGAACATCGGTATTCAATGAAAGTAAAAGCGGGGCGGGGACCGCGAGGCGGCCGGCGCCCACTTGCCAATGAGTATTATAAGAATACTCACGGAGAAGTGAAAACCGCCCGCGTCGCGGGCCAAGCCTCGCAAAAATGGTGCTAAGAATCCTAGTTGTATGTATATATATCTGTGATAATTGTGACTGTAGCAATAAGTAGTTTAAGAAAATCCGTGTAAAACCTAATAAAAAATAAAGTTGTGTGTCAACTCATTGTGAGGATGGATGATAGAAATGAAGTATGCTTAGCTTAGTTCCACGGCCCCGGTGACAAAGCCGGGGGAGGTAGGCCTATTAGGTGAAATAAAAAAAAAAAAAAAAAAAAAAAAAAAAAAAAAAAAAAAACCTAACCTAACCTAACCTAACCTAACCTAACCTAACCTAACCTAACCTAACCTAACCTAACCTAACCTAACCTAACCTAACCTAACCTAACCTAACCTAACCAGTCCGCGTCCAAACGCCATAAAAATCGGTCGACTCCACGTCGCTCCGCGCCCTCACAAAGTTTGTTTAAAGTTTTAAAAATAGTTCTAGTGTAGTTACAGTGTTAATTTTCATATCAATAGATGCGGAAAAATCCGCTCTATCTTTTAGTGTAAAGTGCAATTTAAATTATTTTTGTTTTCTATTTTTTTTGGACCAAAAACATTAAAATTTTCAGTTTTTTCAATTTTAAAAATAGTATTTGTGACAATAAAATTATATAGTGAGTTTCAAGTGATAGGACACTGTGTCGTGTACATTTCGACCACATTTTGGATGATAAGGACTGAAAATTGAGGATTTGGTGACCAAAACAACGGTAAAATCTTAATAACTTTTTAAGTGAATCTATGACACCTACTTTTTAATACACCAATCGATAGAACTCTTTAAGGCGCGTCGATTGACACCACTCACGACCATATTCGACATAAACTGGATTTTTCAGCGACTGAAAACCAGTTTTTCAGTCGCCAAATCACGGCGCTTCCAGATATACACATAAAATTTACACAGGATTGTACGCCTATTCAAGAGCTATCGTTTGATATATCACACCCTGAATTCGGTACATCATCAGACCTTCAAATCACCAAAAAACCGGTTTTTGCGTTGGAACCCCACCAAGACAACGCACCACCGTCAAGGTCAATATACCATCAGAACCGGCTTTTTGCGGCGCATCTACAGACACCAAATTCACAAATTTTCATGAAGCAGTTCCGGAGATAGAGAATTTTTTTCATATTTTCATAATTAATTACTAATAACTAATGCAGTTTATACAAAGTTGTACATTTATATATATTAAACGATAGAGCGATCAAAGGCGCATCGTTTAATACCAATACCATAACAATAGAACGGAATTCCGATTTTTCAGGAGCTGAAAACTAGATTTATTTAGTTTTTCAGTCGCCAAATCACGGCGCTTCAACTTACATTTACAACGGCTGTACAGAATTATAGGCAAGAGTAAGAGCTTTCGCCTGACATATTAATCTCGAAAATCGGAGCACCGACAGCCCCTCAAACACCCCAAAAACTGGTTTTTGCGTTCAAACGCCCTCCGAACTACGCTCAACCTACTTGCACGTCATTACAGCAGAACCGGCGTCGTCTGACGCATCAGACGACACCAATATCATAAATTTTCGTCAAGCGGTTCCTGAGAAATCAACAGCTTTCACCTTTACTCCAGGGTTTCCACTGGAACCACCTCACCAAAAAATAAATCAAATACAGCATTATATCCGGCAAACTCGTCTTCTACGGACCAGACCTCGTCACCGCATCGGCCTCCATCACCAGCTCCACCAGGAAGTAAGATTCCTGGTGATCATCAGCATTGGCAGCACCACCCACATCATCAGACAGAACTCGGCGGGGGCTTTCAGAAAAGCCCAAACACCGTGACATTCCGTGCAGGGGACTGGGAGCAATCCTACCGCAAAACACCAGGTAAGGCGGATTACCAGCCTCATCTCCAACATTACACTCTATCACTTGCAAACACACCGAGCTTGGGCTCGTTTAAATCGCCTTTTTAAGGCGAACACGAATATCACTGTACAGACGCTCACAAACCTTCCCTCCACCCTCCAGACGGAATTTCCCTTCCCCCCCCTCAAAATCTCAACCCCCCCTCCCCACCCCCTCAAGTTTGGTATCATTTGAATCGTCTTTAGAAGGCGATTCCAACCCACTAATCAGACCTCATTTTTGACCACCCCCCACCACCACCTTAATCATGCTCCCCCGAACCCCTCCGAAATCAGCCTTGATCAACACCCCTTCGCCGACTACTTCCAGTTCCACAGCAAGGCGGAACATTGTCAACTCTCTAAGCCCCGCCTTCGCCCGCTCCAGCCTACCTAAGGAGTCTACACATATGGAGTTGGCAAGGGATCTTCGGCGAAGGGCCATGAACGCGCTCTCCTCTTCGCGCAATTTAAAAACAGAGATCAAGGTCGCGATCACTGAGGCTATCGACGGCCTTTTCGGAGTCGTCGCGATCCTTGATCCTTCCACTGACCCCACCAAACCTCCCCCTTCACAGACAAACAACACAATTGAAAACACTGAACAATACACGCAATTAATCCAGAAACTAGAGACTCACTCCGGATTGCTTGAGGAGTCTTACCGGGCCATCCGCGAACATACTAAACTTATAAAAACAATACCGAAACCAGCCTCCGTTGCATCATCACCTCCTGTTGTCGAGAAAAACAACATTATCAAATCTTACGCCAAGGCCGCCGCTGTACCGAAGCCCCCTGCGGGCCCCTCCATTGTGGTATCAGGCGAGGGCTTTGACACAACCGAAAAACTTATCACACAACTCACTAAAACAGTAGACTTCCGCCGGGGCGGATATGCTCCCCTAAGGGTAACACCTCTCTCCAATAATAAACTTAAATTGGTCTTCGAAACCGAAGACCATAAAAAACACACACTCGACAAACTACACACCAGCAACACCATTAAGGCGCAAGAGGAAAAGCGCCTCAATCCTATGGTCATCCTCAAAGGCATTTCGAAAACCACTGCCGAACGGGATCTCATAAACTCGATTACAGATCAAAACCCTACACTAAAAAACCACACTTTCACAATCAAATTCACTGCCAATAACCGTAACACATCCCTTTACAACATAGTACTCAACACTACACCCTCTGCCTGGAAGGCCTTTGTCGATCTAGGCAGAGTAAACATAGGAATACAACGCGTTCACTGCAGCACATTTTCACCGTTTAGGCAGTGTCAAAACTGCCTAAACTTCGGCCACACTAAGAGCAGATGCCCCACCAACACACCCACTTGCGCCAAGTGCTCAGCTCACCACCTGACAGCTGAGTGCAAGGAACAAACACTCACATGCAATAATTGCGCCGAACACAACACCGCACACAAAACAAATACAGACACTCGGCACCGTGCCGACTCGGAGAGTTGCCCAAAGGTCAGAGCAATGCGTGCCCGTGTGGAAGCCAAAATAAATTACATTTAAACTCATGCACACTTTATTCAAAACACAGAGCATATACACAACACACTCGACTACACAATACACAAGCATTCAATGCACATATGAAAACGTGAACGACACCCACACTTCTTTATCATTTAACCACACACTTCCTCAACAAACAACACTCATCATCATCTCAACTCATTACTACGCTGTAACCCACCTTACCTGCGATGTATAGGCTGCTGCACTTTATACTCCAGAAACCAATTTTTTATTAATAATATAACATTTTATAATTTACTTTTCTTTACATGTCACTCGGAATTGCTTGTTTTAATTTACAGTATTTTTCTTTTTTCTATAACTTTTGGTGTGTACAATTTATCATTATATTTTATTGTTATACACGGCAACAATGCAGATGGTTGAGAGGAAGGGATTGTATCCAATAGCATGACCGACCCTCAACCATCTCTCCACTGGGTTTAAATTATTAAATCCCTAGACTAATATCCACATAGTTTAGGATTTTTTGTACTCAATTATTTACAATTATGGCGCGGGTCAAGAAGTGGTTGAGAGGAAGGATTTGTATCAAATAGCAGCCGGATCCTCAACCACCCTTCCCCGCGCCCACTACCACTAGCCTAGCAAAACTGTTTTTATTATACACCTTTGTTTTACACCTTTTCTGTATAGTCTAACTTTAATCACATTACTCTTTTTCTATATTTTACATATTGTATCTTTTCAATAAGTCGAAATGAGCACTTGGACTCACTACTGTATGTTAACTTTATTATCAATGTAAATAATTTCTTATCATTACTTTGTCGTTAAACACGACAACAACGCAGATGGTTGAGTGGAAGGGATTGTATCCAATAGCATGACCGACCCTCAACCATCTCCCCACTGGGTTTAAATTATTAAATCCCTAGACTAACATCTACATAGTCTAGGATTTTTTGTACTCAATTATTTACAAATATGGCGCGGGTCAAGACGTGGTTGAGAGGAAGGATTTGTATCAAATAGCAGCCTGATCCTCAACCACCCTTGCCCGCGCCCACGATCACTTGTATATTTTCATCATCTACTTTTATTAATTACATTGTGTACTCTAAGTTGTAAATACTTCAAATGTTTAATCATAATTTTAATTATTGTAATCTTTTACTTTTGCACTACCACATATTTCATCTCTTATGTTTAATTTTATTTTGTTACCTTTATTATCATATAACCATGTTTCACTTAATTTTAATGTATTCAATAACTCTTTGTATTCTCTAATAACTATTTTTAAGATTTGTCAAAAATAATATTAACCACGAAAATTGTACCAAAAATTAAATTGTAACGACGCGGACTCTAAGCAGGTGGCTCAGCGAAGGTTGATCGTATCCGATAGCGAAGCCGACGCTCAGCCACCTCACCCACTTTTTTATATTTTTTTTTTTTTTTTTTTTTTTTACAATAAAGTTCACCCATGAAAAAAATTATTTCATAGCTTAGCTTCCTCGGCCCCGGGGCGTGAGTCGCCGGGGAGGTAGGCCTACTAGCAAAAAAAAAAAAAAAAAAAAAAAAACCTAACCTAACCTAACCTAACCTAACCTAACCTAACCTAACCTAACCTAACCTAACCTAACCTAACCTAACCTAACCTAACCTAACCTAACCTAACCTAACCTAACCTAACCTAACCTAACCTAACCTAACCTAACCTTTTTTTTTTTTTTTTTATCCTGGAGGAATCGTTTTACGACCCCGCGCCTGGGCTGTGCAGTGGCGCGGGAGTGTGGGACTCGGCCTAAAGTCGTTCGGCCCCTACCCTAACTAAACCATCCAGGGCCCACACGGAGCCCCATATGACGTATCCGGGATCATATTTAATATACACCGAATACGCCGGGGAAAACGAGGGCCATTAACCCCCTCCATGACAGCGGGGGGTAATGACTCTCTCTCCGTCTCCATGGTCATCCCCCGCCCGCTCTTGAGTGCGGAAAGGGGAAGCCATCGTTCCCCCCCGCAGCCCCACATCTTCTCCACTGGCCCGTCGGTGAGGCTGCTGCCCCCCGCGTTGAGCCGCCTGAGCTACGGCCCGTAGCTCGGCGCGTGCCACCTCGTAACACCGGCAACCGCCGAGTGCCGCCAGCCCTCTGTTGCCTCGTCCGTCCTGAAAAAGATTCAACTCCCCCTCTACGCCGCCGCCCGCCTGGACCAGTATTAGAACCTCTGGTCCTGCGGGCGGCAACTCGGGAGCTACCAGACTCTCTTTCTCGCTTCCTTTCGGCTTCCTCCTTCTGCGACATTACTTTTTCGCAGAAGAGGGAAGCCGCCCTCCAGGCCTCTTCGCCGTCGAGCATGCCCTTTATCATGCTCGACAGCGAGAGGTCAGAACCCAACACCATCCTGAGGTCGTGGCGGGGTCTTTCCCAAGCCACGCACCTCAGGAGGGTGTGCTCCGCGTCGTCCTCCTCGGCGTCATCGTCACAGTGATGACACCGAGGAGTCCGCTCTTTCCGAACCACCTTGTGCAGGTACCGCCCGAAGCATCCGTGTCCGGACAGCACCTGCGCAAGTCTAAATGACATAGCACCATGACGCCGCTTCCTCCAGTCCTTAAGGACCGGAAGAACGGCGCCGATGGTACTCGTCCCCGCAGTGGCATTCTGCAGGAACTCCATCCACTGCTCTTCAAGAATGGAGTCAGCCTCACGTCTGATCTGCGCTTGAGACTGACTCCATTCTTCGGTGCCCATCTCCACCTTCATCCTATAGAGGGCACCGCTCATCCGGGCCTCGAGGCCCCACGGCAAAGTGCCCGCCAACACGCAGGCCGCATCGCACGACACCGTTCTGTAGCATCTGGCTATTCGATTGGCGATCGTACGCTGCGCCCCGCGAAGGCACCTCTGGTTGGACCTCTTGTCCAGGGTGTCCTCCCAAATCGGAGCACCGTAGAGAGCTATGCTCCGGAGGACTCCACTGTAGAGCCTCCTCACACTCTGTGAGGGGCCCCCGATGTTAGGCAGCAGTCGCGCGAGTGCTCCTGCTGCCCTTACCACCTTGCCCTCTAGGGCTTTGAAGTGGGGTTCGAACCCCCAGCGGCCATCCAGTATGAGACCTAGGTACTTCATACTGGTAGCCACCGGGATCCGCACTCCCGCCACTTCAATGGCCGCCCCCGGCGGTGGACCTTTTCTTGGACCATGGAACAGGATGGCGTCGGTTTTTTCCAACGCCACCCTTAGTCCCAATCGCCCAATCCGGTCCACCACCATCGAGGTCCCCTCCGAAGCCAGTGCGGCCACCTCCGCAAATCTGGACCCATGGACCACGACCAGGGTGTCGTCTGCGTAGCAGAAGACGCGCATCTTTGGCAAGAGCGCGCCTCGCAACACCCAGTCGTAGCCCATGTTCCACAGCAGAGGCCCCAACACCGAGCCCTGGGGAACCCCACTCTCCACAGGGCAGCGTCTCAAATGGCCATCGGCCGAGATGTACGCCACCCTTCGTCCCACCAGGTAGTCCCTCACGATTCGGCGCAAATACAAAGGCACCCCGAAAAATTCGAGGGCCCTCGCAATCACGCCGAACGGGAGGCTGTTGAAGGCGTTGGCTATGTCCAACGACACTGCCAACGCCCTCTCACCCCCAGCCACCACCCCCTGGGTGAAAGCCTTCACCTCCGAGAGAGCCTCGAGAGTGGAGCGGCCCCTCAACCTAACCTAACCTAACCTAACCTAACCTAACCTAACCTAACCTAACCTAACCTTTTTTTTTTTTTTTTTTTTTTAACGGTGGAAAAAACTGATTCTTTATCCAGCTAACCCCCCGCGCGGGCGTGCAAGGCGCGGGAGAGTGTGGAGTTCAGCCCCTAGCGCAGTTCAATGCTGTAGCGCAAAGAGGCCACTATCCACTAAAATAACCACCGATGCCCAGAATAACCGCATCAGCGGCGACCCGGTATCGATTTACATTACCCGGGATGTCGCTGCGGCTGCTGCTTAGCACCCTACCTCGGCGCGCAGCACTTCGTTTTTGGGGTACCCCCGAGAAGGGAAAGCACCCCGGCGCTATTGCGCGACGTCATAGCCATCAATTTCGTTTAAACAATGAATAAACAAAAGAAAAATTACAACAGGTGTATAAAAACAACTGAGCGCAAGACAGGGCACAATAGTGCCCATGCCTGCTAACAAAAAGTAAATAATAATAAATAAGTAAATAGACCCTATTCCCTATCCCAGTGTCGACGCTTGAAAGCGTCGTCTTCTCCGTCTGCGTTGCCTCGCGGGGGCGGAACACGGATCCATCTCGCGTTTCCGTTCCGCCTCCTCCTTCTTGCTCATTACTTGAGATGCGAAGGTGACAACAGCCTGCCATTTCTCTTCGTTTTGGAGCATCTGCTCGACCATTCCCCTCAAGTCTTGAATCCGACCAACGACATCGTATAAAGAGCTCCTCTCGAGCGCCCAGGCTGGGCACTCGAAGAGGGTGTGGCGAGCGTCGTCATTGGCCGAACCACAATGGTGGCAGGACGTGGTCTCCTCCCTGCCGGCCGTGTTGCACAGATACCTCCCGAAACAACCGTGCCCCGAAAGTATCTGCACTAACCAGTAGGAGAGGTGTCCGCTCCTCCTCCTCGTCCACTCCTGCAAATGAGGGCCCAAAGCGTCAAGCGTCCAACGCCCAGCCCTGGCCTCCCCCTATCTCTACAGCCCAATTTTCGAGTGCGGAATCTTCCGCTTCCGACCTCCACGACCTTACTACGTCTGGTTCAGGCTCAGAGCCTGATGTTCTGGCCTTAGTTCTCTTCCAGTAGACGCTCGAGAGAGCCCTTGCAGCATGCCGCCAGGGTAGCAGTCTAGTGAGCGCGCAGGCGGCATCAAAAGAAACCGTCCTGTAAGCTCGAGCCGTTCTGATTGCGATCTTTCGCTGGGCTCTTCTCAGGATCGCCCTATTTGCACTGATCCCGTTCGCCTCCTCTGCCCAGATCGGGCATCCGTAGAGGGCCTTACTCTTCAAGACACCCGCGAAAAGACGGCGTCTACTCTCGCTGGGCCCGCCGATATTGGGCATTACCCTCGCTAGGGCCGCAGCGGTGGCGTCTAGTTTTGGGACTAACGCTGTACAGTGTGGTGTAAAGGACCACTTAGAGTCCAGCGTCAGCCCCAAGTATTTCATTGTTGCGCCTATTTCAATCCTTGCTCCTCCAACCGTGATGACAGATCCTCTGGGTGCACGGCCTTTAGGTAGAAATGCGATGGCCTCGCATTTGTCTAGAGCGACACTTAAACCTAATTTCCTAATTTTTGCTACAAGCTGAGCGACCGAAGCCGTTGCTCTAATTTTAGCTTCTCGCAGATCTGACCCGGATGCCACGATCAGCGTGTCGTCGGCGTACCCCAAAAGCAGGACACCCCTCAATAACGCCGACCGTAGCACCGTATCGTAGCCGAGATTCCACAGGAGCGGCCCAAGGACCGACCCCTGTGGCACCCCGCACGACACTTCATGGCTGGACCAGCCCTCCTGTGTTGGGAACAAAATCCGTCTTCCGCGTAAATAGTCCGCGACAACGGCTCTCAGGTATTGCGGGACCTTGTGTAATGCAAGTCCCTCCATTATGGTGCTCCAGGGCAGGGTGTTGAAGGCGTTGGCTATATCGATAGACACAGCCACTACCACCCCACCCCGGCATGTCGTCTCCTCAGATACTCTGCGCAAGTGCGCTATGGCGTCCACTGTCGAGCGCTGGCGTCTAAAGCCGTACTGCGCATCAGCCAGGTCCGGTCCTTGTGTGGTGAGGTGCGCGTTGATGCGACCGGCAATCATTCTTTCGAATAACTTGCCAGCCTCATTCAACAGCACGATGGGCCGGTAGGCTGACGGAGAGTCTTCCGGCTTCCCAGGCTTCCGCAGAAGTACCAACATGCCCGTCTTCCATATATCGGGGAAGCTCCCCTCGTCCAAACATCTGCTCGTCAGGTCCAGGAATGTCTGGTCGAGTCCGTACTGCAGCGCGAGCGACAGCACCCTTCCGTGCGTTCCATCTGGGCCAGGGGCCGCCTTCTTGCGTCGCAGTTTCGCCAGTGCTCCCTCTAGTTCCGAGATGGTCACCTCCGGTGTAAAAGGCCGAGAAGGTGACTCTGTCGCTGCTGGTACCTCTGGAATGTCCAGTACGGTGGACGGGACTCGCGGAAAAAGTACCGAGACCGTAGACCGCAAGAAACTTGGGTCCAGGGTGGTGGAGAGGGGAGGACCTCGGGGCCGTAGTTTGCTCATGATGAGCTTGTACGGGCGTCCCCAGGGGTCCTCTTCTAAGGTGTCGACAAAGTCCCGCCACGACTTCTCCTTGGCAGAGGAGATTTCCTTTTTGAGGCGGGTCTGCGCCTCTCTGAACAGCGTGTAAAGACGCTGTTCTTCCGCTGGATCGATATTTATGTTGGCCCTTCTGCGGTAGTGACTGTATCGCCTTCTTGCTCTGACGCAGTCACCACGCAGCTGCGCCAGGGCGTCATTCCACCAATGCACACTTCTGTTGTTATTCATGGCCCTGGATCGGCGCATGGAGCAGTCGGACAACTGCCCAAGCGTCTTGCCCAGCCAAGTCGCCTGGTCCTCGCTATTTGCGAGACTTGGCCGTGACCAAGCCGCCACTATCGCAGCAATCTCTAACTCCTCCTGCACAAGGGACTTAAGGGCCCATTTGGGGCCGATCTCCGGCGGAGTTCGATGAACCGGGGACTGGCCGGACCGAGCATCTGCCGAGGGGAGGACCTGAAACCGAATGTAGCGGTGATCTGACAGGGTCTCGACCTCGGTCAGTACCTCCCAGCCTTGAACACGCGGCGCGACAGAGGATTCCGCGAACGTGATGTCTATCACAGAACCTCCGCCCATGCGCACACACGTGAACTCGGAACCCCGGTTTAACGGCGACAGGTCGTGTGCCGCTGCCCATTCCAGCAACGCAACGCCGCGAGGGTCCGTGACTGATGAACCCCACGCCCGCGACTTGGCATTGAAGTCGCCCGCAACAATCAGGCCGAAAGGCCTGCTCCAGCGGATGACAACATCAACCTCGTTCAGGAACTCCTCGAACTCCGCCAGGGTGCGGTTTGGCGAGAAATATACACCAACAATACAAATAGCGCCTATTCTGATACCGACGCAGCCATTCTTGGATATTGAGGAAGTGACTGGGGTGTCACAGGTGTTAGTGACGATGGCGACGGAATTAGTGCTGTCTCCTACCCAGTCACTCCTGTCTGATATTCGGTAAGGCTCCGATATGACCGCGACGTTGATATGCCACTGTGCCAGAGATTGGACTAAAAGGTCCTGGGCTCCAGCGCAGTGGTTGACGTTGGCTTGGAGGACTTTCAGGGCGTGATCCATTACTGTCCCACGATCCCTGAAGTCTCCATAGCTTCGCCCTCCTTTGTAGGCGCTTGGCGGGTCTTCTGGACTGCTTGCCTTCGTGTCACCCTAACCTTGGGCGCCATACAGCGCAGGCTACCCAGGCTGTGGTCAGCCTTCCTCTTTTGCTCTGCGCAGACAGGGCAGTGAGGCACCGAGGAGCACTCGGCCGCTCTGTGCTCTACAGAACCGCACTTTCGGCAGAGGCCGCTCCTATCAACTTCTTCAGGACATCTGCTCGCTACGTGTCCCGTGCGACGACAACGGTAGCACTGCAGGTCCTTCGGAATCGACACAAGAACCTTGGCCGACATCCATCCTATTAGGAGCCGACCTTGTTGGAGGGCCTTTGCAGCGTTTACGGGAACCCGTGCCCAGGCTGTAAAGAGGCCTACTCTATCGGCACGGGGTTCCCCGACTTTAATTTGGTCAGCCGGACAACCCGTCTTTGTGGCTATGGCTGCTCTTATCTCATCTTTTGTGACAGAGTCATCAAGACCGAAGACTTTGATGTCCGCCATTTTCACTGGTCTTGCAACCTTCACTTCCTCTTCTGTATAGATAGCCTTCAGCTTGGCTGCTAAAGCGTCCGCTTTAGGGCCGCTCGTCGCCAGGGACCCAGGGATCTGGAGAATCGCAGCCCCCGTGATCGCGCGCCGGAACCGAAGACCATCGACGCCTATCTCTTGGAGGTTGATCTGCGCCTTCGCCCTTCTGATCGCCTCTGCATACGAGAGGCTCCCACCATCTTTGGAGATAGTGAGAACAACCGCAGCAGAACGAGGAGCCTTCAATTTTGGTGGTAGATCTGGCTTTCTGCCGGTTCTTGACCTACTTCTCCCGATTTGTTGCCGGGCTCTGAATGCCCTAGACGCTACCGGCAAATTGGTAGTAGCCGAAGCGTTGCGACGTCCCCTCCCGTTTGCCTTTGGTGGTGCTGGTGGTGGGCCCCTGGACCTATTGCCAGCATGGGGAATGCCGACCTCCACAGCGCCGTGGGCTTTGTAAGCCCTTGACGTTGATGGAAGCTGGGTCTTACCATTCCTTCCAACTTTTTGCCATCCGTCCTCCAAAACGTCCGGGTTAGGCAATCTGTATGCATCTTTCTGTGTCGAGTTAGCGCTGGCGGCGGTGGAGTGGGCCCTGGCTGACGCAGAGGTGCTGGCCATGGATCTTTCTGGCACCACCGGTGCCTCGTTCGAGTTCTTTTTGTTCTTCTTCTTTTTTGTTTTCTTCACTTTCTCTGGGACACTGGCGTTCGAGACGGCGGGGCTTCGCTTCGCGGGGACCGCGGGAGCAGTCGCCGGGAGCATCGCGTCGTCCATGGTTTTCGAAGCACCAGTTGGGTCATTTTTTCTGCTTATTTGCTTTTCTTTCCTTTTATCCGCCGCCAGCGGGGGACGGAGTACGGGCTCAGGATTGAGCCGGGACTCCAGACCCTCGATGCGGGCGTTAATTCTTTCCCCGACATTCTTAATCAGCCGGGCTTCAAGTTCGGCCAGGTCTCCTGGCTTGTAAGTCGGTCCGTTTGCCATAGACTTCCTCATTTCCACCATGTCATTTTGTATGGCCTCTAGTTGGGCCCTCAGTCGTTTGTTATCGTCGCGCAGTGCCCTTGTTTCATCGTTTATGGAACGGTCAAGGATCCTGCGGAAGTCCATCTGTAATGAGTGTACGGCATCCTTAAGGTCGCGGACGAAAGTCCCCTTTAGGGACGAGGACTTCGTCGCGACCTTCATTACCATATTAAGGCTTTCTTCCACTCGTTTCTGTATAACAACGGAGTGGTCGTCACCATCATCGAGGGAAACTTCTTCTATACCCCGTGGAAGGGTGTTTCTTGTTTTCCGTGCGTTGGCCATCTCCTTCTCCAGTTCAGCCTCCGCGCGCGCCCTTTCAAATTCCTTCTCTGTCCTGAGGTATTCACGCTTCGCAGCCGCTAGGCCCATGTATTCCCCAGTAGTGGGTGGGCGTCCCGGCTTGCGTTTACCGGCAGCAGCGACCGACGCAGGTGTATCGGTCGAGCTGCCCTCTTCTGACTCAGAAAGGCGCGCCCTCTTACGCGCTTTCCAAAACTTGGACGCTGGGGAGACTCCAGCACAGCCCGAATGGCCAGACGACGCACTATACATCGACCGGTCAGACTCATCTCCGCTATCCAAACCGCGGTTCTTATCAACCGCCTCCTCTCTACGCGAGGTTGTGGGCGTCGGCGTTCGCGTCACAACAACTCGCAACTCCTTTCCGTTCTCATTTAATATATAAGTTTTATTGTTTTTTCCTATTTTATCCGTCATCATGCATGGGTCGTTGCCGCCTTCACCCAGACATCCTTCAGGGACATCGCTGGCGGCAGGGTTCACTCGATAATTAGGGAAAAAGTAGTCCGCCCGGGTGGAGCCCCACACCCGGGTAACCCTTGTACGCCGCGGGGGCGGGAGGTACCCGCGGGTTGGCCGCTAACGGCCAGGAAGCGTTCCTGGCACCCGCAGATGCGGGCGAGTGCTGGCCACGCGAGGCCCGATCGGGCGCCCCAGCCAACACTCTTTCCGGGTTTTTTCTGTGGTGTCCTTCCACTTGAGCCGGCCTCTTAAGGCAAGCCCCCTGGACCGCAGCTCCATGCTAAACGTGACAGCACGGGAGATGCGGCTAACAGGTCGCCCGATGGGGGGTCAGAACCCCTAACCACCGGCAGCACATCGCCACCGGGGCCCACCGCGCATTTTCAGCAGCAACACTGCAGCCTATCTTCTACAAACCCAAAAGGGTGACTTCTAAGCGTAAACAACGCACCTAGGCTCCTTGTGAGTAAGAAACCTTTCTTCTGATTTGCCGGTGATTACTTCCGCAGCGACGCCGATCGCCCCTTCAATAATCCCGGCAGCGCTCTTTTTTTAAGGTGGCAGCAGCCCACCCTCCCAGTTCGCGACCGTCGAATAACATACGACGATTCGACAAGCCCTGGGGACCGCAGATATGTACATGGGTGTAAAGAACCCTCTCCGCAACACATTGAAAATATATGTACATGGGTGTAAAGAACCCTCACCTTCATAATAAAGTGTATAATATTTACACGGGTCTCCAAATATATTTACAAAAATATAAAAGACTTACCAGAAAAACTCCAGTGATCCTCGCCCTTGTCCTTGTCCAGCGTAGTCCAGTCCACTGCAGACTCCAAGTCCGCAGGGTTCTCCTCACTGCACTGCGCTGCACTAAGCACTCACGCACACTGTGCACTACCGTGTTGTGGGCCATGTGTTAAGCCGACTAACTCGATCTTCAGCGCTCTACCGCACTGGATCACTCACCCTGTGGGCCATGTATTAGGCCAACTCCACTCGTTGCGACAACGGGGGATGCAAAACTCCCTAACCGGAGGCGCATTTCTCATACGCCATTCCCGGCCCGCCGCGCTGTATACGGTGATGACAACCGTCACACCACCCATAAACTGTGGGCTCTAAAGGCCGACTCCTTGTAAATGATGCCCAACAGGGCCATCTCCATAAAGCCTTACTTAACTTTCACGATCAGCGATCGCTCCAGCTGGCAAGGACGAGCGGGAATGGTCATCCGCTGGGCGCTGATGCCCTGTATACAGACCGGCGTCCAAAGTGGAGGCCGGCCAATCCCTTATTCGCTTCCCCTTCGCGACGGTAATACAACGGTCGCTCCAGGTACTGAGCCCCCCCCCCGGCACGACAAGCCTAGGGAGCCGCGGGTAAGTTCGTCCGCGGTGGGGGGGGAACCTTTTTTTTTTTTTTTTTTTTTTAACGGTGGAAAAAACTGATTCTTTATCCAGCTAACCCCCCGCGCGGGCGTGCAAGGCGCGGGAGAGTGTGGAGTTCAGCCCCTAGCGCAGTTCAATGCTGTAGCACAAAGAGGCCACTATCCACTAAAATAACCACCGATGCCCAGAATAACCGCATCAGCGGCGACCCGGTATCGATTTACATTACCCGGGATGTCGCTGCGGCTGCTGCTTAGCACCCTACCTCGGCGCGCAGCACTTCGTTTTTGGGGTACCCCCGAGAAGGGAAAGCACCCCGGCGCTATTGCGCGACGACATAGCCATCAATTTCGTTTAAACAATGAATAAACAAAAGAAAAATTACAACAGGTGTATAAAAACAACTGAGCGCAAGACAGGGCACAATAGTGCCCATGCCTGCTAACAAAAAGTAAATAATAATAAATAAGTAAATAGACCCTATTCCCTATCCCAGTGTCGACGCTTGAAAGCGTCGTCTTCTCCGTATGCGTTGCCTCGCGGGGGCGGAACACGGATCCATCTCGCGTTTCCGTTCCGCCTCCTCCTTCTTGCTCATTACTTGAGATGCGAAGGTGACAACAGCCTGCCATTTCTCTTCGTTTTGGAGCATCTGCTCGACCATTCCCCTCAAGTCTTGAATCCGACCAACGACATCGTATAAAGAGCTCCTCTCGAGCGCCCAGGCTGGGCACTCGAAGAGGGTGTGGCGAGCGTCGTCATTGGCCGAACCACAATGGTGGCAGGACGTGGTCTCCTCCCTGCCGGCCGTGTTGCACAGATACCTCCCGAAACAACCGTGCCCCGAAAGTATCTGCACTAACCAGTAGGAGAGGTGTCCGCTCCTCCTCCTCGTCCACTCCTGCAAATGAGGGCCCAAAGCGTCAAGCGTCCAACGCCCAGCCCTGGCCTCCCCTATCTCTACAGCCCAATTTTCGAGTGCGGAATCTTCCGCTTCCGACCTCCACGACCTTACTACGTCTGGTTCAGGCTCAGAGCCTGATGTTCTGGCCCTAGTTCTCTTCCAGTAGACGCTCGAGAGAGCCCTTGCAGCATGCCGCCAGGGTAGCAGTCTAGTGAGCGCGCAGGCGGCATCAAAAGAAACCGTCCTGTAAGCTCGAGCCGTTCTGATTGCGATCTTTCGCTGGGCTCTTCTCAGGATCGCCCTATTTGCACTGATCCCGTTCGCCTCCTCTGCCCAGATCGGGCATCCGTAGAGGGCCTTACTCTTCAAGACACCCGCGAAAAGACGGCGTCTACTCTCGCTGGGCCCGCCGATATTGGGCATTACCCTCGCTAGGGCCGCAGCGGTGGCGTCTAGTTTTGGGACTAACGCTGTACAGTGTGGTGTAAAGGACCACTTAGAGTCCAGCGTCAGCCCCAAGTATTTCATTGTTGCGCCTATTTCAATCCTTGCTCCTCCAACCGTGATGACAGATCCTCTGGGTGCACGGCCTTTAGGTAGAAATGCGATGGCCTCGCATTTGTCTAGAGCGACACTTAAACCTAATTTCCTAATTTTTGCTACAAGCTGAGCGACCGAAGCCGTTGCTCTAATTTTAGCTTCTCGCAGATCTGACCCGGATGCCACGATCAGCGTGTCGTCGGCGTACCCCAAAAGCAGGACACCCCTCAATAACGCCGACCGTAGCACCGTATCGTAGCCGAGATTCCACAGGAGCGGCCCAAGGACCGACCCCTGTGGCACCCCGCACGACACTTCATGGCTGGACCAGCCCTCCTGTGTTGGGAACAAAATCCGTCTTCCGCGTAAATAGTCCGCGACAACGGCTCTCAGGTATTGCGGGACCTTGTGTAATGCAAGTCCCTCCATTATGGTGCTCCAGGGCAGGGTGTTGAAGGCGTTGGCTATATCGATAGACACAGCCACTACCACCCCACCCCGGCATGTCGTCTCCTCAGATACTCTGCGCAAGTGCGCTATGGCGTCCACTGTCGAGCGCTGGCGTCTAAAGCCGTACTGCGCATCAGCCAGGTCCGGTCCTTGTGTGGTGAGGTGCGCGTTGATGC
The DNA here is from genome assembly GCA_963693355.1 of Pontia daplidice. Lineage (NCBI taxonomy): Eukaryota > Metazoa > Arthropoda > Insecta > Lepidoptera > Pieridae > Pontia > Pontia daplidice. The sequence goes on from CAVNZL010000086.1 coordinate 65,528, forward strand.
GACCGGCAATCATTCTTTCGAATAACTTGCCAGCCTCATTCAACAGCACGATGGGCCGGTAGGCTGACGGAGAGTCTTCCGGCTTCCCAGGCTTCCGCAGAAGTACCAACATGCCCGTCTTCCATATATCGGGGAAGCTCCCCTCGTCCAAACATCTGCTCGTCAGGTCCAGGAATGTCTGGTCGAGTCCGTACTGCAGCGCGAGCGACAGCACCCTTCCGTGCGTTCCATCTGGGCCAGGGGCCGCCTTCTTGCGTCGCAGTTTCGCCAGTGCTCCCTCTAGTTCCGAGATGGTCACCTCCGGTGTAAAAGGCCGAGAAGGTGACTCTGTCGCTGCTGGTACCTCTGGAATGTCCAGTACGGTGGACGGGACTCGCGGAAAAAGTACCGAGACCGTAGACCGCAAGAAACTTGGGTCCAGGGTGGTGGAGAGGGGAGGACCTCGGGGCCGTAGTTTGCTCATGATGAGCTTGTACGGGCGTCCCCAGGGGTCCTCTTCTAAGGTGTCGACAAAGTCCCGCCACGACTTCTCCTTGGCAGAGGAGATTTCCTTTTTGAGGCGGGTCTGCGCCTCTCTGAACAGCGTGTAAAGACGCTGTTCTTCCGCTGGATCGATATTTATATTGGCCCTTCTGCGGTAGTGACTGTATCGCCTTCTTGCTCTGACGCAGTCACCACGCAGCTGCGCCAGGGCGTCATTCCACCAATGCACACTTCTGTTGTTATTCATGGCCCTGGATCGGCGCATGGAGCAGTCGGACAACTGCCCAAGCGTCTTGCCCAGCCAAGTCGCCTGGTCCTCGCTATTTGCGAGACTTGGCCGTGACCAAGCCGCCACTATCGCAGCAATCTGTAACTCCTCCTGCACAAGGGACTTAAGGGCCCATTTGGGGCCGATCTCCGGCGGAGTTCGATGAACCGGGGACTGGCCGGACCGAGCATCTGCCGAGGGGAGGACCTGAAACCGAATGTAGCGGTGATCTGACAGGGTCTCGACCTCGGTCAGTACCTCCCAGCCTTGAACACGCGGCGCGACAGAGGATTCCGCGAACGTGATGTCTATCACAGAACCTCCGCCCATGCGCACACACGTGAACTCGGAACCCCGGTTTAACGGCGACAGGTCGTGTGCCGCTGCCCATTCCAGCAACGCAACGCCGCGAGGGTCCGTGACTGATGAACCCCACGCCCGCGACTTGGCATTGAAGTCGCCCGCAACAATCAGGCCGAAAGGCCTGCTCCAGCGGATGACAACATCAACCTCGTTCAGGAACTCCTCGAACTCCGCCAGGGTGCGGTTTGGCGAGAAATATACACCAACAATACAAATAGCGCCTATTCTGATACCGACGCAGCCATTCTTGGATATTGAGGAAGTGACTGGGGTGTCACAGGTGTTAGTGACGATGGCGACGGAATTAGTGCTGTCTCCTACCCAGTCACTCCTGTCTGATATTCGGTAAGGCTCCGATATGACCGCGACGTTGATATGCCACTGTGCCAGAGATTGGACTAAAAGGTCCTGGGCTCCAGCGCAGTGGTTGACGTTGGCTTGGAGGACTTTCAGGGCGTGATCCATTACTGTCCCACGATCCCTGAAGTCTCCATAGCTTCGCCCTCCTTTGTAGGCGCTTGGCGGGTCTTCTGGACTGCTTGCCTTCGTGTCACCCTAACCTTGGGCGCCATACAGCGCAGGCTACCCAGGCTGTGGTCAGCCTTCCTCTTTTGCTCTGCGCAGACAGGGCAGTGAGGCACCGAGGAGCACTCGGCCGCTCTGTGCTCTACAGAACCGCACTTTCGGCAGAGGCCGCTCCTATCAACTTCTTCAGGACATCTGCTCGCTACGTGTCCCGTGCGACGACAACGGTAGCACTGCAGGTCCTTCGGAATCGACACAAGAACCTTGGCCGACATCCATCCTATTAGGAGCCGACCTTGTTGGAGGGCCTTTGCAGCGTTTACGGGAACCCGTGCCCAGGCTGTAAAGAGGCCTACTCTATCGGCACGGGGTTCCCCGACTTTAATTTGGTCAGCCGGACAACCCGTCTTTGTGGCTATGGCTGCTCTTATCTCATCTTTTGTGACAGAGTCATCAAGACCGAAGACTTTGATGTCCGCCATTTTCACTGGTCTTGCAACCTTCACTTCCTCTTCTGTATAGATAGCCTTCAGCTTGGCTGCTAAAGCGTCCGCTTTAGGGCCGCTCGTCGCCAGGGACCCAGGGATCTGGAGAATCGCAGCCCCCGTGATCGCGCGCCGGAACCGAAGACCATCGACGCCTATCTCTTGGAGGTTGATCTGCGCCTTCGCCCTTCTGATCGCCTCTGCATACGAGAGGCTCCCACCATCTTTGGAGATAGTGAGAACAACCGCAGCAGAACGAGGAGCCTTCAATTTTGGTGGTAGATCTGGCTTTCTGCCGGTTCTTGACCTACTTCTCCCGATTTGTTGCCGGGCTCTGAATGCCCTAGACGCTACCGGCAAATTGGTAGTAGCCGAAGCGTTGCGACGTCCCCTCCCGTTTGCCTTTGGTGGTGCTGGTGGTGGGCCCCTGGACCTATTGCCAGCATGGGGAATGCCGACCTCCACAGCGCCGTGGGCTTTGTAAGCCCTTGACGTTGATGGAAGCTGGGTCTTACCATTCCTTCCAACTTTTTGCCATCCGTCCTCCAAAACGTCCGGGTTAGGCAATCTGTATGCATCTTTCTGTGTCGAGTTAGCGCTGGCGGCGGTGGAGTGGGCCCTGGCTGACGCAGAGGTGCTGGCCATGGATCTTTCTGGCACCACCGGTGCCTCGTTCGAGTTCTTTTTGTTCTTCTTCTTTTTTGTTTTCTTCACTTTCTCTGGGACACTGGCGTTCGAGACGGCGGGGCTTCGCTTCGCGGGGACCGCGGGAGCAGTCGCCGGGAGCATCGCGTCGTCCATGGTTTTCGAAGCACCAGTTGGGTCATTTTTTCTGCTTATTTGCTTTTCTTTCCTTTTATCCGCCGCCAGCGGGGGACGGAGTACGGGCTCAGGATTGAGCCGGGACTCCAGACCCTCGATGCGGGCGTTAATTCTTTCCCCGACATTCTTAATCAGCCGGGCTTCAAGTTCGGCCAGGTCTCCTGGCTTGTAAGTCGGTCCGTTTGCCATAGACTTCCTCATTTCCACCATGTCATTTTGTATGGCCTCTAGTTGGGCCCTCAGTCGTTTGTTATCGTCGCGCAGTGCCCTTGTTTCATCGTTTATGGAACGGGCAAGGATCCTGCGGAAGTCCATCTGTAATGAGTGTACGGCATCCTTAAGGTCGCGGACGAAAGTCCCCTTTAGGGACGAGGACTTCGTCGCGACCTTCATTACCATATTAAGGCTTTCTTCCACTCGTTTCTGTATAACAACGGAGTGGTCGTCACCATCATCGAGGGAAACTTCTTCTATACCCCGTGGAAGGGTGTTTCTTGTTTTCCGTGCGTTGGCCATCTCCTTCTCCAGTTCAGCCTCCGCGCGCGCCCTTTCAAATTCCTTCTCTGTCCTGAGGTATTCACGCTTCGCAGCCGCTAGGCCCATGTATTCCCCAGTAGTGGGTGGGCGTCCCGGCTTGCGTTTACCGGCAGCAGCGACCGACGCAGGTGTATCGGTCGAGCTGCCCTCTTCTGACTCAGAAAGGCGCGCCCTCTTACGCGCTTTCCAAAACTTGGACGCTGGGGAGACTCCAGCACAGCCCGAATGGCCAGACGACGCACTATACATCGACCGGTCAGACTCATCTCCGCTATCCAAACCGCGGTTCTTATCAACCGCCTCCTCTCTACGCGAGGTTGTGGGCGTCGGCGTTCGCGTCACAACAACTCGCAACTCCTTTCCGTTCTCATTTAATATATAAGTTTTATTGTTTTTTCCTATTTTATCCGTCATCATGCATGGGTCGTTGCCGCCTTCACCCAGACATCCTTCAGGGACATCGCTGGCGGCAGGGTTCACTCGATAATTAGGGAAAAAGTAGTCCGCCCGGGTGGAGCCCCACACCCGGGTAACCCTTGTACGCCGCGGGGGCGGGAGGTACCCGCGGGTTGGCCGCTAACGGCCAGGAAGCGTTCCTGGCACCCGCAGATGCGGGCGAGTGCTGGCCACGCGAGGCCCGATCGGGCGCCCCAGCCAACACTCTTTCCGGGTTTTTTCTGTGGTGTCCTTCCACTTGAGCCGGCCTCTTAAGGCAAGCCCCCTGGACCGCAGCTCCATGCTAAACGTGACAGCACGGGAGATGCGGCTAACAGGTCGCCCGATGGGGGGTCAGAACCCCTAACCACCGGCAGCACATCGCCACCGGGGCCCACCGCGCATTTTCAGCAGCAACACTGCAGCCTATCTTCTACAAACCCAAAAGGGTGACTTCTAAGCGTAAACAACGCACCTAGGCTCCTTGTGAGTAAGAAACCTTTCTTCTGATTTGCCGGTGATTACTTCCGCAGCGACGCCGATCGCCCCTTCAATAATCCCGGCAGCGCTCTTTTTTTAAGGTGGCAGCAGCCCACCCTCCCAGTTCGCGACCGTCGAATAACATACGACGATTCGACAAGCCCTGGGGACCGCAGATATGTACATGGGTGTAAAGAACCCTCTCCGCAACACATTGAAAATATATGTACATGGGTGTAAAGAACCCTCACCTTCATAATAAAGTGTATAATATTTACACGGGTCTCCAAATATATTTACAAAAATATAAAAGACTTACCAGAAAAACTCCAGTGATCCTCGCCCTTGTCCTTGTCCAGCGTAGTCCAGTCCACTGCAGACTCCAAGTCCGCAGGGTTCTCCTCACTGCACTGCGCTGCACTAAGCACTCACGCACACTGTGCACTACCGTGTTGTGGGCCATGTGTTAAGCCGACTAACTCGATCTTCAGCGCTCTACCGCACTGGATCACTCACCCTGTGGGCCATGTATTAGGCCAACTCCACTCGTTGCGACAACGGGGGGATGCAAAACTCCCTAACCGGAGGCGCATTTCTCATACGCCATTCCCGGCCCGCCGCGCTGTATACGGTGATGACAACCGTCACACCACCCATAAACTGTGGGCTCTAAAGGCCGACTCCTTGTAAATGATGCCCAACAGGGCCATCTCCATAAAGCCTTACTTAACTTTCACGATCAGCGATCGCTCCAGCTGGCAAGGACGAGCGGGAATGGTCATCCGCTGGGCGCTGATGCCCTGTATACAGACCGGCGTCCAAAGTGGAGGCCGGCCAATCCCTTATTCGCTTCCCCTTCGCGACGGTAATACAACGGTCGCTCCAGGTACTGAGCCCCCCCCGGCACGACAAGCCTAGGGAGCCACGGGTAAGTTCGTCCGCGGTGGGGGGGGGGGGGGGGGGAACCTAACCTAACCTAACCTAACCTAACCTAACCTAACCTAACCTAACCTAACCTAACCTAACCTAACCTAACCTAACCTAACCTAACCTAACCTTTTTTTTTTTTTTTTTTTTCACCTGGGGAAACCCAACTACGGGCCCCCGCGCCGGGGCATTCGGAGAATAGCGCGGGGAGTGTGGGGCTCGGCCTAAAGGCGTTCGGCCTATACCCACTAAAACCACCAGGACCCCATCTCAGCGCGTATTGGACCGGCCATGGTATCAGCCGTTTGGCCACAACCCACGACACGGCCCGCGCATACCGTATGAAACGGTTCTCCTCTGCCGTATCAAACGGCTGCCGCGTCCTTCTCGAACCTTTCGGGACGGTCAGGTGCAGCTCTCCTATGTCCTTTGCCTCACCTTCGCGATCAACGATCGCTCCAGCTGGCAAGGGACGTGCGGGAATGATCGTCCGCTGAGCGCTGATGCCCCATATCAAGACCGGCGTCCAAAGTGGAGGCCGGCCTATCCTTACCTAACCTGGTGATACCCGATAACGGGCCCCCGCGCCGGGGCATTCGGAGAATAGCGCGGGGAGTGTGGGGGTCTGAGCTCGCAGTGCGATGGCAACACACCCACCACTTTGACCACCAGGACCCCACCTCGGCGCATGATGGACCGAGTGGTGGTGTCAGCCAGTGGCCTTAACCGACCACCAGGCCCGCGCCTGCCGCGCGTCGGTTGACGCGCGGTTCTCCTTGGCCGTCATGGACGGCTGCCGCGTCCTTCCCTACTCTTGCGAGATGGGATGGAGCAGCTCTCTCCTATGCCCCTCGCCTCACCTTTGCGATCAACGATCGCTCCAGCTGGCAGGGGACGCGCGGGAATGATCGTCCGCTGAGCGCTGATGCCCTGTATACAGACCGGCGTCCAAAGTGGAGGCCCGCCAATCCCTTATTCGCTTCCCCTTCGCGACGGTAATACAACGGTCGCTCCAGGTACTGAGCCCCCCCCCGGCACGACAAGCCTAGGGAGCCGCGGGTAAGTTCGTCCGCGGTGGGGGGGGAACCTAACCTAACCTAACCTAACCTAACCTAACCTAACCTAACCTAACCTAACCTAACCTAACCTAACCTAACCTAACCTAACCTAACCTAACCTAACCTAACCTAACCTAACCTAACCTAACCTAACCTAACCTAACCTAACCTAACCTAACCTAACCTAACCTAACCTAACCTAACCTAACCTAACCGCCGATTCTAGTGATATAAAACTTGAAGCCCAAAAGTGAAAAATAAGTGAATAAAAGCGTGAAAAACTAAAAAAGTGCATCAAAATAAACATTAAAGTGCGTGCGCCATCGAAAATAGATCGATAACCCCCCATTTTTATTATATAACTAGATGCGCCTTGGAAAGGCGCTTCATTTGATACCTGAGTCATATTTTTATGACCAGGAACAAAAGAGATATTAAAAGAAAAGTAAAAAGGGGCGTGGCACTTACCCCGGGAAAACGCACTTCCCCCCCTTAGTGCTATACACCAAAATTATACACCGCGCCTTGAAGCGCTGATCTAGAAACAGGTCTTATATCTGAAATTGGCGCAAGGGAAAAATTTTAATCAAAGAATAAAGAAAATAACCTTTTATAAAAACACTTTATTGATATTATCTCAAAAACGAAAGCAGCAACCCCTAAATTAAAATTCATGTTAAGGTGTAACTCAAAATTCTGCATCGTTTGAGGGGTAAAACATAATTTTTCGACGTGGGTTTCATAGTTAAAAAGACAAAATAATAAAAACCACGTGGCACGTGGTCAGCGATCCCGTGAAGCCCGCCAGACAAGTCACACATCACCAGAAAGCCCTTGAGAAGCCCAGCAGAACGACGCATCAAGAACGAAGATCGGTCGAAAAACAGCGAAGCTATCTCATCGGGAAGACTTATCAGGAAAAAACGGGAATAACTCGGGAACGGTGCGTTTTAGCGCGTTTTTAAGGCCAGTTCCAGTATACTAATAGTATACTGGAGTTTTGACCGCCCGATCGAACCCTATCGGGATCAAAATTCAAAATTTTTAAGTAAAACTTTAACAAAATTTTAAAATAGGAATATTAACAAAAATTTAACAACACCAGTTTCGAGCAGAACGGTGCACGCCAGGACTAAAATAACAACATTTTCGAACTCCTCAGGCCTAAAAAGGGTTATAGGGACATATCGCGTGCACTATATTTTGGACCTCCCCCCTCGCCCTATTACCTCACCCCCTGGGGGTGCAAAATTGCAACCCCACGGTACATACACTTGTGACGGCTCAATCGACTCCCCGCGAAACGGAGAGTCGACTGAGCATAGTAACAACACATCAGCATACACACACACATAAAAATCACACACAAACACACAAAACATAGTTTCACTCAATAACACATAAGTGTGACGGCTCTTTCGACTCCTCGTGAATCGGGGAAAAGACTGCAGCCAGTCACACTGACACGCGATTAACACACACACACATAGGCACACATATTCACAATACACCTACAAAAATACAAGTGTAGCACCTCATTCGGCTCCGCTGATTGCAGCGGATCCCCCGAAGAGGTGCACACGTGCAAAGGCACACACACACACACACACACCCACATAAAAGGCGAAGGATAGGAGGCCCACTCGCGCGCTATACATCTTAAAAATTGACGCACCGCTCCTGAAGGGTACAAAGGCTGTGACATTAGATTTAAGTGACAGGGGTTCTTCCTATTGGAAAACCCTTATTAGTATATAAGTTATTGACACGGCTACTACCCTTTTGGGAGTAGACCTTAGGTTAAGTCTTATTGACTATTAAAGTATTTTGACGCAGCTACTACCCTATTGGGAGTAGACTCTAGCATAAGTTTTAAAAGTTTTATTATTATATAAAAATTGTGACAATTGACACGGCTATCACCCTATTGGGGATAGACCCTAGATTAGTAATTATTTATATTATACATTATTGAATCAAGCTATTATACGTAGCTTAGAGATATTATAACAAATTGACGACATACTGCCTACTTAAACTTAGGATAAATAAATAATTGACTGTAAGATGTTCGGTATTCGAACACCAACAAAGATGCCTACCTCCGTAGCAAGTGAGACTGACATCGAGATAGACGTTCCTCCTGCACAGCCAAAATCCCAAACTTCAATTCCTGGAGTAAGAAGGAGCATCGGGGAACTAGAGGCAGCCATTGCACAAGGATCGGAAGCTGCAAAAAAGAACAAAACATATAAAAATAAAATTACAGAAGCTGCAGCGGTCCAACAGAGCGCTCTCCTTCAGCTAGACTCTGCACGTAATTTAAAGGGAGAAATTAAGACAGCCGTTATCACATCAATAAAAAGGCTATATGAAATGGTAAAGGAAATGGAGATACAAACAAAAGGGGGGAAAAAACAGGAAAGTGGACAAAATGACGAAGGAAAAATATTGACTGGAGAAAGTAAGACCATGATGGAATTAAGGAAACAAATAGAGAGATTAGAAAAGGAAAATAGAAAACTGGAAGAATTTAGGAAAAATATACAAAAGGAAATTGAGGAAAACGGAGATAGGATACTAAAAGTAATAAAAGAGGGATTTGAAAAACAAGTAATCAGGGAAGAGGAAAGGGAGAGACGAATGGAACAAAAACTTATGACATATGCAGAGGCAGCAAAAGGAAAGCAAAGCCAAAATATAGGTGAAAATACTAAAAACCCGACCCCCAGAAGTATGACGCTACACTCGATCGTGGTAGAGCCTAAGACAAAAGAAGACACAGCAGATACCACGATACAACACATAAGAACTGCGCTTAAGGCAAAAGAGGGCGGATTTCAGGTGGAAAATATAAGGAAAGTAAAGGACGGTAAAGTAGTGGTGGGGTGCAGAACGGAACAAGACAGAAAAAGGCTAAAGGAAAGGCTCGAAACAGACGAGAATCATCTTGTTGTAAAGGAGGTCGCCAACAAAAATCCTCTCGTAAGGCTCAGAAACCTCCTAAGTTATAACAAGATAGAGGACATTATACAAGCATTGAAAAACCAGAACAAAAATATAACTACGCACCTGGGAGAAAACGACTGGCACATCGAGGAGAGATATAGGAGAAAAGCTAGAAACCCGCATGAAAGCCACGTGGTCTTACAGGTGACTCCAAAGATGTGGCAAGCTCTGACCACAGCAGCTAGGATCCACATAGATCTGCAAAGGGTGTGGGTGGAGGATTGGTCCCCTCTTGTGCAGTGTTCCAAGTGTCTCGCATATGGCCACACGCGGAACCACTGCAGAGAGGGAAGGCTGACCTGCTCCCAATGCAATGGTGAGCATCTGAGAGCAGACTGCCCAAATAAACACAAGACGCCAGAATGCATCAATTGCAAAAAAGCCGGATTGGACAGTGTGGACCACAACGCTTTTAGTGCGGAATGCCCGGTGCGTGGAAAGTGGGACTCGATAGCTAGAAGAGCAGTAGCCTACTGCTAAGGGCCCCCTGGACAACATTAGAGTAATACAAGCAAATCTACAGAGATCTGCACTCGCAACCGAGGAACTAATCATTGAAGCCAAAAAGCGCCGTATTTCCATAGCGTTGGTTCAAGAACCCTACATCGGATCGACGAGAATAATGAAGGAATATACAGGTACTAGAGTATACCAATATGTTGATACAGGCAACCATACAAAAGCGGCCATTGTGGTACTGGATAGTAATATCAGTGTGACACAATATCCAAACCTCTCCAGCTCGAATATCGTTGCCGTATCCATAGACACACCAAATGGAAAACTCAACCTAATATCCGTATATTTCGAGCCGCATCCGAACCCACTAAATCCATACCTCCACAAACTAGAAAAAACCATCGAGGAACTGGGACGGAGGACAATAGTTGGAGGCGATGTTAACGCTAGAAACGTTTGGTGGGGAGATAGGATAACCAACGAAAGAGGAGAAGACGTAGAAGCAACTTTTCATAGCGCCGGCCTCGAAATCTTAAACCAGGGTGGGACGCCAACTTTTAACACCACCAGAGGAAACACAATATATTCTAGTTGCATCGACGTCACGGCGGCCACACCTGATCTCCTCGGACTCATTGTGGACTGGAGGGTGGATCAGAGTGTGACCAGTTCGGACCACAACGCCATCTTATTCGAAATTACCACACGAATCAAAAAGGACGAACGGTACGTGGGATCAACTAGAATATACAACGTTCGGAAAGCTAACTGGACCCACTTTCGTGAGAAGGTTGGACAGTTGCTCTCCGAACAAAAACTCACAACACAGTACATAAACACTCTAGACTCCACAACACTTTTAGAAAACACCATAGTTAAATACACACAGATAATTACAGACACTTGTGACATGCATATTCCTAAAATTAATAAACAGAGAAAACACACCGTCCCTCCCTGGTGGACAGAAGAACTAGCGCGAATTAAAAAACGAGTCCTAAATATGAGGAGGAAAATCCGGTGTTGTTCCACAATTCGCCGACCTAAATTAGTAGAACAATTTAATGCGGCGAAGCAGGAATACCTGGAAGCGGTCAACACAAGCAAGCTGGAAAGTTGGAAGAGCTTCTGTGGAAAACAAAGCGGGGAAAGCCTGTGGGACGGCATCTATAGAGTCATTAGAAGAACGGATGGGAAACAAACTGTAGAACAACTTGTAAAAGATAACGAGACCCTCACTTACCGGGATTCGGCGCTCTATCTGGCGGAGACCTTCTTCCCAGACGACACGGACGCCCAGGAGACTCCTTGGCACACAGAAATACGAAGAAACGCTGAAAAGATAAAAGTAACGGGTCATAATTACAGCCATGACCCACCTTTTACAATGAAGGAACTCGTGGAGTGTGCAAGGAGTTTCAACCCAAAAAAGGCCCCTGGGGGGGACGGTCTCACCTCGGATATATGCGTCGAAGCGATACTCGTGAACCCAGAAGTTTTCTTGGCATTGACAAACAGGTGCCTAAATCTTGGCTACTTCCCCAGAATTTGGAAACAGGCTACAGTGGTTATCCTAAGAAAACCGGGAAAAGAAAATTATACGCACCCAAAATCATACCGCCCAATTGGACTCTTACCGGTCCTAGGCAAAATAATGGAAAAAATGCTAGTAAAAAGACTAAACTGGCACCTGGTTCCCCGATTCTCCCGAAACCAATACGGGTTCATGCCACAGCGTGGGACCGAGGACGCCCTCTATGCCCTGATCGAAAAAATTAAGACAGGATTAAAAAACAAAAAAGTCATAACGTTAATATCATTAGACATAGAGGGCGCCTTCGATAACGCTTGGTGGCCAGCAATTAACGCAAGATTGATCGAAGAAGAATGCCCTGCAGACCTAGCACGCTTAATGAACCACTACCTCAGCGACAGGGGGGTCCGCGTCGTCTACGGAGGAGCTGTAGCAACCAAATCCACGAACAAAGGCTGCGTGCAGGGATCCATCAGTGGACCTACGTTGTGGAATCTGCTGCTGGACCCCTTGCTAAAAACACTAGAAGAAGCCGGAGTATACGCGCAGGCCTTCGCGGACGACGTGGTCTTACTGTTTGAGTCAAATACGGCGCTAGAAACCGAATTAGCTGCAAATAATGCACTAGCGAGAGTCTGGGAGTGGGGGCATAAGAACAAATTGAGATTCGCTCCCGCGAAAACCAAAGCGATGCTTATAACTAGAAAATTAATATACGACACGCCAAGACTCAGTATGGGAGGCACGCAGATAGAAATGTCTGATAGTGTGAAAATCTTGGGACTAATCATAGACCATAACATCACTTTCAGCGAACATGTTAGCGCAGCCTGTAATAAAGCAATAGGATTGTATAAGCAGGTGTCGAAGACGGCTAGGGTGAGCTGGGGACTCAGCCCTGCAATCATAAAAACAATTTATACAGCCGTTGTCGAGCCTATAGTCTTATACGCAGCCAGTGCATGGGCCGATGCCGCGGAAAAGGCCTATATTATAAAGAGGCTCGACACGGTGCAAAGAAGTTTTGCAATAAAAATATGCAGGGCATATAGAACAGCTCCACTCAGCTCCCTTAGGGTGCTGGCGGGCCTGCTCCCCCTTGATCTGAGAGCACAAGAGAACAAGACATTATACCAGATCAAAAGGGGGTTCATAGCCTGCGAGCACTTGGGGGGAGCTGAGGTGGAAATGAAAACCCCATTTCATAAAAGTCCCCATCCGGCAAGCAGGGCGTTGAAGTACGTCATCTTAACAAATGATGAACCCGCATTTAATAACGAAACTGTACATATATTTACAGATGGGAGCAAAACGCAGGAGGGAGTGGGAGCGGCGATTTCTCTATGGAAGGGTGATAGAGAAATAAGGAGCCAAAAGCTGCCCCTGGCACACTACTGCACCGTGTACCAGGCAGAGCTGGTGGCGCTACAAAGAGCGGCGCAGGTAGCGGTTCGGCGGAAGGAGACCGAGGTCAACGTATATAGTGATTCTAGATCGGCACTCGATGCACTCGCGGGGGGACGCTCTTTCGATCCCCTAGTCACCGAAATCCGCGAGCTCCTTACCCAACAATCAAAGAATATTAACCTATTCTGGGTTAAGGCGCACGCGGGGAGAAGGGGGAACGAAAGAGCGGACCAGCTGGCTAAAGAGGCCACCAATACAAAACGGAGACCGGTCTACGACCGCTGCCCGCTATCATACATTAAAAGATCTATACGCGCAAGCACGGTGCAGGGGTGGGTCAGGAGGCACTCCAAAGAGAAAACCGGGGCAGTGACTAGGATGTTCTTGCCGGATCCAGAGGCTGCCTACAGGATTGCAAAGTCCGGACAGTTCAACGCTTCCATGGTCCAGATACTAACGGGGCACGGGCCCTTCGCGGAGTACCTCCACCGTTTCAAAATAAAGCAAAGTCCCGCATGTGAATGCGATGAAAACGTGATACAAACGGTGGAGCACCTTCTAGTGGAGTGCCCGATTTTCTCTAGGCAAAGGTACGACCTGGAGCAGGCCGCGGGAAGACGGGTGGTGCGCAACACACTGCCCGATGTCCTGGCGGGGCATAGGCTGGAGTTGGAGAGCTTCTGCGGGCAGGTTCTGGATCGGACAAGAAAATACAACGGCGCCCAAATCACTGTCATGCAATGATATCTCCTGTAATAAAATAAAAAACATTAATATTAATTGGAAATAAAGATAATAATGTAATATAGTACCCGTATGGACAATAAAACGTAAATATTAAGTTTGAAATGTATAAGGAAAATAAATATAGTAAATAAATAAAGAAAATGTATAGTTTAAAAATTAATATGTAACAAAAATCTATGCTAAGGAAATATCTTGTAAATAAATGTACTATTGATGTAAATAAATAAAGAAAACAAAGTCCTTGATAGGCAAATGTCAAGGGAGGGTTAGCAGCTCCACGGCCCCGGGGCGTGAGTCGCCGGGGAGGTAGGCCAAGTAGGCAGGGGGGAAAAAAAAAAAAAATAAAAAAAAAAACCTAACCTAACCTAACCTAACCTAACCTAACCTAACCTAACCTAACCTAACCTAACCTAACCTAACCTAACCTAACCTAACCTAACCTAACCTAACCTAACCTAACCTAACCTAACCTAACCTAACCTAACCTAACCTAACCTAACCTAACCTAACCTAACCTTTTTTTTTTTTTTTTTACCTGGAGGAATCCATTTACGGACGCCCGCGTCTGGGCTAGTGTGCAATGACGCGGGGAGTGTGGGACTCGGCCTAAAGTCGTTCGGCCAATACCGCACTAAACCATCCAGGGCCCACGCCAACTCGCCAAAGTCAGAGTCCGGTGACTGGTTTGACCATTGCTCCGGACTCTGGCGAGCGACTGCCGCTTTGCGCCAATCTAAGACGCGCGGCTCTCCCTACCGAGACAAAAGTGTCAGGGCGGCACAGAAGGTGCTTACGTTCTATGTCAAAATTATATACACATTTCGCCCCTAGATGTGGGGGAAGAAACAACTAATAATAATAAGAAATGATTAATAACCACAAAATTTCACCTAAATATTTACAAAAAAAATATATACACCTTAAACTAATCATACACACCTGTTTAAATTATTCGCGCAGCGAACCTTCGCCGGCGGCCTCCAGGACGTCGACGCCTAATCGGGGCTGACTCGGGATTATCTTCCCGTGCCCGCTCGGCGTCTTCTTTCCTATAGAGGACCGCCTCCGCAAAGACGCTGAATGCCTCCCACATCTCCCGACTTTGCAAAATGTGCTGCACAATGTGTGCCAGCGTTCGCTCTCCACCTAAAACATTAGCTATGGCCAGCCTATCGCTTGACCACGCCGGACAGTCAAATATGGTATGACTCGCCGTGTCAACGGACGAGTCGCAGTGGTGGCAGGCGGGTGTGTCCTCTCTCCTGGCAATCCGGTACAGATACCATCCAAAGCAACCATGCCCGGAAAGCAACTGCACCAGCCAGTATGAGAGTTCTCCCCACCGCCGCCGAGTCCAGTCCTTAAGTATAGGTCTTAGGGCGTCAAGAGTCCATGAGCCAGCTCTCGCATAGCTCAACTCCTCCGTCCAGCTCTCGACTACCCAGTCCTGGGCGTCTTTGCGCCACATCCTTATCGTTTCTGGTGGGGGCTCTAAACCCCTATCTCTATCCCTCCTCCTGAGCCAGTAAACTCTGGCAAGCGCAGCCGCGTCTAAGTGCCACGGGGCGAGTCCGGCGATAGCACACACAGCGTCACAAGACACTGTGTGGTACGCCCTTGCAACCCGAATGGCAATCGCGCGCTGCGACCGCCTAAGTACCGCCTTGTTGGCGCCTGATTGGGCAGCGTCTTCAGCCCAGATTGGGCACCCATAGAGCGCTCTGGAGCGCATGACTCCAGCAAACAATCGACGACGACCCGAGCTAGGGCCACCAATATTTGGCAGCAATCGGCTCAGGGCCGTCGCCGTACTATCCAGTTTGGGGGCCAGCACCCCAAAATGCGGTCCAAACGACCAAAGGGAGTCCAGGACCAACCCCAGATACTTTAGGGTCGTCCCAACTTCAATGGTCACTCCGCCCACCACAATCCTTGCCCCATGAGGCCTCACCCTCTTTGTCCGAGCGAAAAATATCGCCTCAGACTTGTCCAGAGCTACAGCCAGGCCCAATCTCCTAATCCTTGCAACAACTTGGGCCACACCTGCTGTAGCTTTCAGTCTTGCGTCCCTGAAGTCCCCACCGGATGCCACGACCAGCGTGTCGTCCGCGTAGCAAATAAGTTGCACACCGCGGGGTAGCGCTGCCCGTAGCACCCAGTTGTATCCGAGATTCCACAGGATCGGTCCGAGAACCGAGCCCTGTGGGACCCCGCAAGAGACTTCGTATTCAGTCCATGTTCCTTGGCCTGGATAAATAATCCTACGGCCGCGGAAATAGTCCTGAATGACTCGTCGTAAGTAGAGGGGGACTCCGTGATATACCAGTCCCTCCAAGATGCGGTCCCAGGGGAGGGTGTTAAAGGCGTTTGCGATGTCCAGGGACACCGCTATCGCCACGCCACCCCCAGCCGCCGTCTCCTCCGTAATCTCGCGCAGTTTGGCGATCGCGTCAACTGTGGACTTGTAACGCCTGAAGCCAAACTGGCACGACTCTAAGTCCGGCCCTTCTGCAGCGAGACACCCCTGGATGCGCCCGGCAATTATTCTTTCGAACAGTTTGCCGACCTCACCCAGCAGCACGATCGGCCTGTAAGCCGATGGAGACTCCACTGGCCTTCCAGGTTTCTGCAGAAGCACCAACCTACCCACTTTCCATTGATCCGGGAAGCGGCCTTCCTCTAAGCATTTACTAAGGAGGCTCGCGAGCCTCTCATCCAATCCGGCTTTCAAAGCGAGCGCCAGCACCTTCCCATGGACACCATCCGGTCCAGGGGCTGTGCGCTTACAAAGAAGCTTCGCCGCCGCCGCCGATATTTCTGCAACTGACACCTCCGGCACTGAGCCAATTGGTGTCCCGGCAATGTGCGGTCCATGCTCCACATCTCCGGCGGGGGATGCAGGGGGGAACAGAGTCGAGACCACACTCGCCAAAAACTGCGGCTCCAGGGTTGTGGTGAGAGGTGGGGTCCAGGGGCGCAACTTGTTCATTACAAGCTTGTACGGGCGACCCCATGGATCGAGATCCAAGGTCTCCAGAAACTCTGCCCACGCTCTCTCCTTTGACTCCGCTATCTCCCTTTTAAGGGCCCGTCTCGCGTCTCTGTAAACGTCATACAGACGAGCCTCTTCTCCTGGGTCGTTTGCCGACCTTCTACGTCTATACCGGGTATATCGGCGTCGGGCCACCACACACGCTGCGCGTAACTGCGTGAGGGTCTCCGACCACCAATAAACTTTTCGCTTGCGAGCACCAGGTTGGCTGCGCACCATTGAACAACTAGACACATGGTCCAGCGTTTCAGCAAACCAGGCTACCCCCGAGTCCGTCGATGTTGTCTGAGGGCACCATGCCCGGACAAGACACGCCAATTCCAAATTCTCCCTGTCCAGAGACTTGAGTGACCACTTGGGTCCTATCTCCCGTGGTGGTGCAGGGTTCTGACTGTACGGAGCACCTGAGGAGGGGAGTACTCGATACCGTATATAACGGTGATCGGACAAGGTTTCCACCTCCGACAGCACCTCCCAGTCTTGAACACGGCGCGCTAACGGGGCACTCGCGAACGTGACGTCCACGACGGAACCGCCACCGAGGCGCACACACGTGAACTCGGAACCCCTGTTAATGGGCACCAAGTTTTGTCCAGTCACAAATTGAAATAACAAGTCTCCTTTCGCGTCCGTGTTTCCGGAGCCCCAGACTCTGTTCTTCGCGTTGAGGTCTCCAGCGAGGATCACGCCGGAGGGTCTGCACCAACTAATCATCGCAGCCAACTCCCCCAAGTAGGCCTCGAACTCCGCCAATGACTTGTTCGGGGAGAAGTATGCCGCGATGACAGCCATGTCCCCCAACCTCACTCCCGCGCATCCTTGTCCGATCCTGGTTTGTCTGACTGGAGGTGTGTGGTTAGTACTAGAGATTACCACTGCGACATTAGTGTCGATGTCTCCAATCCAGTCAGACCTATTTGGGAGCCAGTATGGCTCTGAGACGACGCCGATGTTACTCTCGCACTGCGCAAGCGTTTGGATAAATAAGTCCTGCGCTCTGGCACAGTGATTAAGGTTCCCCTGAAGGAAACGTAGGGCCATCCTATTGATGTCCTACGTCCACAGAGACCTCCATACTCTCCTCTCCGCTCGGTGGAGAAGGCTGTGCTGGTGCTACAGCTGCACTCCTCGGCAATCTCTTCTTGGGGGCCGAGCATTTGGGACCCCCCAAGCGATGATTGGCGTTTTTGTTGTGGGACGCGCACACCACACAATTGGGCCTCTCCTTGCACGCCGCCGCGACGTGCTCGGGCTTACCGCACCTGTAACACAGGCGGCTGCGGTCTTCGGCCTTGCAGTGTCGCGCCACGTGGCCAGCTTGCAGGCACCTGTAGCACCTGAGCTCCCTAGGTGCACCAACGGTAAACTTGGGCACAGTCCACCCAAGAAGAAGCTTCTCCTCCGTCAGCCTCTTGGCAACGTTAATGGGCACCCGTACCCATGCTGCAAAAAGGCCCGTCTTATCCAGACGAATTTGCCCTACCCTGACCTGAGTCTCCTGACACTCCATCTTGTTAGAGATGGCGCGTGACAGGTCCTCGGCTGTGACTCCGTCGGACAAATCCGAGGCCCTAACGTCAACGAGTTTGACGGGCCTGTAGACTTTGACGCAGTCGTCGTCGAGTGCCTCCTTGAGTTTCTCTGTCAACAAGTCCGCCTTCGAGTCATTACCGGCGCCGGGTATCTGCAGTATCGTGGCACCCGTAACTGCCCTGCGGAACTTGAGCGACTCCACGCCTATGGTCTCCTTCAGGTCGACCTTGCTCTGCGCTTCCTTTATTACCGAAGCGTAGGTCACTCCCTTCTCGGCGGCTCCCTCGGAGAGGGTGATTATCACCGCAGAAGACCTGGGTGTCTTCAGCTTGGGCTTTGGCGGGGGCTTTCGAGGAGGTTCCCTCGCTCGGGATCGGCCGTGCCCGCTCCCTTGCAGCTGTTGTCGTGATTGAATTCTCCGTGTCGAATTGGCACGGGTACCCGTCGGCAAATCAGTCGCTACTCCCTTGGCCTTGCCCTTCTTCGCTACCGTTGTCCAGGCCGCCTCGTTGTTTTCTGGGGCCTTCGGTTGCTTGGATGGCCCTGGCTGAGATGAGGTTGGCTTTTCGGTATTCTGAGCACCGGACACTGGACCTGGAGCCTCTCCCTTGCCCTTACCCACTTCTTCTCTCTTCTCCTTCTTCTTTTTCTTATCCTTCTTTTTCTTATTTCCTTCTCCAGTGATGTCCATGGTTACCATGTTCTCTGCTGGGAGGTTCTCCATTGGAGGGATCTCGACTGGGGAACTTCCCGCAGTTGATCCCTTATTCTTCATCTTGTCTTTATTCTTGGCCTTATCCTTGGCCTTGTCCGCCGCCAGTGGTGGTCGTAACCGCGGCTCTGGATTCAGCCTTGGCTCCAGTCCGTCAATGCGAGCGTTAAGGCGCTCGCTAAGCTGCCTCAAGAGGCGAGCTTCCAACTCCTCGGATGCTGGCTCCTGTGGGGGTACAATATTCCTGACCCGCACTTCCGCCCTTAAATCCGCCATCGTCTTTTGAAGAGTCTCGACCTCGTTGCGGAGGCGCTCGTTCTCTGCTCTAAGCGTACGCGTCTCCTCCGTCAACGTGCGGCACGCGAGCATTTCTACGTCCTCCTGTATTGCCTCTACGGCGTCCTTCAGGGACCGGACA
Source organism: Pontia daplidice (assembly GCA_963693355.1). Classification (NCBI taxonomy): domain Eukaryota; kingdom Metazoa; phylum Arthropoda; class Insecta; order Lepidoptera; family Pieridae; genus Pontia; species Pontia daplidice. The sequence goes on from CAVNZL010000086.1 coordinate 84,782, forward strand.
AAAGTACCCTTCAGGTTCGCCGAGCTCTTGGCCACCTTCTTGACCATGCCGAGGCTTCCCTTTATCCTTTTTAGGACGTCGACCGAAGTGTTCCCAGGAGAGTCCTCCCCTACCCTCAGATCGGCGCCTAGGGATGAGCGCGTGCGCCGGAGTTCAGCCGTATCAGCCATGATCTCCGCCTCTGCACAAGCTTCCATCTCCTCCCTCTTTGCCCTCGCAAGGGCCTTCTTCGCAGCGGCCAAGCCTACGTAATCGCCCGTCGTGGGCGGGCGGCCTCTGCCCTTCTTTGTGTTGGCCTTTGAGGGGGTGTCCGTGGAACTGCCCTCCTCATCCTCCTCGTCCTCATGCCTGAGTCTCTTTCGGTTCCTCCAGAACCGACTCCCGAGCGGGTCGAGAGACTCGTAGCTGAAGGACTCCGACATATTGATCGATGCGTCTGATGGTACGCTGCGCAACGAACTATCGTCGGAATCCGACAGGTTTGGCTCGCGGTCCAATGGACCTCTTCCTGACGCCCTTCTCGGGCTTCGCTCCCTCTCCAGAGATGGTGTAGGCGTCGGCGTACGCGTTAGCACCACTCTTAACTCCTTCGTCCTCTCCTCTATCTTCTTCCTCTCCTCTGCTCCCACTACTTCTGTTTTTTCTTTTAAATATTGATTTTTATTATTATTCATAACTCCTTCATAAACTTCAGCCATCCCCCAACGTCCTCGAGAGGAGCATTGTTGATGGCGGGTCATACTAAAATTGGGGAAATAAAAGGTCCACCCGTCCGGAGCCCCTCGTCCGGGTAACCCTGATACACCGCAGGTGCGGGAGGTTCCCGCGGGTTGGCCGCTAGCGGCCCGAAAATCAGTCCGGGCACCCGTTCTCCCTGAGGAGAAGCGGGGAGGTGGTGTCACGATTGCCTCTACACGCACCAATTCTGGGTTTTTTATTGAGGTTAACCTTCCTCTCAGACCAGCCGTTTAAGGCAAGTCCCCTGGTCTGTCCTACTGCCGAGACATGACCAACAGGTAGGCCAGGTAACAGATTTCCCGACGGGGGATCAATTGATCCCTGACCGATGACGACACATCGCCGCCACGGCCCGCCGCGCTGTGCAGGGTAATACACCCGCACGTCACCTTGATTAGCTCAGAAGAGCAACAACGTAAACTATATACACAATTTAAAGTTTAAAATAAACAATGTACATGGGCCGCAATGCCCTCTCCCTGTATGCGACAAGTTCCGTTTCGACGCCGAACGAACCGTCACTTGCACAAAAATCCCCGCAAAACGCAGGACACCCTAACGAAACATCTCTGACCCGTACCATAAGGCTGTGAGATGAAACGTCCGGTGTAAAATATATATACAAAAAATACACAAACGCATATGTACAAAGAATAGAATATTTACAAAATTGAAAATAAAATAAAACAATGTACAATTATATAAAATAATCAAGGACTCACCAAACGGCAGTCTGTCTCCCTCCATGGTCAAGCGAAATCACCTCACTCATTCACTAAACACTCTATGTACACTATGTACACAGGACTGTGGGCTTTTAAACCGACTCCTTATCGCGACGACGGGGGACGTCAAACCGTCCCGAACCGGAGGCGGGTCTACGCCATTCCCGGCCCGCCGCGCTGTATACGGTGACGTCAACCGTCACACCACACACAAACTGTGGGCTCTAAAGGCCGACACCTTATCGCGACGACGGGGGACGTGAAACGGTCCCGAACCAGAGGCGGATCTACGCCATTCCTGGCCCGCCACGCTGTGTACTCCTCGAACTTGTTGCCCAACAGGGCCACCTCCATAGAGCCTTGCTTAACTTTCACGATCAGCGATCGCTCCAGCTGGCAAGGACGAGCGGGAATGGTCATCCGCGGGGCGCTGATGCCCTGTATACAGACCGGCGTCCAAAGTGGAGGCCGGCCAATCCCTCATTCGCTTCCCCTTCGCGACAGCAAATCAGCTATCACTCCAGGTACTGAGCCCCCCCGGCACGACAAGCCCGGGGACCCGTGGGTAAATTCTTCCGCGGGGGGGGGGGAACCTAACCTAACCTAACCTAACCTAACCTAACCTAACCTAACCTAACCTAACCTAACCTAACCTAACCTAACCTAACCTAACCTAACCTAACCTTTTTTTTTTTTTTTTTTTTAACGGTGGAAAAAACTGATTCTTTATCCAGCTAACCCCCCGCGCGGGCGTGCAAGGCGCGGGAGAGTGTGGAGTTCAGCCCCTAGCGCAGTTCAATGCTGTAGCGCAAAGAGGCCACTATCCACTAAAATAACCACCGATGCACCAGAATAACCGCATCAGCGGCGACCCGGTATCGATTTACATTACCCGGGATGTCGCTGCGGCTGCTGCTTAGCACCCTACCTCGGCGCGCAGCACTTCGTTTTTGGGGTACCCCCGAGAAGGGAAAGCACCCCGGCGCTATTGCGCGATGACATAGCCATCAATTTCGTTTAAACAATGAATAAACAAAAGAAAAATTACAACAGGTGTATAAAAACAACTGAGCGCAAGACAGGGCACAATAGTGCCCATGCCTGCTAACAAAAAGTAAATAATAATAAATAAGTAAATAGACCCTATTCCCTATCCCAGTGTCGACGCTTGAAAGCGTCGTCTTCTCCGTCTGCGTTGCCTCGCGGGGGCGGAACACGGATCCATCTCGCGTTTCCGTTCCGCCTCCTCCTTCTTGCTCATTACTTGAGATGCGAAGGTGACAACAGCCTGCCATTTCTCTTCGTTTTGGAGCATCTGCTCGACCATTCCCCTCAAGTCTTGAATCCGACCAACGACATCGTATAAAGAGCTCCTCTCGAGCGCCCAGGCTGGGCACTCGAAGAGGGTGTGGCGAGCGTCGTCATTGGCCGAACCACAATGGTGGCAGGACGTGGTCTCCTCCCTGCCGGCCGTGTTGCACAGATACCTCCCGAAACAACCGTGCCCCGAAAGTATCTGCACTAACCAGTAGGAGAGGTGTCCGCTCCTCCTCCTCGTCCACTCCTGCAAATGAGGGCCCAAAGCGTCAAGCGTCCAACGCCCAGCCCTGGCCTCCCCTATCTCTACAGCCCAATTTTCGAGTGCGGAATCTTCCGCTTCCGACCTCCACGACCTTACTACGTCTGGTTCAGGCTCAGAGCCTGATGTTCTGGCCCTAGTTCTCTTCCAGTAGACGCTCGAGAGAGCCCTTGCAGCATGCCGCCAGGGTAGCAGTCTAGTGAGCGCGCAGGCGGCATCAAAAGAAACCGTCCTGTAAGCTCGAGCCGTTCTGATTGCGATCTTTCGCTGGGCTCTTCTCAGGATCGCCCTATTTGCACTGATCCCGTTCGCCTCCTCTGCCCAGATCGGGCATCCGTAGAGGGCCTTACTCTTCAAGACACCCGCGAAAAGACGGCGTCTACTCTCGCTGGGCCCGCCGATATTGGGCATTACCCTCGCTAGGGCCGCAGCGGTGGCGTCTAGTTTTGGGACTAACGCTGTACAGTGTGGTGTAAAGGACCACTTAGAGTCCAGCGTCAGCCCCAAGTATTTCATTGTTGCGCCTATTTCAATCCTTGCTCCTCCAACCGTGATGACAGATCCTCTGGGTGCACGGCCTTTAGGTAGAAATGCGATGGCCTCGCATTTGTCTAGAGCGACACTTAAACCTAATTTCCTAATTTTTGCTACAAGCTGAGCGACCGAAGCCGTTGCTCTAATTTTAGCTTCTCGCAGATCTGACCCGGATGCCACGATCAGCGTGTCGTCGGCGTACCCCAAAAGCAGGACACCCCTCAATAACGCCGACCGTAGCACCGTATCGTAGCCGAGATTCCACAGGAGCGGCCCAAGGACCGACCCCTGTGGCACCCCGCACGACACTTCATGGCTGGACCAGCCCTCCTGTGTTGGGAACAAAATCCGTCTTCCGCGTAAATAGTCCGCGACAACGGCTCTCAGGTATTGCGGGACCTTGTGTAATGCAAGTCCCTCCATTATGGTGCTCCAGGGCAGGGTGTTGAAGGCGTTGGCTATATCGATAGACACAGCCACTACCACCCCACCCCGGCATGTCGTCTCCTCAGATACTCTGCGCAAGTGCGCTATGGCGTCCACTGTCGAGCGCTGGCGTCTAAAGCCGTACTGCGCATCAGCCAGGTCCGGTCCTTGTGTGGTGAGGTGCGCGTTGATGCGACCGGCAATCATTCTTTCGAATAACTTGCCAGCCTCATTCAACAGCACGATGGGCCGGTAGGCTGACGGAGAGTCTTCCGGCTTCCCAGGCTTCCGCAGAAGTACCAACATGCCCGTCTTCCATATATCGGGGAAGCTCCCCTCGTCCAAACATCTGCTCGTCAGGTCCAGGAATGTCTGGTCGAGTCCGTACTGCAGCGCGAGCGACAGCACCCTTCCGTGCGTTCCATCTGGGCCAGGGGCCGCCTTCTTGCGTCGCAGTTTCGCCAGTGCTCCCTCTAGTTCCGAGATGGTCACCTCCGGTGTAAAAGGCCGAGAAGGTGACTCTGTCGCTGCTGGTACCTCTGGAATGTCCAGTACGGTGGACGGGACTCGCGGAAAAAGTACCGAGACCGTAGACCGCAAGAAACTTGGGTCCAGGGTGGTGGAGAGGGGAGGACCTCGGGGACGTAGTTTGCTCATGATGAGCTTGTACGGGCGTCCCCAGGGGTCCTCTTCTAAGGTGTCGACAAAGTCCCGCCACGACTTCTCCTTGGCAGAGGAGATTTCCTTTTTGAGGCGGGTCTGCGCCTCTCTGAACAGCGTGTAAAGACGCTGTTCTTCCGCTGGATCGATATTTATGTTGGCCCTTCTGCGGTAGTGACTGTATCGCCTTCTTGCTCTGACGCAGTCACCACGCAGCTGCGCCAGGGCGTCATTCCACCAATGCACACTTCTGTTGTTATTCATGGCCATGGATCGGCGCATGGAGCAGTCGGACAACTGCCCAAGCGTCTTGCCCAGCCAAGTCGCCTGGTCCTCGCTATTTGCGAGACTTGGCCGTGACCAAGCCGCCACTATCGCAGCAATCTCTAACTCCTCCTGCACAAGGGACTTAAGGGCCCATTTGGGGCCGATCTCCGGCGGAGTTCGATGAACCGGGGACTGGCCGGACCGAGCATCTGCCGAGGGGAGGACCTGAAACCGAATGTAGCGGTGATCTGACAGGGTCTCGACCTCGGTCAGTACCTCCCAGCCTTGAACACGCGGCGCGACAGAGGATTCCGCGAACGTGATGTCTATCACAGAACCTCCGCCCATGCGCACACACGTGAACTCGGAACCCCGGTTTAACGGCGACAGGTCGTGTGCCGCTGCCCATTCCAGCAACGCAACGCCGCGAGGGTCCGTGACTGATGAACCCCACGCCCGCGACTTGGCATTGAAGTCGCCCGCAACAATCAGGCCGAAAGGCCTGCTCCAGCGGATGACAACATCAACCTCGTTCAGGAACTCCTCGAACTCCGCCAGGGTGCGGTTTGGCGAGAAATATACACCAACAATACAAATAGCGCCTATTCTGATACCGACGCAGCCATTCTTGGATATTGAGGAAGTGACTGGGGTGTCACAGGTGTTAGTGACGATGGCGACGGAATTAGTGCTGTCTCCTACCCAGTCACTCCTGTCTGATATTCGGTAAGGCTCCGATATGACCGCGACGTTGATATGCCACTGTGCCAGAGATTGGACTAAAAGGTCCTGGGCTCCAGCGCAGTGGTTGACGTTGGCTTGGAGGACTTTCAGGGCGTGATCCATTACTGTCCCACGATCCCTGAAGTCTCCATAGCTTCGCCCTCCTTTGTAGGCGCTTGGCGGGTCTTCTGGACTGCTTGCCTTCGTGTCACCCTAACCTTGGGCGCCATACAGCGCAGGCTACCCAGGCTGTGGTCAGCCTTCCTCTTTTGCTCTGCGCAGACAGGGCAGTGAGGCACCGAGGAGCACTCGGCCGCTCTGTGCTCTACAGAACCGCACTTTCGGCAGAGGCCGCTCCTATCAACTTCTTCAGGACATCTGCTCGCTACGTGTCCCGTGCGACGACAACGGTAGCACTGCAGGTCCTTCGGAATCGACACAAGAACCTTGGCCGACATCCATCCTATTAGGAGCCGACCTTGTTGGAGGGCCTTTGCAGCGTTTACGGGAACCCGTGCCCAGGCTGTAAAGAGGCCTACTCTATCGGCACGGGGTTCCCCGACTTTAATTTGGTCAGCCGGACAACCCGTCTTTGTGGCTATGGCTGCTCTTATCTCATCTTTTGTGACAGAGTCATCAAGACCGAAGACTTTGATGTCCGCCATTTTCACTGGTCTTGCAACCTTCACTTCCTCTTCTGTATAGATAGCCTTCAGCTTGGCTGCTAAAGCGTCCGCTTTAGGGCCGCTCGTCGCCAGGGACCCAGGGATCTGGAGAATCGCAGCCCCCGTGATCGCGCGCCGGAACCGAAGACCATCGACGCCTATCTCTTGGAGGTTGATCTGCGCCTTCGCCCTTCTGATCGCCTCTGCATACGAGAGGCTCCCACCATCTTTGGAGATAGTGAGAACAACCGCAGCAGAACGAGGAGCCTTCAATTTTGGTGGTAGATCTGGCTTTCTGCCGGTTCTTGACCTACTTCTCCCGATTTGTTGCCGGGCTCTGAATGCCCTAGACGCTACCGGCAAATTGGTAGTAGCCGAAGCGTTGCGACGTCCCCTCCCGTTTGCCTTTGGTGGTGCTGGTGGTGGGCCCCTGGACCTATTGCCAGCATGGGGAATGCCGACCTCCACAGCGCCGTGGGCTTTGTAAGCCCTTGACGTTGATGGAAGCTGGGTCTTACCATTCCTTCCAACTTTTTGCCATCCGTCCTCCAAAACGTCCGGGTTAGGCAATCTGTATGCATCTTTCTGTGTCGAGTTAGCGCTGGCGGCGGTGGAGTGGGCCCTGGCTGACGCAGAGGTGCTGGCCATGGATCTTTCTGGCACCACCGGTGCCTCGTTCGAGTTCTTTTTGTTCTTCTTCTTTTTTGTTTTCTTCACTTTCTCTGGGACACTGGCGTTCGAGACGGCGGGGCTTCGCTTCGCGGGGACCGCGGGAGCAGTCGCCGGGAGCATCGCGTCGTCCATGGTTTTCGAAGCACCAGTTGGGTCATTTTTTCTGCTTATTTGCTTTTCTTTCCTTTTATCCGCCGCCAGCGGGGGACGGAGTACGGGCTCAGGATTGAGCCGGGACTCCAGACCCTCGATGCGGGCGTTAATTCTTTCCCCGACATTCTTAATCAGCCGGGCTTCAAGTTCGGCCAGGTCTCCTGGCTTGTAAGTCGGTCCGTTTGCCATAGACTTCCTCATTTCCACCATGTCATTTTGTATGGCCTCTAGTTGGGCCCTCAGTCGTTTGTTATCGTCGCGCAGTGCCCTTGTTTCATCGTTTATGGAACGGGCAAGGATCCTGCGGAAGTCCATCTGTAATGAGTGTACGGCATCCTTAAGGTCGCGGACGAAAGTCCCCTTTAGGGACGAGGACTTCGTCGCGACCTTCATTACCATATTAAGGCTTTCTTCCACTCGTTTCTGTATAACAACGGAGTGGTCGTCACCATCATCGAGGGAAACTTCTTCTATACCCCGTGGAAGGGTGTTTCTTGTTTTCCGTGCGTTGGCCATCTCTTTCTCCAGTTCAGCCTCCGCGCGCGCCCTTTCAAATTCCTTCTCTGTCCTGAGGTATTCACGCTTCGCAGCCGCTAGGCCCATGTATTCCCCAGTAGTGGGTGGGCGTCCCGGCTTGCGTTTACCGGCAGCAGCGACCGACGCAGGTGTATCGGTCGAGCTGCCCTCTTCTGACTCAGAAAGGCGCGCCCTCTTACGCGCTTTCCAAAACTTGGACGCTGGGGAGACTCCAGCACAGCCCGAATGGCCAGACGACGCACTATACATCGACCGGTCAGACTCATCTCCGCTATCCAAACCGCGGTTCTTATCAACCGCCTCCTCTCTACGCGAGGTTGTGGGCGTCGGCGTTCGCGTCACAACAACTCGCAACTCCTTTCCGTTCTCATTTAATATATAAGTTTTATTGTTTTTTCCTATTTTATCCGTCATCATGCATGGGTCGTTGCCGCCTTCACCCAGACATCCTTCAGGGACATCGCTGGCGGCAGGGTTCACTCGATAATTAGGGAAAAAGTAGTCCGCCCGGGTGGAGCCCCACACCCGGGTAACCCTTGTACGCCGCGGGGGCGGGAGGTACCCGCGGGTTGGCCGCTAACGGCCAGGAAGCGTTCCTGGCACCCGCAGATGCGGGCGAGTGCTGGCCACGCGAGGCCCGATCGGGCGCCCCAGCCAACACTCTTTCCGGGTTTTTTCTGTGGTGTCCTTCCACTTGAGCCGGCCTCTTAAGGCAAGCCCCCTGGACCGCAGCTCCATGCTAAACGTGACAGCACGGGAGATGCGGCTAACAGGTCGCCCGATGGGGGGTCAGAACCCCTAACCACCGGCAGCACATCGCCACCGGGGCCCACCGCGCATTTTCAGCAGCAACACTGCAGCCTATCTTCTACAAACCCAAAAGGGTGACTTCTAAGCGTAAACAACGCACCTAGGCTCCTTGTGAGTAAGAAACCTTTCTTCTGATTTGCCGGTGATTACTTCCGCAGCGACGCCGATCGCCCCTTCAATAATCCCGGCAGCGCTCTTTTTTTAAGGTGGCAGCAGCCCACCCTCCCAGTTCGCGACCGTCGAATAACATACGACGATTCGACAAGCCCTGGGGACCGCAGATATGTACATGGGTGTAAAGAACCCTCTCCGCAACACATTGAAAATATATGTACATGGGTGTAAAGAACCCTCACCTTCATAATAAAGTGTATAATATTTACACGGGTCTCCAAATATATTTACAAAAATATAAAAGACTTACCAGAAAAACTCCAGTGATCCTCGCCCTTGTCCTTGTCCAGCGTAGTCCAGTCCACTGCAGACTCCAAGTCCGCAGGGTTCTCCTCACTGCACTGCGCTGCACTAAGCACTCACGCACACTGTGCACTACCGTGTTGTGGGCCATGTGTTAAGCCGACTAACTCGATCTTCAGCGCTCTACCGCACTGGATCACTCACCCTGTGGGCCATGTATTAGGCCAACTCCACTCGTTGCGACAACGGGGGATGCAAAACTCCCTAACCGGAGGCGCATTTCTCATACGCCATTCCCGGCCCGCCGCGCTGTATACGGTGATGACAACCGTCACACCACCCATAAACTGTGGGCTCTAAAGGCCGACTCCTTGTAAATGATGCCCAACAGGGCCATCTCCATAAAGCCTTACTTAACTTTCACGATCAGCGATCGCTCCAGCTGGCAAGGACGAGCGGGAATGGTCATCCGCTGGGCGCTGATGCCCTGTATACAGACCGGCGTCCAAAGTGGAGGCCGGCCAATCCCTTATTCGCTTCCCCTTCGCGACGGTAATACAACGGTCGCTCCAGGTACTGAGCCCCCCCCGGCACGACAAGCCTAGGGAGCCACGGGTAAGTTCGTCCGCGGTGGGGGGGGGAACCTAACCTAACCTAACCTAACCTTTTTTTTTTTTTTTTTTTTTTTTTTAACGGTGGAAAAAACTGATTCTTTATCCAGCTAACCCCCCGCGCGGGCGTGCAAGGCGCGGGAGAGTGTGGAGTTCAGCCCCTAGCGCAGTTCAATGCTGTAGCGCAAAGAGGCCACTATCCACTAAAATAACCACCGATGCCCAGAATAACCGCATCAGCGGCGACCCGGTATCGATTTACATTACCCGGGATGTCGCTGCGGCTGCTGCTTAGCACCCTACCTCGGCGCGCAGCACTTCGTTTTTGGGGTACCCCCGAGAAGGGAAAGCACCCCGGCGCTATTGCGCGACGACATAGCCATCAATTTCGTTTAAACAATGAATAAACAAAAGAAAAATTACAACAGGTGTATAAAAACAACTGAGCGCAAGACAGGGCACAATAGTGCCCATGCCTGCTAACAAAAAGTAAATAATAATAAATAAGTAAATAGACCCTATTCCCTATCCCAGTGTCGACGCTTGAAAGCGTCGTCTTCTCCGTCTGCGTTGCCTCGCGGGGGCGGAACACGGATCCATCTCGCGTTTCCGTTCCGCCTCCTCCTTCTTGCTCATTACTTGAGATGCGAAGGTGACAACAGCCTGCCATTTCTCTTCGTTTTGGAGCATCTGCTCGACCATTCCCCTCAAGTCTTGAATCCGACCAACGACATCGTATAAAGAGCTCCTCTCGAGCGCCCAGGCTGGGCACTCGAAGAGGGTGTGGCGAGCGTCGTCATTGGCCGAACCACAATGGTGGCAGGACGTGGTCTCCTCCCTGCCGGCCGTGTTGCACAGATACCTCCCGAAACAACCGTGCCCCGAAAGTATCTGCACTAACCAGTAGGAGAGGTGTCCGCTCCTCCTCCTCGTCCACTCCTGCAAATGAGGGCCCAAAGCGTCAAGCGTCCAACGCCCAGCCCTGGCCTCCCCTATCTCTACAGCCCAATTTTCGAACCTAACCTAACCTAACCTTTTTTTTTTTTTTTTTTTTTTTTTTAACGGTGGAAAAAACTGATTCTTTATCCAGCTAACCCCCCGCGCGGGCGTGCAAGGCGCGGGAGAGTGTGGAGTTCAGCCCCTAGCGCAGTTCAATGCTGTAGCGCAAAGAGGCCACTATCCACTAAAATAACCACCGATGCCCAGAATAACCGCATCAGCGGCGACCCGGTATCGATTTACATTACCCGGGATGTCGCTGCGGCTGCTGCTTAGCACCCTACCTCGGCGCGCAGCACTTCGTTTTTGGGGTACCCCCGAGAAGGGAAAGCACCCCGGCGCTATTGCGCGACGACATAGCCATCAATTTCGTTTAAACAATGAATAAACAAAAGAAAAATTACAACAGGTGTATAAAAACAACTGAGCGCAAGACAGGGCACAATAGTGCCCATGCCTGCTAACAAAAAGTAAATAATAATAAATAAGTAAATAGACCCTATTCCCTATCCCAGTGTCGACGCTTGAAAGCGTCGTCTTCTCCGTCTGCGTTGCCTCGCGGGGGCGGAACACGGATCCATCTCGCGTTTCCGTTCCGCCTCCTCCTTCTTGCTCATTACTTGAGATGCGAAGGTGACAACAGCCTGCCATTTCTCTTCGTTTTGGAGCATCTGCTCGACCATTCCCCTCAAGTCTTGAATCCGACCAACGACATCGTATAAAGAGCTCCTCTCGAGCGCCCAGGCTGGGCACTCGAAGAGGGTGTGGCGAGCGTCGTCATTGGCCGAACCACAATGGTGGCAGGACGTGGTCTCCTCCCTGCCGGCCGTGTTGCACAGATACCTCCCGAAACAACCGTGCCCCGAAAGTATCTGCACTAACCAGTAGGAGAGGTGTCCGCTCCTCCTCCTCGTCCACTCCTGCAAATGAGGGCCCAAAGCGTCAAGCGTCCAACGCCCAGCCCTGGCCTCCCCTATCTCTACAGCCCAATTTTCGAACCTAACCTAACCTAACCTTTTTTTTTTTTTTTTTTTTTTTTTCCTGGGGAAATGCATTTCGCAGACACCGTGCCGGGGCAAAATTCTGTTGGCACGGGTACTGTGGGGACTCAAGCCCTGAAAAGGGCTCACTACCCCACTAAAACCCCAGGGCCCAATTCAACTCGCTATATGTCGGGGCCCGGGTACTGAGATGTCATTGCTCCGGGACCCCAACAAGCGACTGCTGCGACTGCAGCTCTCCTTGCCGCATTTATGCGGTGCGACACCTTATATATACACTTTCAACCCACCTAATAGTGGGGTGAGAAGTTCTCCTTATTTACATATTTACAGATCTATATTTACAGATATATATATGTACATACTCCTAAGTATAAAAATTACCTAATTACTATTTACAGTATATTCTCGCGCTGCGTGACGTCGCCGGCGACCGCCTGTTCTACGACGCCGTATCGGAGCGGACGCGGGATCAACTTCACGCGCCCGCTCGGCTTCCTCCTTCTGTCTAAGTACAGTACACGCAAAGTTTTCCAGCCGTGTCCACGCCGCCTTATCGTCTATAATTCGCCGAACTATTTCCGTGCTGAGTGAAGTGTCGGAACGGATGATACTAGCAATGGAGAGCCTTTCAACCGCCCACGCAGGACATTCAAATAACGTGTGGCCCACATTGTCGTTCAGGGCTCCACAGTGATGGCAGGCCGGGGACTCCTCCCGACGCGCAATACGGAACAGGTAACTCCCGAAGCACCCATGCCCGGAGAGTACCTGCACCAACCAGTAGGATGGAGTCCCTCGTCGCCGCCTTACCCAATCCTTAAGGACGGGACGTATGGCGTTCAACGTCCAAGTGCCAGCTCTTGAAGAACTCAGCTCCTCCTCCCAGAGATTTAGCACATTATCATGGGCTTCTTCCCTCCATGCCTTGACTACCTCTGGGGCAGGCTCCTGTCCACGAGCTCTGAGTTCTGCCCGCCGCCAGTATACTTCAGCAAGCGCAGCCGCATCAAGATGCCACGGTAGTAGCCCGGCGATGACACACACGGCGTCGCAGGACACCGTGCGGTACGCCCTCACCACCCGCGTGGCAATCGTGCGCTGCGCCCGCCGAAGTATCGCCCTATTGGAAGTAAGATTGGCCTCGTCCGCCCAGATCGGGCAGCCGTACAGGGCCTGAGACCTCACTACCCCAGCGTATAAACGACGTCGTCTGACGCTGGGCCCGCCGATATTGGGCAAAATACGACACAAAGCCGCCGCCGTCTTATCCAATTTGGGCGCAAGCGCCGAAAAATGGCTTTTAAACGACCACCTACGGTCGAGGACCAGTCCTAAGTATCTCATAGTGGTGGCGATTGAGATGTTGACGCCGCCCACCATGATGCCAGCACCTGCTGGAATACGGCGATTGCCCGAAAAGCAGATAGCCTCGGTCTTATCGAGATTCGCGTGGAGCCCGATTTTTCTTATTCGAGCCACAATCTGTGCCACTGCGGCCGTTCCCCGCAGGCACGCCTCCCTAAAATCTTTTCCGGATGCCACTACCAGTGTATCGTCGGCGTAACAAATAATCTGCACACCGGCAAGTAACGCCGCCCGCAGCACCCAGTTATATCCAATGTTCCACAGGAGCGGCCCAAGGACCGACCCCTGTGGAACACCGCACGTGACTTCATGTTCATGCCAGCCATATTCCAGGGGGAACACTACTTTTCTTTGCCTGAAATAGTCATTAATTATATCTATCAAATATTGTGGAACCTCGCAATAACGGAGCCCATCAATAATATGTCTCCAGGGCAAGGTGTTAAACGCGTTCGCTATGTCGAGCGATACTGCGATCACAACCCCGCCCTGAGACGTCGTCTGTTCCGTAAATTGTCTTAATTTGGCTATGGCATCCATCGTGGACCTGGACCGCCGAAAGCCGAATTGCGAGTCGGCCAAATCCGGACCGACTGTGCTCAGGTGTTGGTTGACTCGACCGGCAATCACCCTTTCGAGCAACTTGCCGGCTTCATCGAGCAGCACAATCGGCCGGTACGCTGACGGGCTGTCAGCCGGTTTCCCAGCCTTGGCCAGCAGCACCAATCTTCCAATTTTATATCTTTTTGGGAAGCGACCTTCTTGAAGACATTTCGTAAATAGGCGTAAGAGCCTCTTCTCCAATCCGTGTTTCAGCGCAAGGGCCAGCACCCTCCCGTGGATGCCATCCAGGCCTGGGGCAGTCCTCTTGCACTTAATTTTCAACATAGCTATGTTAAGTTCCTCCGACGTCACCTCCGAGACAGAACTCGTTGGATTCGCCGGAGGAGAAAGTCCGATCCGGTCATCGCCGCCCGAGGGGGAGGAGGCAACGGGAAACAGGGATTCGACGACCCGCATAGCAACATCCGGCCTGAGAGTCATGGTTAGCGGCGGAGCCCAAGGGCGCAGCCTGCTCATGACGAGCTTGTACGGACGCCCCCATGGGTCCCGCTCGAGCGTATCGAGGAACTCGATCCATGCTCTCTCCTTTTCTTCGGCAATGGCTGTTGTTAAGGCCTTGCGGGCGTCTCTATAATTATTGTAGAGACGTGCCTCTTCATCAATGTTAAATGTCGAGCGACGACGTCTGAAGCGAGTGTACCGGCGGCGGGCAGCCACACATGCCCTGCGCAGACAAGTGAGCCTTTCCGTCCACCAATGCACCTGCTTTTTTGGCTTGACTGGGCGACTCCTGGCCATGGAGCAGTCCGATATCTGCTCCAGAGCCCTCGCAAACCAGTCCGACTCGCTGTCAATATTGACGTCCTCCGGCCAGGAGTTCCAAGACTGTACAATAGCCGACAGTTCCAGGCATTCCCTGTCCAGTGACTTCAAAGACCACCTGGGTCCGAGCTCCGGCGGGCCGTTGTTATTGTTCGCCATGGGAGTCGACGGGGGGAGAATCTCGAATCGAATATATCGATGATCGGAGAGGGTCTCAACCTCCGCCAGCACTTCCCAGTTTCTGATGCGTCTAGCAAGAGGGGCGCTCGCAAACGTTATATCGACGATCGAGCCCCCACTCCTGCGCACACAAGTTAAAGTTGTGCCCTGGTTTATTATGGCCAGGTTTTTGGACGCCGAGAAATGTAGCAACAGATCCCCCCTTCCATCTGTTGTTGTGGAACCCCATGCTCTCGACTTGGCATTGAAATCGCCAGCGAGGAGGACGTTAGGGTGATCGCACCAATCAATGATGGAGTCTACCTCCCCCAGGAAGGACTCAAAGTCTGCCAATGGCCTGTTGGGAGAGAAATAGACTCCAACGATCGCTAGGTCCTTTGTTTTGAGGCCCACGCAACCGTTTCCTCTTCGGATGGAACTGACTGGAGGTGTGCCGCTGGTGATAATTGCGACAGTTCTGCTAGTGTCCCCAGTCCAGTCAGCTCGCTCCGGAATCGAATACGGCTCCGCCACGATTCCTATGTTGGCTGAAAACTGCGCCAGGCTCTGGACGTAAAGATCCTGAGCCCTGGCGCAGTGGTTCAGATTTCCTTGCAGAACTCGTAGTGACATTATGGACTTACGAACCCACGAGCTCCGCTACTTCCATTTGTTCCCCGATCTGGGAAGGCGCCTCGCTGGGCTTTATGGGGGCTCTCCTTGGCAGACGCTTTTTGGGGGCCGAACACTTAGGGCCACCCAATCTGTGAGCCGCATTTTTATTGTGTGCTGCGCAGATCGCACAGTGCGGCTTCTCACTGCATTCTGCCGCGACGTGACCCGGCTTGCCGCACCTGTAGCACGACTGGCTACGGTCTTCGGCATTGCAGTGCCGGGCCACGTGGCCGGTTTGCAGGCACCTGAAGCACCGAAGTTCACGGGGCCTTCCCACCGAGAACTTCAGCGCAGTCCACCCTAGCAAAATTCTTTCCGAGGTCAAGACCTTCGCCGCGCTGATTGGGACCTGGATCCACGCAGCGGAAAGGCCCGACCTGTCCGGGCGAATGCGTCCGACTCTTACTTGGGTCGGAGGGCACTGGAGCTTTTTAATAATAGCCTCCTTTAGGCTCTCCGGCGTCACCGAATCATCCAGCTCCGTCACACGAACGTCGATGCACTTGACGGGCCTGGACACCTTAATGCTGTCGTCATTAAACGTTTCAATCAGCTTTTGCGCCAATAACTCAGCCTTGTCGTCGTTGCCAGTGCCAGGGATTTGAATGATCGTGGCACCGGTGACGGCTCTCCGGAATTTGACCGATTCGACACCTATGGTCTCCTTGAGGTTGACCGAGGTCTGGGCGTTTCTTAATAAAGATGCATATGTGACTCCTTTTTTAACTGCATCGTCGGATAGTGTGATCACCACCGCCGCCGAACGTGGGGGACGCAGTTTCGGGGGCTTTGGCGGCACTTGCCTTTGCACTCTAGACTTATTGCCAGTGGGTTGGTTGCCGATCGCTGACGAGAGCTGCACCCTTCCTTTCCGTCCTACCGTTCTCCATTCTTCCACTGGCCGCGATTGGCCTTTTTGGGTCTCTTCTCGAGCTCTTAGTGCTCTTGATTTGCTCGGAAGCACCACGGACTGAGTTCTGTTCTTCTTAGTTCGGCCCTCGTCGACCGCGACCCATTCGCTTTCAGTGGCGTCTGGATTCGGCGGGCGAGTTGGGGCGTTATCACAGACAGATTTAGTGGAGCCGAGATTGTGGCTCTTAGGTGTCTTACCCGTGGTCCCGACGTACCCTCCTTTAGCTTCTGCCTGCATTCTCAACTTTTTATTAAGTCGTTTTCGTTGACTTCTACTGCGTTTTACCTCACCAGTAGTGGCACCAGGAGGCACTACTGCCGGAGCCATACTTGGAGGTTCCGCTTCCGCGTGTTTCTTCGCTGCAGGATACGTTGATCTCGGGCGACCAAGCCTCCCGATCTCAGCATCCGCGCCGTCATCCCACCACATCGCATCCGAAGAATCGGCGACGGGCTCCGAGGATCTCGCTGGAAGCCTCTTTTCCTTCCTCGAATCCGCTGCAAGGGGGGGCCTGATTCGCGGTTCAGGATTCAACCGCGGCTCGAGGCTCTCGAATCTCGCATTTAGACGATCGCCCACCGATTTTAGTATTCGGGCTTCAATTTCCTCAATGGCCTTATCCGCATTACCGGGTTGGGGCTCTTTGACCTCCTTCATCAGTTGAAGCTGCTGTTCTTGAACCTGCTTCATCTGGTTTTGAAGACTCTCCAACTCTATGCGCAGACGCGCATTTTCGGCTTGAAGAGCTTGAGTTTCTTCTGTCAGGTTTCTTCCAGCGAGCACCGTGACGCTCTCCCTAATAGCCTTTACGGCATCATGTAGTGCTCGCTTGAATGTACCTTTTAGGTTGCTAGATTTTGTCGCAACCGTGTCGACAGTCTTTAATTCAATCTCTAGCTGTTTTAAGATTGCAGCTGTAGGGTCATTTCCATTTCCAGTGACGCCACTCGGACCAGCTACCGGCGAAATTATTGTAGCCAGGGTCGAGCGTGTTTTTCGGGCTTCATCGAGCGTGTCAAGAAGATACGACTCCGCTCGGGCCTTCAGCATCTCTTTTTGTGCTTTTATCACTGCCTGTTTGGCAGCCGCTAGGCCGCAATACTCGCCAGTTGTTGGCGGGCGACCAGGCCTCTTCCGTTTTTCGATCACAGAGGGAGCGTCTGTGGAACTCCCACCACGATCTTTGTCATTGTCCATCGCATGTCCTATTGCCCTCGGCTTCCAGAAGCGCCCAGGACCGTCACGGTCAAGGGACTCCATGGAATTGATCCTGCTCATTGACTGGCCAGACGATATGCTGACCTTCGAGTCCGAGTCAGATTCAGAAAGCGGAGCAGACGGGGGACGACTCCCCTCCGCTCGGCTAGTTGTTCTCTGAGGCACAGGGGTTAGGGTACGCGTCCGCGAGCCCCTCAACCGCCTGCCCCTGATTGCCGTTCTACCGGTTGTCTCCTTTCTTTCTTCTATCTCCTCCCTTTCTTGTATCTCCTCCCTTTCCTCTACTTCCACCTCGTCATCACTTAACCTAAGATAATTTTTAAAAGATTTCTTTTTTGATTTGTCCATACTTCCTATCAAATCGGCCCGACAGCGTGGATTGCACCCTGTCAGCCACAATTGTTGCGTATATAATTCAGACAAGAAACAAACGGCCGCTAGCGTCCGACTTACTGGCCGAACACCCGCAAACACGGGGCGGCAGCACCACGCAATGGCCCCTTGGGCGCCTCAGTGCATACCGATTCAGGGTTTTTTTAGTGTGGTTTTCCTTCCACTTGAGCCAGCCGGTCAAGGCAAGCTCCCTGGCCTCCGTCGCTCCGCGAGACATGTCCACTGCAAGCGAACAAGGAGGTAACAGGTTTGCCCGACGGGGGATCTGCAGTAGACCCCTAACCGACAGCGGCACATCGCCACTGCGGCCCGCCGCGCCGCGGTCAGCCACACACCGCACATCCGTGGCAACCTTGCCACCATACACCGCTGCTACGCAGCCGCTGGTCCGGCCGGTTAAGGCAAGACCTCTTCGTTCACACCTGTTAGGGTGCGTTCGGTCGACCGATCCGACCTCACCAAGGATCTAATTCCGCGTCGTCTTCAGAACTAGACCAAGAAGGTTCTGCGCTCCCACAGAGCCCGACCACAGACATTCAGGCACCATCGCAGCGCATCACCTCTGCGCTTGCACAAAGAAAAGAAGAGAGAAGAAGTGTAAAGACAGGAAAAAAGAAGAAATGCAAGTGCAGCGGTCCTGCCAGCGGCCCCTTAAATCGGTACGGGGACCGCCGGACAAGACCTGCCCTGTTCGCGGCCGCCCCCAAATGGAGGCGACTCGGGCCCCCTCGGCACGACAAGCCCAGGGCCCCCCGGAAATAGACGTCCGGGGGTGAGGGGGAACCTAACCTAACCTAACCTAACCTTTTTTTTTTTTTTTTTTTTTTTTTCACCTGGGGAAACCCAACTACGGGCCCCCGCGCCGGGGCATTCGGAGAATAGCGCGGGGAGTGTGGGGCTCGGCCTAAAGGCGTTCGGCCTATACCCACTAAAACCACCAGGACCCCATCTCAGCGCGTATTGGACCGGCCATGGTATCAGCCGTTTGGCCACAACCCACAACACGGTCCGCGCATACCGTATGAAACGGCTCTCCTATGCCGTATTAAACGGCTGCCGCGTCCTTCTCGAACCTTTCGGGACGGTCAGGTGCAGCTCTCCTATGTCCTTTGCCTCACCTTCGCGATCAACGATCGCTCCAGCCTGGCAAGGGATGTGCGGGAATGATCGTCCGCTGAGCGCTGATGCCCCATATCAAGACCGGCGTCCAAAGTGGAGGCCGGCCGATCCTTACCTAACCCGGTGATACCCGATAGCGGGCCCCCGCGCCGGGGCATTCGGAGAATAGCGCGGGGAGTGTGGGGGTCTGAGCTCGCAGTGCGATGGCAACACACCCACCACTTTTACCACCAGGACCCCACCTCGGCGCATGATGGACCGAGTGGTGGTGTCAGCCAGTGGCCTTAACCGACCACCAGGCCCGCGCCTGCCGCGCGTCGGTTGACGCGCGGTTCTCCTTGGCCGTCATGGACGGCTGCCGCGTCCTTCCCTTCTCTTGCGAGATGGGATGGAGCAGCTCTCTCCTATGTCCCTCGCCTCACCTTCGCGATCAACGATCGCTCCAGCTGGCAGGGGACGCGCGGGAATGATCGTCCGCTGAGCGCTGATGCCCTGTATACAGACCGGCGTCCAAAGTGGAGGCCGGCCAATCCCTTATTCGCTTCCCCTTCGCGACGGTAATACAACGGTCGCTCCAGGTACTGAGCCCCCCCCCGGCACGACAAGCCTAGGGAGCCGCGGGTAAGTTCGTCCGCGGTGGGGGGGGAACCTAACCTAACCTAACCTAACCTAACCTAACCTAACCTAACCTAACCTAACCTAACCTAACCTAACCTAACCTAACCTAACCTTTTTTTTTTTTTTTTTTTTTTTTTTTTTTTTTTAACGTGGGGAAATGCTTTACGCATACCCTTCGCGGCGCGTATCTGCTACTGGCGGAGGGTTATGTGGGACTAGCCAACTGTGCCTACCCACTAAAACCCCACGGCGCCACCATCACTCGCTCTAGGCGGGACACGGTAACAGCGGGGCCTTGTCCGCGTCCCGCCACGCGATCTACCGTTGTCCGGTTCTCCTTGGGCATGTTGATTGGTAGCGGCCCTTGTCACCACCAAGAGCAGCCACCAGATCGCCCTCGTCACCTTTTTGAATTAGAGCGTTGGGGTTCCGGCATGTTGCTTACAGGGATGCATCAGCATCCCTTCTTTTAGACGCAAACGCCCTTGAGCCCCTGCTTTTGCAACGGTTATGGCGCAAGACGCGCATTCGCGCGTACCCGCCGTTTTCTTCGACGACATGGGTGGGCTGCGGGATCCATCTCCCTGGCCCGCTCCGACTCCTCCTTGGCGCTCATAACGGCTTCGCAGAATTTGCGTAGTGTCTTCCATCGGCCGTCGTCATCCGCATTCAGAACTGCTCTGACGACGTTACCGAGGGTGACATCTTCGCCTTGTAGGATGTCCAGCAGAGGCCTTCGCTCCGCCTCCCATGCTGGACAGCTCGCCAAAGTATGGAGCGCATCATCGATTGCACCAACGGTGCAATGGTGGCAGGTGGGTGCCACTTCACGCCCGACTACCCTGTGTAGGTAACTGCCGAAACATCCATGACCGGACAGCACCTGTACAAGCCGGAAGCTGAGGTGGCCCCAGCGTCTGTTGACCCATGCCTTCAAAACGGGAGCTATTGCGTTGACCGTGTAGCTTCCGGATACTTCATCCGTCAGCTCCACGGCCCACGCTTCCAGAACTCGCTCTTGCTCCCCGGCGCGCCAGGCACGTACCTCCTCTGGTGCGGGATTTGTGCCTCCCTCTCTTTGCTCAGCCCTTCGCCAGTACACCTCGCTCAGGCCAGCAGCCTCCAGGTGCCACGGTGCGGTACCGGACATGACGCACACAGCGGCGTAGGATACGGTCCGGTACGCCCTCGCAACCCGTATGGCAACGGCGCGCTGTGCTCGCCGAAGGATGTCGCGGTTGGGACGGGACAACTTATCCGCCCAGATCGGGCAGCCGTATAGTGCTTTGGATCGCAGTACATTTGCGTACAGACGGCGACACGCCTCATTCGGTCCGCCCAGGTTCGGCATAAGTCGCGCAAGCATGGCTGCCGTGGCAGCGAGTTTGGGAGCGAGTGCCGTGAAGTGCGCTTTGAAGGCCCATCTGGGATCCAAGACAACACCAAGGTACTTCATGGTCGTACCAACCTCTATGGACACACCACTGACAATAATGTTTGCGCCTTGTGGGGGTGCTCTGCAATGCCCATGGAAACAGATCGCCTCCGATTTTTCGAGGGCAACAACCAACCCAAGTTTCCTTATTTCGGACACGACTCGGGCGACCCCGGCAGTTGCACGCAAGCGTGCTTCCTTGTAATCCTGCCCGCAAGCAACCACGAGTGTGTCATCCGCGTAACATATTGTCTCAACTCCCTGGAGAAGATCGGTCCTGAGTACTCGATCGAACCCAATGTTCCACAGAAGTGGCCCAAGAACGGAGCCCTGTGGAACACCACGCTCCATCCGCAGCTCTCCTTCGCCGACCTGCGATGGAAACTTTACGGTACGTCCACTCAGGTAGGACTTCACGCATCTGACGATATAACGTGGAAGACCATGAAGCTCAAGCCCGTCCTCGATACTCTCCCAGGGCAGAGAGTTGAAGGCGTTTGCGATGTCTAATGACACCGCGAGAACAACTCTGCTCCCGGAGATCCACCGCTCGCAGATGCCTCGCAGGCGCGCAATTGCGTCGACCGTCGACCTACATCGCCGGAAGCCAAACTGCGCGTCGTGTAGGTTCGGTCCTATAGTTTCCAGATGCTCATGTATTCGGCCGGCGATGATCCGCTCAAGGAGCTTGCCAGCCTCATCCAGGAGAACTATAGGGCGATACGCAGAAGGCAACTCGGGGCTTTTTCCACTTTTCCTCAGCAAGACTAAGCGACCTATCCTCCATTTCAACGGGAACATGCCTCTCCTGAGGCATTCCGACAAGAGATCGCGGAAGCGGGGTTCGAGGCCAGCACGAAGGGCCAGCGCCAAGACAAGCCCATGCACCCCGTCGGGTCCAGGTGCAGTTCTCTTTTCCATCATCCTCGAAATAGCGGCCGCGAGTTCAGTCTGTGAGACCTCGGGAACGTCCTCGATGTTTTCACTGCTAACCTGTCGGGTGCGATTCGCGATGGTTTGTGTAGGGAACAGGTTCGTGACCACTGATTCCAGTAGTGCCGGCTCCATTGTGACTGTGAGAGGTGGAGCCCAGGGGCGTAGCTTCTTTGTGACCAGTTGGTATGGGCGCCCCCAGGGATCCCGCTCTAAGGTGTTAAGTAGTTCCTGCCATGCACTCTCCCTTGCTTCGCCGATGGCAGAGCGTAAAGCCAGCTTTGCTTCTTGGAAGGCACTGTACGCACGCCTACTCTCTTCATCGTCAGGGCGCCGTCTTCTACGGGACCTAGTGTATTGTCGGCGAGCCGCAACGCACTCGGCTCTGAGTTGGGCGAGCTGCGGTGACCACCAGTATAGGTTTTTGCTCAGGCGATTGCCAGGGCGACACTTCGGCATTGCGGCATCTGATATGTGTGCCAATGCTTCGTCAAACCACATCGTTTCCGCGTCAATGGCTAATGGTAATGACGGTCGAGGGCTCCAAGCTTGCACCGTTGCCGCTAGCTCCAATTGCTCCCTGTCCAGCTTTTTTAGTGTCCATTTCCGACTCAAGTTGGCCCTTGGACCTGCGGTCGGACTTGCGGATGAGTGGAGAATCCGGAACCGTATGTAGCGGTGGTCGGACAACGTCTCGACCTCCGTCTGCACTTCCCAGTCTCGTAGGTGGGTCACCAACAGAGGACTAGCGAACGTCACATCTACCACTGATTCACCATTTTGTCGGACACACGTTGCCTCCGTGCCACTATTGATGACTACCATGTTGAGGCTCGAGGCCCACTCCAAAAGCGCTTCGCCGTACGGGTCACGCCTGTGCATTCTGGACCCCCACGCGGCAGACTTAGCGTTCAGGTCACCAGCGACTATTACGTGCCCCGACCGGCTCCACTGCACCAAGCTTGCAACTTCGTTTAGGTAAGCCTCGAATTCGGCGAAAGATCGGTTCGGCGAAAAATAGGCGCTGATAATGCACATGTCATCGCCGAGCTTGGCTGCGACGCAGCCATGGCCCCTTTTAACTGCGCCGATACTGGGCGAGTCGGCAACGGGAGTGACTACAATTGCCGCAAGGCCGTCCAGGTCACCCAGCCAGTTATCTCTGTCCGGGATGGTGTAAGGTTCAGAAATTATAGCAACGTTTATGTCCCACTGCGCCATGCTTTGGCATAGTAAGTTTTGCGCTGCAGCGCAGTGGTTCAAGTTAGCCTGTAGGAATCGTACGGCCATATCAGTTCTCGACGGTATCCACAACCTCCATACGCGCGACTTCCTCGTGCGGGGACCTTGAGAGAGCTTTCTTTGGTGACGTACGGCGCCTGGGTACTCTAACACTTGGCGCGGTACAATTATTGCCTCCCAATCTGTGGTCGGACTCTCTTCCGGCTTCTTTGCATAGTAAGCAGCTAGGTTTAGCACTGCAGTTCGCCGCCTTATGGTCTTTACCACCGCAGCGGTAGCACAGACGACTACGGTCTATTTCTGACACACAACGGCTGGCTACATGCCCCACCTGAAGGCACTTAAAGCAGCGCATCTCTCGCGGCTTGGCTACATTGACGTTAGCCACCACCCAACCAACGAGAAATCGGCCCTCGACTAATTTTTTGGCGGCTGTAATCGGGCAGTTGGCCCACGCCGCTCCGAGGCCCCTCCTGTCTTGCCTTATATGACTGACCCTAACTTGGTCGACCGGACACTCTCCTCTGACTGCAATTGCATCGCGAAGTTCCGTTAAAGTAACTGAGTCATCCAGGCCGGATATGCGGACGTCGACGCACCTGACGGGCCTGGTGACCCTGACACCACTGTCACCCAAAACCTGTTTTAGACGCGCAGCCAGTATATCGGCCTTCCCTCCGCTGTCTGCACCGGGGATTTGTATGATGGTGGCTCCCGTTGCAGCCCGGCGGAATTTCACTCCTTCTATTCCGGCGTCTCTTAGGTCTACTTTTGATCTAGCCTCCCTTAAGGCTGATGCGTAGGTGACGCCACGCATCTCAGACTCCCTGGACACGGTCAGCACAACTGCGGAGGTGCGGGGTGCCTTTAATTTTGGGAAGGGCCTTGACAGAGGCATGTTGGCTTTCTTCTTCTGACGCATTGGGAGAGGAGTATCAGGGTTTTGGTTTGCCTTCACCCCTTTTCTGTTGCTCCGGGTAACAGTTGTCCAGCCATCGTTGTCGTGGGTAGGCGTCGACGCACTATCGAGTCCCTTTGACATCGATGGAGTGGGGTTTGCTGGTGCACTGGCTTGATGTTTCTCCTCTTCCACCAGCTTTCCTTTTCTGGTTACTTTTGCCCTTTGTTTCCGAGCCTTCTTTCCGACAACAGGTTCTGCTAGCTCGGATATCTTCCCGTTCTTCGTTGACTTCTTTTTCGGGTTCGTTCGTTCGAGCGGAGAATCCTCACAGGCAGTTGGCGTAGCCTTCATGCCTTTGCGGTCTGCCGCCAGAGGGGGGCGGATTGGTGGTTCTGGGTTAAGCCTCGACTCGAGGCCTTCTATTTGTGCGTTCACCCGCTCACCCACCTGTCGAAGTATTTTTGCTTCCAACTCCTCTAGACTGGCACGGTCATTGGGAGTCTTCAGTGCCAATCTGAGCTCCCGCATCTCGCTTTGTAGCACCTCCAGTTGTGCTCGGAGACGTTCATTCTGGAGCTGAAGAGCGCGGGTTTCCTCCGTTAGGGTGCGAACCGCCAAGCTATCTGCCTCGACCCTGATCACTTCGACGGCCTTCTTCAATGTCGCTACAAAGGTACCTTTTAGATTGGTAGACGACCTGGCCACCTTCTCGACCGCAGCCAGACTGTCCTCGATTCTCCTCTTGGAGTCTCCAACAGTCAAAGCTTCCGGGGACTTAGCGCAAAGAGCCGCCAGTTCAGCCTCCGCAGCCTTCTCCTTCTGTACTTTGAGACTTTTTATATATTCCCCTTTTGTGAGCTCTCCAGGTGAGCTATCACTTGAGCTCCCTTCCTCGTCCTGTCTTGCGCGCTTTTTGGGACGCCAGAAACGGGATTTTGTAGCTGGAGTACATGGTGCCTCGCCCGGTTTTCGGGGGCTCCGCATATTTTGCGTTGACCCGATGCTCACCATAGACCTACTCGAATCCGAATCTGGGTCGTTGCCTGCCGATTTGAAAAAGGCGGCTTCGTCCGGGGTTGAGGGCACTGGTGTTGAGCATGGAGTGCGCTCCAGCACCACTCTGCACTGTTTGATAATCAAGTCCGTATTCAAGCCATGTTTCGTCGGTGTTGTATCTGTTGCATGGAGTTGGTCCGCCCCCAGAATACGATGCGGACCGGCTGCCATGACCTGATCGTGGTCATGGGAGGGATTTGACCCTCCTGGGGTAGTCTCTTCTTTATTTGAACTTTCCATGCTTTAGGCTTTTCATATTTAAGAGGGGTAGCTCCCCTCTGAGGCCCTAGTGGCCAGGTTTAACCCCCTGACCATGCGTCCCCTCGCCGGGCCCCTGGAACTTGGGATTCAGGTATCAGGTAATCCAATGTGGATTATCTCCACACTTTGACTCGCTCATCAAGACAAGCCCACTACAACAATTGAACACCTCTACTTTTGCATCCCGCATGGTTCATGAAGACGAACTAGTCGGGAGCGTTAAATTGAGGAACACTCCAAAATGAAGTAACACAAACACAGACACAAAAGGGCCCCAGCTTCACCTTCGTCATCTGAAATGACTCCGGCTGGCATGGGGCTGGCGGGAAATTCGTCCGCAGAGCGCTGGTGCTCTTATACCAGACCGGCGTCCAAAGTGGAGGCCGGTCGAAACCCTATTTGCTTCCCCTTCACGACGGCACTCGCGACACTGACGTCGGTCCGGGTACTGAGCCCCCCCGGCACGACAAGCCCAGGGACCCGCGGGTAAATTCTTCCGCGGGGGGGGGGGGAACCTAACCTAACCTAACCTAACCTAACCTAACCTAACCTAACCTAACCTAACCTTTTTTTTTTTTTTTTATCCTGGGGAAACCCATTTACGGGCCCCCGCGCCGGGGCATTCGGAGAATTAGCGCGGGGAGTGTGGGACTCGCCTACAGGCGTTCGGTCAATACCCACTAAAACCACCAGGACCCCTTCTCAGCGCGTCATTGGACCGAGTCGTGGTATCAGCCGTTAGGCCATAACCCACTTCCCGGTCCGCGCATGCCGTGCATCGTGAGACGCACGGTTCTCCTTGGCCGTCTTAGACGGCTACCGCGTCCTTCACTTCTCTTTCGAGTCGGTCAGGAGCAGCTCTTCTAGGTCCCTTGCTTCACCTTCACGATCTTGCGATCGCTCCAGCTCACAGGGGACGGGTAACAGCAGTCAAGCTAGCAAAATAAGCAAAAGCAACAAAAAGCAGAAAACATCACATAGAAAAGCAAAAAACAAAGGCATTAAGAGCAACAGAAAAGCAACAAATATGAAAGCAACGCAAGGAGAGCAACATAAAGAAATAAGAAAAAGCAACAAAAAGCAGAAAACATCACACAGAAAAGCAAAAAACAAAGGCATTAAGAGCAACAAAAAAGCAACAAATATAAAAGCAACGCAAAGAGAGCAACATAAAGAAATAAGCAAAAGCAATAATAAGCAGAAAGCAGTGCGAAGCAGGTAGCCACAAACAGCAAGTAAAAAACAAACCAGCATTCTGTCCTATTTGGGCTATGCGCGCCGGAGATATTCGCGGCGGCGGCGCCCAGGACGTCTTCTTCTTGAGGGCGGCGCTACAGGATCTATTTCCCGGGCCCGCTCTGCGTTTTCTTTCTTCTGGAGAACGGCCTCGGCAAATGCGACGACCGCCTCCCAGGCTCTTCTATTCCCAACCATGGCGACCACCACATTGGGAAGCGTCAGATCCAGCGTTGTGATGGCTGAGCGAAGGGTGCTCCTTTCGGAGGCCCAGGCTGGACAGTCTCTCAATGTGTGGAGAGCAGTGTCGTTTAAACAACCGCAGTGATGGCAGGAGGGGGTTGCTTCTCGCTGGGCTACGCGGCTCAAATAGTAGCCAAAGCAGCCATGGCCGGTCAGCAGCTGGACTAGGTGGAATGTCAGCGTCCCCCATCGCCTGTCTAGCCAATCCTTGAGTACAGGCCGTATGGCCTCAAGGGTCCATGAACCTGAACTCGCATTTGTCAGATCTTGGAGCCACCGGTGAAGGGCTGCGTCGCTGGACTCAGTCCGCCACTCTTCCATGGCCTCAGGGGTTGGTTCTTCGCCGCTTCTCCTGCAGCGATCCCTGTGCCAGTAAATTTCGGCAAGCGCGACCGCATCATGATACCACGGGCACGTGCCCGCGATCACGCAAACTGCGTCAAAAGATACGGTCCGGTACACCCGAGCAATCCTCAACGAGACGATCCGCTGCGTCTGTCTCAAAAGTGTCCGGTTCTTTTGATTGAGACCTGTCGCATTGGCCCAAATTGGGCATCCGTAAAGGGCTTGAGCCCTGACGACGCCGGCAAATAGCTTCCTACACGAGTCGCGCGGCCCTCCAATGTTGGGCATGATGCGGCTTACAGCTCTGGCTGTCGTCTCGATCTTCGGTCTTAATTCTTTAAAATGTTCCTTGAAGGACCATTTCGGGTCCAACGTGAGACCGAGGTATTTCAGCTTCTTTGCTATTGTTATGGGCACGCCTCCGACGACGATTTGCGCGTCTGGAGGCTGCAATCTGCGACGGCCTGTAAAGGCGATGGCTTCTGATTTTTCTAGGGCGACCCGTAATCCTAGATTCCGTATGCGTGTGACGACCTGCGCGACACCCGCAGTCGCCCGAAGGGAGGCATCTCGATACGTATCTCCGACGGCGACGACGAGGGTATCGTCCGCGTAGCACAGAACCTGCACACCACGGATCAACGCCCCCCTCAAGACCTTGTCGTATCCGATGTTCCACAAGAGCGGGCCCAGGACCGATCCCTGTGGAACACCGCACCGCACTTGGTGTCTTCTCCATCCGTTTCGACTCGGGTATGTGATTTCCCTGTTCCTCAGATAATCGCATACTATTGTCGTCAGGTAAGTGGGCACTCCGTGGTACCTGAGCCCGTTCAGGATGGCCTCCCACGGTAGGGTGTTGAAAGCGTTCGCGATGTCGAGCGATACCGCTATAGCGACACCGCCTTGGGCTACCGCTTCTTCTGTTATTTCTCTTAGACGAGCAATGGCGTCTATGGTAGACCTTCTGTGCCGAAAGCCGAACTGACAGTCCGACAGATCGGGTCCGTCTGATGTTAGGTGACGCCCGATGCGTTCGGAGATAACTCGTTCCAGAATCTTGCCCATCTCGCAGAGTAGAACTATTGGCCGGTATCCCGAGGGTGAATCGGCCGGTTTTCCAGCCTTCCTTATGAGAACGAGCCGTCCGCTCTTCCAGTTATTTGGGAAGATTCCAGTTATCAAGCAGGATGAAAGAAAGGACCGGAACCTCTCCATCAATCCGTGCCGTAAAGAGAGCGCGAGGACCCGACCGTGTACACCGTCCGGGCCAGGATTGTGCTTGTTCGTCGCCTAAGGAGTCTAGCGGTGGCGCCATTTCCGCAGTTGCCGTTGGGAAAAGAGACGTCACGACAGACTCTAGCAGAGGTGTTTGTAGCTGCTCCGTTATCGGGGGGGCCCATGTAAGGCCCCTGGATAACTGGATAACTGGCAACCCTGTAAGGGAAACAGCTGTTTTTGGTTGATCTCAAATTATTTTAAATTTAAAATAAATTTTATTGTAATTTTATTCAAAATACAGATTAATTTCCAAACTAAAATATAACTACATTCTTTTAAACAAACTTCTATACATACAGAACTGTATAACAAGTGAGAATTAAGTGATAAGTTTTACGTCGGTTACACATTGAAGTTTTAAATTATTAAGTGTACGGGTAATAATTTTCGTCCAAATACTTATTTAATCACAAGGTAAGATTACTTTTTATAAAAAAGATAAATTTTGGCACGCTTCTCCTTTGTATCTTATTCTTACATAATTTAAAAATGCAGACTCGTAGTGGTTTAAAACTAAATGAAGAGTCTCAACTTAAATTAACATTAAAAGAATTACAAAAAACTAAGGAGTTGTGTGCCCAACTCACAATGGAGAGAGAGGAGAATGAGAGAGAGTGCTTAAATATGTTGGAAGGCAGTAGGAGGCTTAAGGCTGAGCTGTCCAGCTTGCATCAGCAAAACATTACCCTACAAAAAGAAAGGGACTTGCTGCAAGATGAACTGCTAAGGCTGGATGGTTATGGCTTGGAGCATGAGGCTGCACTACAACATATAAGTAGACTGGAGAAGGAGCTAGGTAATGCCAAGGAGAATATCAAACAACTTGAAGAGGCCCTTCAGCTCCAATCAAACATAAATACTAATAGAATGTTTGAGGACTTAGTCTCTAAGAACTCAAACTCATGTTCTTCTACCTCTACCTCTACTAATACTAATATTAACAAATCTAATAATAATACTAAAAAATTTAATACACAAGTTTCTAGCAAAAGAAGTAATAAAAAATACAATAAAGTAAATAAATTTATAAATAAAACCACCAATTTGTTAAAGAAAGGTAGGAAAGGAAATATTAACATAAATTTATTACAACAAAGCCATAAACTTCATACTGAGCTTGACCTCACATTAAGTAAGTATGAAAATCTAAAAGTTAGATATGACATGGACTGTAAGGTGTGATTATGAGAGGAGTAATAACACCAAGACTTGCTTTAAGACTAACTTTATTATAGTAATGATTTTGTTTATATAATGATCTTATAATCTATTTCTTATACTACTACACCACCCATCCAAAGGAAAAAAAAAATGTTATATTGTTACATTTTTTTTTTTTTTACAAAAATAATCTCTATTATATTGCTTATATTCTAGCATAACATAAGTAATATAATATATTTATAATATAATGTTTATAATAACACAATAAAATTACATGAAAATATATATGATTACAAAATTATTTAATATAAAGTTTTGTGCGGTTTTTATGCACTAATTCATTTTTACCATTTTTTAAGATTTTAACGTTTGGTGGTATATCTTTAACAACTCGATATGGACCTGAGTATAAAGAACTTAATTTATTTCCTGATTCATTTTTTAATAAAATTAAATCATTTACCTTATAACTTATTGGGTTAGTATACTTATCATAAACTATTTTCCTTTTTTCTTTTGATTTTACTAAATTATTCCTTGCCTCTTTGTGAGACATTTGTAAACGATATTGCAGTTCACATGGATAGTTATTATAACTATAAAGAGGATCTAAATCTAATGTTAAATTACTAGGAAGTACACATTTCTTTCCAAAAACTAATTCATAAGGTGTAAAATTAGTCTCTGTATGAACTGTAGTGTTAAATGCGAATGACCAAAATGGAAGCCAACTACTCCATGTCTCAGGATGATTATCAGTTTGTAACCGAAGAAAAGCATTTAAATTCTTATGAGACACTTCCAACGCACCTAGAGATTGGTGATGATAAGCAGTCGAATTTAACTGCTTAATTTCGAGTAATTTACATACCTCTTGAAATGTTGAAGCAATGAACTCTTTCCCTCTATCTGTAGTTACTACTTTTGGTACTCCATATCTAAGTATAAAATTATTAACAAAACTTTTTGCTACTTCTTCTGCTGTTTTAGAAATCAAGGGATAAGCTTCGACATACTTAGTGAGTTCGCACTGTAACGTCAGAGCATATGAATAATTATTATTGTCTACTTCAAACGGACCTACTAGATCTAAGTAAACCTTTTCAAATGCTGAATAAGCTGTCGTTGTTATATTCATTGGTTCTTTAATCGGTAACGAATGTTTCTCACGCTGACATTTATCACAACGCCTAACGTAATCTCTAACATCATTGTCTAATCCGGGCCAATAATAATACTTTTTGATATTATTGGTCATCCTTCTCATGCCTGCATGGCCACTACTAGGCAAAAGATGGAAATCATTTAAAATAACTCTTCTATCATCTTTCTTGTAAATAGTTTTCACGTTATTTAATATACACACACGAGGACCGGTGTAATTATTTATAGACTTAATCTCTTCAACTAATTTCTTTATAAATTCTTTATTATCCTCTTTTTTAATTATACAAACTTCGTCGACGTTAATTGATTTACAAAAATGATCTAGTTCTCTCACAAATTCGCAACGCGTTCTTCGTGAGTCAGAGCATAGATATTTAATATAAATTATCTTTTTATTTTCATCATAACATAATGTTTTACTTTCTTTAGTTATGTTCCCTAACAGTCTACTCTTCTTTAACTTATCATTATTTATCACACTTAACTCAACTGAATCTGCAGGTTTGACATGAGTACTTACAACTTTCAGTTGCGCAGGCCTCAAGTTTGTATGTACTATATCCAACGCTGAAGAATCACGTTCATTAATCTTTCTTGACTGAGCTCGAGTCATTACATTTACTATATTCTCATTCAATTCTTTTAATTCCTTTGACGATATTCTAGATAAAGCATCTGCTGCTGAGTTACTTGAACCTTTAACATACTCTACATCAAAGTTATATTCCTCTAAAATCAATCTAAACTTCATAAGTCTGCTGGATGGATCTTTCATACCAAACAGATATATTAACGGTCTATGATCCGTTTTGATTTTAAAATATTGACCATACAAATAAGGTCGAAAATGTTTCACTGCCCAAACGATTGCCAACAATTCTTTTTCTATAACAGGATAGTTTGATTCGGCCTTATTCAGAGTTCTACTAGTATAAGCTACAGGTCTGCCATTTTTATTTGATAAAATTGCACCAATTGCTTTATTAGATGCATCAGTTTCTAGTATAAAATGATTTTGTTCTGAAAAATCTGGATAATCAAGTACAGGGGATGAAGTAACAATATTTTTAAGTGTTTCAAAAGATTCTTGACATTTTTCACTCCAAAAGAAATTTGAATTTTTTCTACAAAGTTCATTTAAAGGTTGAGCTATCTCAGCAAATTTTGGAATAAACTTTCTATAGTAATTTACGAATGCGACGAATCTTTTTACTTCATCAGCATTTTGCGGACATGGGTAATTTCTAACCGTACTAATTTTATCAGGATCCGGCATTATACCTTTATTTGATATTAAATGACCCAAATATAAAATTTGTTTCTTTAAAAATGAGCATTTCGATGGATTTAATTTCAAATTAACTTTTCTAAGTCTTCCAAATACATCCTGTAGATTTTTATTGTGATTTTCTAAGTTTCTACCAAAAACAATAACGTCATCAAGGTAAATTAAACATTTTTCGTTATTTAAACCTGACATAGCCAAATTCATCATTCTAGAGAATGAACTTGGACTTGTCTTCAATCCCATTGGCATTCTTGTCATCTGATATTGACCGGAATTGAAAGCTGTGTATTTTCTACTATTTTTGTCTAAATTTACGTTATAATAACCTTGATATAAATCTAAATGTGTAAAATAAACACATCCAGACAGTGATTCTAAGATCTCTGTTATATCTGGGAGCGGATACTTATCATCTTCTATGCGGTCATTTAATTTTCGGTAATCTACCACTAAACGCCACTTTTTATTTCCTGTTTCATCAACTTTTTTTGGAACTAATAATATTGGACTCGACCATTCGCTTTTACTAGGTTCTATAATACCTTCCTTAAGCATGTTACTAATTTGTTGTTTTATTTCGTCTTTTTGGCTAATAGGCAATCGGTAAGGCTTTGAAAACACTGGAGTACTATTCGGTTTTAATGAAATACTATGAGTATAAATATTAGTTGTTTTTAATTTATCTCCTGGCAAATAAAAAATATCTGCGTATTTCGCACAAATACTTTGAATACTTTGATATTCTATTTTATTCAATTCATTGATATTTAATTGAGAAAACAAATTTTTTACTCTTTCCGAATTATTTTCATTTTTATTAAAACTGCAAACATTGTAATCCCTAAGGTCATGTATTGTAGGATTTATTTTAGACAAACTAACTGGTCTTTCCGTCACATTCAAAATTTTTATCGGTATTCTTCCACTAACTGGACTCACGACAGAACTAGCTAAATAGACACCTTCCTGTATTTCTTCTGAACAAACAATGCAATCCGTTTTAAATTCAGTTTCAATATAATGTATGGATTCACATCTTGGTGGAATCTCTAAAATGTTTACGTTATAATTATTAGTGATAGGTATTGAAATATTTTGATTTTCTCCTAACTTTAATAATAAAATATTTTTTTCAAAATCTAAGCATGCACCAAATCTTTTTAAGAAATCTCGACCTAAAATACCGTTCCCTAAAATTGGTAACGAATTAAAAACAAAAAACTTATGATTTATTACACTACCATTAAAATACAATGGAATGTAAACATAGCCCATAGTTTGTACTTCTCCACCTAGTCCGTTTATAATTACACACTCATTATGGAATGCAATACCTAATTTGGCAATGTGTTCATATGATATAGCACTTAGCGATGCGCCCGAGTCGACTAAAAATGAATAAGTTTTATTACACGCTGAAATTAATATATGAACAAAACAATTACTATTATTGCTAGCTAATATTGACATTTTTTCTTTATTCACGAAAAAACTGGTCTAATCGAGGTTGATCTGACTTTTCATTAATAACATTTACATTATTTCTGCGAATCGAGGGATTTCCGCGATAATTATGGAACTTACCTCGATTACTATTGAAGTAACGGGTACTTTGTCCACGTGACGTTGACTGTGGGTATGTGGTCATCGGTTGAGAATTTCCTTGACTCCTGTACTGTCCACGATATGAAGAAAACCGGTAATTTCTTCCTCCACGTAGAGACCTAGACTTATTATGAAAATTCCTATAATTGCAGAAATTTCTTTTGTACATACCCAGCACCTCACCTGCGGCTGGTGACGTGGTTTCCTCATCCTGGGCTGCTTGTATAGCATCTTTCAGAGAATCATAATTTCTGGCTGAAATTATTGTACTGAGCCTACGATTTCTCAAACCATCGGAAAACTGTTTAATCGCTTGTTTTTCGTTAATTGGTTTCAAAATATTATAACAGTTCGAATTTCCATTAGCTTGTGATATCGTAAGGTCTACAAACAATTCCGTTATTTGCTTTCCAAAATCTGAAATAGACATTTCGTTTTGCCTGGTGTTTTGTAATTTTTTTTGTATTGCAGTTGCACCCTTTTTTGGCAATAATTCCTTAATCATGTCATCTATTAAATCCTCCACTGTTAAATAATCGTCTCGTAGACGCAACTTAGCAGATTGAGACAATCTACTTTTTAAAACAAATTTAATTAAATTTTTTTTACACTCGGGTTTCGTTAACAAAGAATCGTAATATTGAATATTATCTAACAACTGCTTAATACTTGTCTCATCATTAGACATAACGGGTAATAAAGTCAAAGCCGTTTTTAAGTCAAAAGTATCCATATTGCTGTTATTCTCAACTTCAACACTTTTAGACTGACACAAACTTAAAATATCCTTATATAATGAATCAAAATTTTTAATATAATTATCATAAAAAGAAATATCTTCCTCTTTAATTATTCCTTTCTTTACGTTTTCTCTAAAATTTAACAACCAATTAGCATATTCGCTATAAATATCATTTGTCTCCTTAAGCTTAATATTTAATATATTTCCTACGCGTCTATTTGGTCCGATTTTTACTAAATATGTCCTAATTTCTTTTAATTTCTCATATATTTTTTCCAAAGAAATATTCATAACTTACCAGTTTACCACCAAAACGTAGATTATATTTTAGCATTACTTATACAACATATCAAGTACACATTAATATAAAACACTCAATATAATAATAACACTATTCATATCTTAAAGTTCAATAATGAATTCAATTAAAGTCTGTACATTCGGCTGCGACGCGAAAAATATACGACTAACGAATAAGCACTTTTTTTTCACTTATCACTTTTATATATATTTTCTCACTACACTTACACTTTTGAAAAATAGGCTTTAGGTTGATTGGGCTGCTCCTCCAAAGCTGCGACAGGTTGCTGTTGTCGGAAAAAGGACCTCCGGAAATTATTTCTTGTTATTTCCGAGGTGATCCAACCCATGTGGCACCGTCGGTACATCCGGAACACATAATATAGGCATGTATGGGGCATACATATCGCCAACACGATGATGGACAACAAAATATTTGTTGTTGTCAAATGCAATTTAAATTGATTAATATCTGCCAAGTTACTGCCCACTGCGTTTTGAATAACTACCGTCTCCTCCTTAGATTGTTGTTTGCCCATTTTTTTTTATATAAACGAGATTGAAGCAATAAGTACAGCACGTCGTAACTCGAACAAACAATATTACCCATTCTTTTAATTATTAATTTAGTTGCTAGTTGCACTGCATAGAATGTTCCATCCCAAATATGGAGAGTCTCAAATTCGCGCCGAGTAATCCGATGGCAGGGTCGCCATGTAAGGTGTGATTATGAGAGGAGTAATAACACCAAGACTTGCTTTAAGACTAACTTTATTATAGTAATGATTTTGTTTATATAATGATCTTATAATCTATTTCTTATACTACTACAGGACACACAACACTTACACAATGAAATTAAAAAACTTCAGGATCTTTCTGACTCCTTAATATGTAAATCCCAAGAGTCTCAGTTAATGGTCGAGAAATATTCAAGGGCTATGGATGACCTTTTGAAGACTTGTAGATACACAGCAGAGTGCTGTGAGTCCTCATCAATTAAGTCTTGGGACTGTAATAAGCAGTCACAAGTAAAAAGTCCTTCGTTGGTCTCATCACTGAAGAGTAATACTTCAGTGGGAAAGCCAATGAATATTGAACATAGTAAACCGGCCGCCAATATCATGTTTTGTGATGAAATTGGCCAAAACATGGGACGTCTTTTGAATATAGGAACAATGAATAAGTTATTAAACAGCTGTTTCCCAAATTCTAGCTTTAGTTATATACTTAAAGAACATGTATTAGATAAATCCTGTAAATTTGATAATTTAATTATTTTCATAGGCAACAGAGGGAATCTAAACAAAAAACAATTAATAGATCTTTATGAAAAGTTGTGTTTGTTACAAACAAGTAAGATAATTTTGTTTACATTCCCATATAGCAAAGGATTTACAAAACGGGAAAATGACATTAGATATAATCTTAATCAGACATTGCATACTCTGTCAGTATATGATAAAAAACTTTGTATCATTGATACAAATAAATATATTTATAATTATAATTTGACAAAAGGTAATTATTACCTTAATTTTAGATTAAAGACAAAGTTAGCAAATGTGCTATCTTATTTTTTATTTATGACTGCCAAGAACTTGGCAAAACAAACTGCTTTTATTGAGCAGGTCTATATAAATGAGACGTTGGAAGATAATATTCCATATAATTGTATTAGTTTAAACTAAATAGTAAGACAACAGGGAATACCTCTAGCTTAGAGAAGTCAAAGTCCTGTAAATATGTGAACTTAGTTCACCAGAATGTTCAAGGAATAAAAAGCAAAGAATTAGAAATCGAGCTTTATTTAAATAGTAGCAAGGTTGACATTCTGTGTGTTACAGAACATTGGCTTAAAAAACATGAACTGATATTTAATTTAAATAATTTTACAATGGGTAGTACTTTCTGTAGAAAAAAGGCTATTCATGGAGGCTCACTAATATTTATTTCAAAGACTTTTAAATTTAAAGAAAGAAAAGATGTTGTGAGCCTCTCCGTAGAACAATTATTGGAAATATCCTGTATAGAACTGGAGCAATTCATAGTTGTATGCATCTATAGGCCGCCTTCAGCCGACTTTGATAAATGCGAACAAATATTAGAAGAAATTATGCATAAATTACAAAAATCAAGGAAAAGTCTTATTGTTTGTGGAGATTTTAATATTAATTTACTGGACAGTGGATGTAGTTTGGGTAGGCGTATGTTAAATCTTTTTAAATCATGTAACTTAACAAATCACTTTAATGTTCCTACCAGAATTACAGCTACCACTGCAACATGCATAGATAATATATATAGTGACCTAACCCCTGTTAGTACTTCTTTGATTAATAAAATTACATCTGATCATACTGGTCAATTATTAGAATTTAAATTAAATAAACAAATTCCCCTAAAGAAAAAAATCTGTACTGTGCCAGTAACAAGTGAACGTCTCAACAGATTTAGGGAAAAATTAGTTTGTAAAATTCCATTCTTATGTATGGACTCATGCCCTAATAATTTATATGATACCCTATTTGAATCATTTATTGATGAATTCAATGGAGTATTTGTACCAAAGACTTTTTTGGTCTCTGGTAAGCCTAATTTCAGTGACTGGGCAAGTGAGGAATTACATAAAATGAGATTAAAACTATATGATATGTATGATGAAAGGCAGTATAATAATAGTGAAGAATTTAGAAACAAGCTAAAATTATACTCGAAAACTTTTCAAAAAGAATGTAGGGTTGCCAAATCACAATTTTTGAGTTGTAAAATAAAAAATAGTTGTGATAAGGTAAAGGCGACCTGGAAAATAATAAATGAGCAATTAGGAAAAGTCTCCAATGTAAACGAATATAAGCTTAATATAAATGGTAAAACTTTAATATCGAGTAAGGAAGTGGCCACTGCTTTTGAAGATTTTTTTTCAAGCATACCAGCCACAATCACGAAGACTCTAAATTCTTCGCCTGATGCTGCCTTATTGTGTTTAGAGAAAAACGTCCCTAGATGTCCGAAAAGGTTTAAGTTTAGCTATATCAATAGCAAAGACATTATAAGAACATTCAACGAGCTTAAAATGAAAAAAAACAAAGACCTCTGGGGCGTTTCTGTCTTTATTCTAAAATCAGTAATTGATGTAATTAGTTCAGAACTAGCATTAATATTCAACAAATGCATGGATTGTGGAGTTTTCCCAGATAAGATGAAATTAAGTAGAGTCACGCCTTTATTCAAGGCAGGTTGCACTTCAGATCCTACAAATTTTAGACCGATATCCGTGCTGCCTGCGCTGAGTAAAATTTTTGAAAAGATTCTGCTTGATCAGTTGTCAAATTATTTTGAATCCAATAAGTTACTGCATAACAGACAATACGGTTTTTCAAGGGGGCGCTCCACGATCGATGCTGGTGTAAAATTGATTACCGATATATTTGACGCATGGGAAAACTTTCATGATGCGGTTGGCGTCTTTTGCGACCTGTCAAAGGCCTTCGATTGTGTCGATCATATAACCCTGATAAGGAAGTTACGACACTACGGGATTGACGACAAGGCAGCTGATTTGCTTCAATCGTATCTAGGAGGAAGAATCCAGAAAGTGAATATTAATGGAGTTACTTCATCGGGGTCACAGGTGTGTGTGGGTGTTCCACAAGGCTCGATCCTTGGACCTTTCTTGTTTCTGGTTTACATTAATGATCTCCCATTCTCCGTAAAAGAGCTTGGAGAAATAGTATTGTTTGCTGATGATACTTCACTCTTATACAAAGTTGATAGAAAGAACCAAAGTATTGATACGATAAACAATGCTATTTCTTTAGTGGTTAACTGGTTTAACCTAAATAATTTAATGTTAAATGAAAAGAAAACCAAATGTGTACGATTTAGCACATGTAATAAAAATTGTAATACAGCCAAATTAAAAGTAAAAGATGGGGAGATAGATTATGTAGACAGCACTGTCTTCTTAGGTATAACATTGGATTGTAAACTCCAGTGGGGGGCACACATAGAAAATCTCTCAAATAGATTGTGTTCTGCTGCCTATGCAGTCAAGAAAATCCGCAGCCTCACCGACCTTCACACAGCCAAACTAGTCTATTATAGTTATTTCCACAGTGTAATGTCTTATGGCATTCTTCTTTGGGGTAATGCTGCGGAGGTTCAGACTATATTTATTTTACAAAAACGGGCAATTCGCGCGATTTGCTGTTTGCCCCCACGGGAGTCGGTGCGAGAGAGATTCAAGGATTTAAATATTATGACGCTTGCTGGTCAATATATCTATGAAAATATCATGTATGTTAGAAAACACATAAATCGTTTTAGTACTAATTGTGACTTTCATCAATATAATACCCGAAATAAAAACGATTTATGTGCTAAATCCACAAGACTGCATAAAATAAGCAATTCATTTCAAGGAAATGGTGCTCGCTATTATAATAAAGTCCCAAGCAAATTCCGAGAGCTGTCAATAAACAAATTCAAAAATATTATTAAAAGAAAATTGATTGCTAAAGCCTATTACAGGACCGCGGATTATCTGAATGACAGAAGTGCTTGGGACTAAATTGCTCCTGTTCTAAAAATTAAAAGTTGTAAGCATGATCAAAAAAAAGACAAACCCGACTGAGTTTCTTGCTTGTTCTTCTCAGACTCGGGCGCGTTAGTGAACAAGCCTATAAATTTAGTTTTAAGTGACGTGCAAAGGTGATCATGTAAAGATCCTATTTGAATAAATAAATTTGACTTGACTTGACTTGACATGGGCGTAATT
Source organism: Pontia daplidice (assembly GCA_963693355.1). Lineage (NCBI taxonomy): Eukaryota > Metazoa > Arthropoda > Insecta > Lepidoptera > Pieridae > Pontia > Pontia daplidice. The sequence goes on from CAVNZL010000086.1 coordinate 124,127, forward strand.
TAGCCATCACCATCTTGTAGGGTCTCCCCCAGGGATCTAGTTCCAGAGTGGCCAGAAACTCCTCCCACGCTCGCTCTTTCGACTCGATGATCCCAATTCTGAGCGCCCTTTTTTGTTGTTGTAAATCTGCGCGGAGTTGCAGCTCCTCTTCTCCTCCACGCACTGCACCTTGCAACCTCCTGAGTCTCCGTAGACGTCTTCGCGCCGTTATGCATGCTTTCCGGAGTCTGGTCAGTTCTGCACTCCACCAATGCATATTCTTCTTGGCCGGCAGGCTCCGCGATCTACACATGGAGGCGTCGCAGATTCCTTTCAAGGTCGTCTCAAACCACGCCGCTTCTGTCTCGACCGTCGAGCCCTCGATGCGAGAGCACCAGGAGCTGACTTCCACTGCCACTTTCAACGCCTCTACATCCAAGGATTTGAGTGACCATCTAGGGCCGGCTTCTCGTTGAATTCTCTCCCGTACGGGAGGTACCGGCGATTGTGGTAGGACGCTGTATCTAATGTAGCGATGGTCCGAGAGCGTCTCCACGCCCGTTATAACTCTCCAGTCTTGCACTCGACGCGCGAGGCAAGGGGTTGCGAACGTTACGTCCACCACGGATCCTCCCCAGCCTCTAACACATGTGTGTACCGATCCCAAATTACAGATAACTGTGTTGGTCTCCGCCATCCACTCTATGATGGCTTCGCCTCTTCCGTTCGTTGTTGGGGAACCCCACACCGTGGATTTCGCATTGAAGTCCCCGGCAACCAAGACTTCAAGTGGGGCACACCAACTCAGCACACTCCTGAGCTCGGACAGAAGATCCTCAAACTCCACAATAGGTCGACTCGGTGGGGAGTATACCGAGATGATAGCAAACTCGGTTAACTTCACCGCCACCCATCCGTTTCCACGACGCGAATCCGTCACCCTGGAGGAGCCCGCCGGAACTACTATGGCAGCCAGCTGCCGTTCGTCGCCATACCATTTATCATTCTCTGGCACCAGGTAAGGTTCAGACACGATTCCTATATCGATCGCCCACTGCGCCATACTCTGAACGAACAGATCTTGAGCTCGGGCGCAGTGGTTAAGGTTTGCCTGTAGTATAGGCAGCATATCACTAAGTGGCGATCGCTTCTGTCTCCATCATATCCCCGCTCGGCTGGGGAGGGGGTACTTTCTTAGTTTGTCCTCTTCTTGGCACCCTTCTTTTGGGAGCCGAGCACGAAGGACCGCCCAAACGATGCTGCGCCGACCTTCCAGCTGACGCACAGATGTTGCAGTGGGCTCTAGCCGTGCATTCAGCCACTTTGTGGCCAGGTGATCCGCATCTGTGGCACTGCGCACTTCTATCCTCTTCCACGGGACAGCGGTTTGCCACATGTCCTGCTTCAAGGCACCTGTAGCAACGCAGTGCTCTGGGTTTCTGTAAAGTGACTTTTGCCACCACCCATCCTACCAGGAATCTGCCTTCTGCAATTTTCTTGGCGACCGCCATCGGACATGTGATCCACGCCGCAAAGAGCCCGCCTCTCTCTGGGTGCACCCCGCTCACTCGAATTTGGTCTCCGGGGCACTCTCCCTTTGTGGAAACCGCAGTCCGGATCTCCTCAGCCGTGATTGAGTCATCCAGACCAGAGATTCGGACGCTCGTCATTTTGTGTGGTCTGGCGATTTTAATACCCTCCATGGGTAGCGCCTCTATCAATTTCGCCGCTAGGGTGTCCGCTATGCCATCCCTTCCCGTTCCGGGAATCTGAAGTATGGCGGAACCGGTAATTCCTCGACGGAACGTCACCGCTTCGAGGCCCAGGCCGTTCAGGTCAATCTTTGAGCGTGCCTCCTTCATTACCCCGGCGTAGGTTAACCCTCTATCTTGAGCCTCCTTTGAGAGCGTGATGCTCAAACCTAACCTAACCTAACCTAACCTAACCTAACCTAACCTAACCTAACCTAACCTAACCTAACCTAACCTTTTTTTTTTTCCTGGGGAAACCCATTTACGGGCCCCCGCGCCGGGGCATTCGGAGAATAGCGCGGGGAGTGTGGGGCTCGGCCTAAAGGCGTTCGGCCTATACCCACTAAAACCACCAGGACCCCATCTCAGCGCGTATTGGACCGGCCATGGTATCAGCCGTTTGGCCACAACCCACGACACGGCCCGCGCATACCGTATGAAACGGTTCTCCTCTGCCGTATCAAACGGCTGCCGCGTCCTTCTCGAACCTTTCGGGACGGTCAGGTGCAGCTCTCCTATGTCCTTTGCCTCACCTTCGCGATCAACGATCGCTCCAGCTGGCAAGGGACGTGCGGGAATGATCGTCCGCTGAGCGCTGATGCCCCATATCAAGACCGGCGTCCAAAGTGGAGGCCGGCCTATCCTTACCTAACCTGGTGATACCCGATAACGGGCCCCCGCGCCGGGGCATTCGGAGAATAGCGCGGGGAGTGTGGGGGTCTGAGCTCGCAGTGCGATGGCAACACACCCACCACTTTGACCACCAGGACCCCACCTCGGCGCATGATGGACCGAGTGGTGGTGTCAGCCAGTGGCCTTAACCGACCACCAGGCCCGCGCCTGCCGCGCGTCGGTTGACGCGCGGTTCTCCTTGGCCGTCATAGACGGCTGCCGCGTCCTTCCCTACTCTTGCGAGATGGGATGGAGCAGCTCTCTCCTATGTCCCTCGCCTCACCTTTGCGATCAACGATCGCTCCAGCTGGCAGGGGACGCGCGGGAATGATCGTCCGCTGAGCGCTGATGCCCTGTATACAGACCGGCGTCCAAAGTGGAGGCCCGCCAATCCCTTATTCGCTTCCCCTTCGCGACGGTATTACAACGGTCGCTCCAGGTACTGAGCCCCCCCCCGGCACGACAAGCCTAGGGAGCCGCGGGTAAGTTCGTCCGCGGTGGGGGGGGGAACCTAACCTAACCTAACCTAACCTTTTTTTTTTTTTTTTTTTTTCCTGGGGAAACCCATTTACGGGCCCCCGCGCCGGGGCATTCGGAGAATTAGCGCGGGGAGTGTGGGACTCGCCTACAGGCGTTCGGCCAGTACCCACTAAAACCACCAGGACCCCTTCTCAGCGCGTCATTGGACCGAGTCGTGGTATCAGCCGCTAAGCCATAACCCACTTCCCGGTCCGCGCATGCCGTGCATCGTGAGACGCACGGTTCTCCTTGGCCGTCGTAGACGGCTACCGCGTCCTTCACTTCTCTTTCGAGTCGGTCAGGAGCAGCTCTTCTAGGTCCCTTGCTTCACCTTCACGATCTTGCGATCGCTCTAGCTCACAGGGGACGGGTAACAGCAGCCAAGCTAGCAAAATAAGCAAAAGCAACAAAAAGCAGAAAACATCACATAGAAAAGCAAAAAACAAAGGCATTAAGAGCAACAAAAAAGCAACAAATATGAAAGCAACGCAAGGAGAGCAACATAAAGAAATAAGAAAAAGCAACAAAAAGCAGAAAACATCACACAGAAAAGCAAAAAAAAAAAAAAAAACAAAGGCATTAAGAGCAACAAAAAAGCAACAAATACAAAAGCAACGCAAAGAGAGCAACATAAAGAAATAAGCAAAAGCAATAATAAGCAGAAAGCAGTGCGAAGCAGGTAGCCACAAACAGCAAGTAAAAAACAAACCAGCATTCTGTCCTATTTGGGCTATGCGCGCCGGAGATATTCGCGGCGGCGGCGCCCAGGACGTCTTCTTCTTGAGGGCGGCGCTACAGGATCTATTTCCCGGGCCCGCTCTGCGTTTTCTTTCTTCTGGAGAACGGCCTCGGCAAATGCGACGACCGCCTCCCAGGCTCTTCTATTCCCAACCATGGCGATCACCACATTGGGAAGCGTCAGATCCGGCGTTGTGATGGCTGAGCGAAGGGTGCTCCTTTCGGAGGCCCAGGCTGGACAGTCTCTCAATGTGTGGAGAGCGGTGTCGTTTAAACAACCGCAGTGATGGCAGGAGGGGGTTGCTTCTCGCTGGGCTACGCGGCTCAAATAGTAGCCAAAGCAGCCATGGCCGGTCAGCAGCTGGACTAGGTGGAATGTCAGCGTCCCCCATCGCCTGTCTAGCCAATCCTTGAGTACAGGCCGTATGGCCTCAAGGGTCCATGAACCCGAACTCGCATTTGTCAGATCTTGGAGCCACCGGTGAAGGGCTGCGTCGCTGGACTCAGTCCGCCACTCTTCCATGGCCTCAGGGGTTGGTTCTTCGCCGCTTCTCCTGCAGCGATCCCTGTGCCCGTAAATTTCGGCAAGCGCGACCGCATCATGATACCACGGGCACGTGCCCGCGATCACGCAAACTGCGTCAAAAGATACGGTCCGGTACGCCCGAGCAATCCTCAACGAGACGATCCGCTGCGTCTGTCTCAAAAGTGTCCGGTTCTTTTGATTGAGACCTGTCGCATTGGCCCAAATTGGGCATCCGTAAAGGGCTTGAGCCCTGACGACGCCGGCAAATAGCTTCCTGCACGAGTCGCGCGGCCCTCCAATGTTGGGCATGATGCGGCTTAGAGCTCTGGCTGTCGTCTCGATCTTCGGTCTTAACTCTTTAAGATGTTCCTTGAATGACCATTTCGGGTCCAACGTGAGACCGAGGTATTTCAGCTTCTTTGCTATTGTTATGGGCACGCCTCCGACGACGATTTGCGCGTCTGGAGGCTGCAATCTGCGACGGCCTGTAAAGGCGATGGCTTCTGATTTTTCTAGGGCGACCCGTAATCCTAGATTCCGTATGCGTGTGACGACCTGCGCGACACCCGCGGTCGCCCGAAGGGAGGCATCTCGATACGTATCTCCGACGGCGACGACGAGGGTATCGTCCGCGTAGCACAGAATCTGCACACCACGGATCAACGCCCCCCTCAAGACCTTGTCGTATCCGATGTTCCACAAGAGCGGGCCCAGGACCGATCCCTGTGGAACACCGCACCAACCTAACCTTTTTTTTTTTTTTTTTTTTTTTACCTGGGGAAACCCATTTACGGGCCCCCCGCGCCGGGGCATTCGGAGAATTAGCGCGGGGAGTGTGGGACTCGCCTACAGGCGTTCGGCCAATACCCACTAAAACCACCAGGACCCCTTCTCAGCGCGTCATTGGACCGAGTCGTGGTATCAGCCGTTAGGCCATAACCCACTTCCCGGTCCGCGCATGCCGTGCATCGTGAGACGCACGGTTCTCCTTGGCCGTCTTAGACGGCTACCGCGTCCTTCACTTCTCTTTCGAGTCGGTCAGGAGCAGCTCTTCTAGGTCCCTTGCTTCACCTTCACGATCTTGCGATCGCTCCAGCTCACAGGGGACGGGTAACAGCAGTCAAGCTAGCAAAATAAGCAAAAGCAACAAAAAGCAGAAAACATCACACAGAAAAGCAAAAAACAAAGACATTAAGAGCAACAAAAAAGCAACAAATATAAAAGCAACGCAAAAAGAGCAACATAAAGAAATAAGCAAAAGCAATAATTAGCAGAAAGCAGTGCGAAGCAGGTAGCCACAAACAGCAAGTAAAAAACAAACCAGCATTCTGTCCTAATTGGGCTATGCGCGCCGGAGATATTCGCGGCGGCGGCGCCCAGGACGTCTTCTTCTTGAGGGCGGCGCTGCAGGATCTATTTCCCGGGCCCGCTCTGCGTTTTCTTTCTTCTGGAGAACGGCCTCGGCAAATGCGACGACCGCCTCCCAGGCTCTTCTGTTCCCAACCATGGCGATCACCACATTGGGAAGCGTCAGATCCGGCGTTGTGATGGCTGAGCGAAGGGTGCTCCTTTCGGAGGCCCAGGCTGGACAGTCTCTCAATGTGTGGAGAGCGGTGTCGTTTAAACAACCGCAGTGATGGCAGGAGGGGGTTGCTTCTCGCTGGGCTACGCGGCTCAAATAGTAGCCAAAGCAGCCATGGCCGGTCAGCAGCTGGACTAGGTGGAATGTCAGCGTCCCCCATCGCCTGTCTAGCCAATCCTTGAGTACAGGCCGTATGGCCTCAAGGGTCCATGAACCCGAACTCGCATTTGTCAGATCTTGGAGCCACCGGTGAAGGGCTGCGTCGCTGGACTCAGTCCGCCACTCTTCCATGGCCTCAGGGGTTGGTTCTTCGCCGCTTCTCCTGCAGCGATCCCTGTGCCAGTAAATTTCGGCAAGCGCGACCGCATCATGATACCACGGGCACGTGCCCGCGATCACGCAAACTGCGTCAAAAGATACGGTCCGGTACGCCCGAGCAATCCTCAACGAGACGATCCGCTGCGTCTGTCTCAAAAGTGTCCGGTTCTTTTGATTGAGACCTGTCGCATTGGCCCAAATTGGGCATCCGTAAAGGGCTTGAGCCCTGACGACGCCGGCAAATAGCTTCCTGCACGAGTCGCGCGGCCCTTCAATGTTGGGCATGATGCGGCTTAGGGCTCTGGCTGTCGTCTCGATCTTCGGTCTTAACTCCTTAAAATGTTCCTTGAAGGACCATTTCGGGTCCAACGTGAGACCGAGGTATTTCAGCTTCTTTGCTATTGTTATGGGCACGCCTCCGACGACGATTTGCGCGTCTGGAGGCTGCAATCTGCGACGGCCTGTAAAGGCGATGGCTTCTGATTTTTCTAGGGCGACCCGTAATCCTAGATTCCGTATGCGTGTGACGACCTGCGCGACACCCGCAGTCGCCCGAAGGGAGGCATCTCGATACGTATCTCCGACGGCGACGACGAGGGTATCGTCCGCGTAGCACAGAACCTGCACACCACGGATCAACGCCCCCCTCAAGACCTTGTCGTATCCGATGTTCCACAAGAGCGGGCCCAGGACCGATCCCTGTGGAACACCGCACCGCACTTGGTGTCTTCTCCATCCGTTTCGACTCGGGTATGTGATTTCCCTGTTCCTCAGATAATCGCATACTATTGTCGTCAGGTAAGTGGGCACTCCGTGGTACCTGAGCCCGTTCAAGATGGCCTCCCACGGTAGGGTGTTGAAAGCGTTCGCGATGTCGAGCGATACCGCTATAGCGACACCGCCTTGGGCTACCGCTTCTTCTGTTATTTCTCTTAGACGAGCAATGGCGTCTATGGTAGACCTTCTGTGCCGAAAGCCGAACTGACAGTCCGACAGATCGGGTCCGTCTGATGTTAGGTGACGCCCGATGCGTTCGGAGATAACTCGTTCCAGAATCTTGCCCATCTCACAGAGTAAAACTATTGGCCGGTATCCCGAGGGTGAATCGGCCGGTTTTCCAGCCTTCCTTATGAGAACGAGCCGTCCGCTCTTCCAGTTATTTGGGAAGATTCCAGTTATCAAGCAGGATGAAAGAAAGGACCGGAACCTCTCCATCAATCCGTGCCGTAAAGAGAGCGCGAGGACCCGACCGTGTACACCGTCCGGGCCAGGAGCAGTCCTTTTGCTCGTCATCTTCTGGACTGCAGCCGTTATCTCGGCTTCTGATACCTCAGATTGTGCTTGTTCGTCGCCTAAGAAGTCTAGCGGTGGCGCCATTTCCGCAGTTGCCGTTGGGAAAAGAGACGTCACGACAGACTCTAGCAGAGGTGTTTGTAGCTGCTCCGTTATCGGGGGGGCCCATGGGCGTAATTTAGCCATCACCATCTTGTAGGGTCTCCCCCAGGGATCTAGTTCCAGAGTGGCCAGAAACTCCTCCCACGCTCGCTCTTTCGACTCGATGATCCCAATTCTGAGCGCCCTTTTTTGTTGTTGTAAATCTGCGCGGAGTCGCAGCTCCTCTTCTCCTCCACGCACTGCACCTTGCAACCTCCTGAGTCTCCGTAGACGTCTTCGCGCCGTTATGCATGCTTTCCGGAGTCTGGTCAGTTCTGCACTCCACCAATGCATATTCTTCTTGGCCGGCAGGCTCCGCGATCTACACATGGAGGCGTCGCAGATTCCTTTCAAGGTCGTCTCAAACCACGCCGCTTCTGTCTCGACCGTCGAGCCCTCGATGCGAGAGCACCAGGAGCTGACTTCCACTGCCACCTCCAAGGCCTCTACATCCAAGGATTTGAGTGACCATCTAGGGCCGGCTTCTCGTTGAATTCTCTCCCGTACGGGAGGTACCGGCGATTGTGGTAGGACGCTGTATCTAATGTAGCGATGGTCCGAGAGCGTCTCCACGCCCGTTATAACTCTCCAGTCTTGCACTCGACGCGCGAGGCAAGGGGTTGCGAACGTTACGTCCACCACGGATCCTCCCCAGCCTCTAACACATGTGTGTACCGATCCCAAATTACAGATAACTGTGTTGGTCTCCGCCATCCACTCTATGATAGCTTCGCCTCTTCCGTTCGTTGTTGGGGAACCCCACACCGTGGATTTCGCATTGAAGTCCCCGGCAACCAAGACTTCAAGTGGGGCACACCAACTCAGCACACTCCTGAGCTCGGACAGAAGATCCTCAAACTCCACAATAGGTCGACTCGGTGGGGAGTATACCGAGATGATAGCAAACTCGGTTAACTTCACCGCCACCCATCCGTTTCCACGACGCGAATCCGTCACCCTGGAGGAGCCCGCCGGAACTACTATGGCAGCCAGCTGCCGTTCGTCGCCATACCATTTATCATTCTCTGGCACCAGGTAAGGTTCAGACACGATTCCTATATCGATCGCCCACTGCGCCATACTCTGAACGAGCAGATCTTGAGCTCGGGCGCAGTGGTTAAGGTTTGCCTGTAGTATAGGCAGCATATCACTTAGTGGCGATCGCTTCTGTCTCCATCATATCCCCGCTCGGCTGGGGAGGGGGTACTTTCTTAGTTTGTCCTCTTCTTGGCACCCTTCTTTTGGGAGCCGAGCACGAAGGACCGCCCAAACGATGCTGCGCCGACCTTCCAGCTGACGCACAGATGTTGCAGTGGGCTCTAGCCGTGCATTCAGCCACTTTGTGGCCAGGTGATCCGCATCTGTGGCACTGCGCACTTCTATCCTCTTCCACGGGACAGCGGTTTGCCACATGTCCTGCTTCAAGGCACCTGTAGCAACGCAGTGCTCTGGGTTTCTGTAAAGTGACTTTTGCCACCACCCATCCTACCAGGAATCTGCCTTCTGCAATTTTCTTGGCGACCGCCATCGGACATGTGATCCACGCCGCAAAGAGCCCGCCTCTCTCTGGGTGCACCCCGCTCACCCGAATTTGGTCTCCGGGGCACTCTCCCTTTGTGGAAACCGCAGTCCGGATCTCCTCAGCCGTGATTGAGTCATCCAGACCAGAGATTCGGACGCTCGTCATTTTGTGTGGTCTGGCGATTTTAATACCCTCCATGGGTAGCGCCTCTATCAATTTCGTCGCTAGGGTGTCCGCTATGCCATCCCTTCCCGTTCCGGGAATCTGAAGTATGGCAGAACCGGTAATTCCTCGACGGAACGTCACCGCTTCGAGGCCCAGGCCGTTCAGGTCAATCTTTGAGCGTGCCTCCTTCATTACCCCGGCGTAGGTTAACCCTCTATCTTGAGCCTCCTTTGAGAGCGTGATGCTCACGGCTGCCGAACGCGGGGCTCGGAGCTTTGGCTGTTCTTTTTGTGATGCTCGCTCTTTCTTCTTTTTTACGCCTTTGCGCGTTCTGGATATTACCGCGGGGGCCTTATTCTTGCCGTCCTCCCTTCGTTGGACAGCCTTCCCTCTCTTGCCCACTTTGATCCAGGCGCTTTCCTCTGCGTCCGGATTAGGCGGGCGTGTCGCAGCAGCAGTGGTAGACGGTGTGTCGATGGGCACACTTTCGTATCCTTGCGCTGGCTGACTCTTCTTTGCCTTGGGGCTCTTTTTCTTCTTTTGGTTCTTCTTTGTCAGAGGGAGCGCCGAAATCGACGTTTCCACGACCTGAGTTCTAGAATCTGCTGCGAGCGGGGGTCGGAGGCGTTTCTCAGGATTGAGACGGGGCTCCAAATCCTCGATCCTCGCATTGATTCTCTCTCCAATATTGCGGTATATGCGGGCCTCCATCTCTTCCAGGTCCGGAATACGCGTCTCCTTTGATGCCGATTTCGGCGTCGGCATTTGATTTCTTAGAGTATCCATCTGCTTTTGCAGAAGGTCTACTTGGATTTGAAGACGATGGTTGTCTTTTCGCAGCGCTCGCGTCTCGTCCGACGTTGTTTTTTGGGCGAGCTCTATGGTGTCTTTCCTAAGCTCCTGTACGGCATCCTTCAACGCACGGATGAAGGGACCCTTGAGGTTCTTGGATTTCGACGCCACCTCCGTCACAATCCCCAGGCTCGCCTCGATGCGCCTGAGGACATTTTCTGACGAGTCCGAGCTGAGTCCCAGTTGACCGCTCAGAAAATCGTCTGTCTCCTTGTAGGATGGAGCCGGGCTCGTCTGTTGGGCTTCTGCGGCTGGGTCCATCAATTCAGCTTCAGCGCTTCTTCTTCTCAGTTGAGCCTCCTTAGCCTTAAGGTAGGCTTCTTTAGTTACTGCGAGGCCATCGCCCGTTGTCGATGGCTTGCCTCGCCCTTTCTTTTTCCGTTCGCGGGAGAGGGGGGGATCTGTCGAGCTACCCTCGCTTTCATCCCTTCCTCTCTTCTTTGCTCCTCTTGAGCTCCACATTCGACCGGCAAAGTCCCGTTGCGGTGATCCCACTCGACTGTTCGATGTTGCGCTGACCATCGATCCAGCGTCCGAGTCGGTCTGGTCTACGCTCTCCTCCGCTGCGGACGGTATCGGCGTCGGAATCCGATTTAATACGATCCGCAGGTCCTTCGTTTTCGTCCTCCTGCTCTCCTCCGTAATGTCTCCTTCCTTTTCGTCGTTTTTGTTTTTTTCAATAAAATTTTCCATATGAGGTTGGTTCATGGGGGAAATAAAAGTCCACCCGGGCGGAGACCCCTGCACCCGAGTAACCCTGTTACCACTTGGAGGTCGGGAGGTATCCAAGGGTTGGCCGCTAGACACTCGAAGTACTGTTCGAGCAACCTGCTCACCCTGAAAAAGAGAGAAGGGGTGCAGCGCCACGCAAGGCCCGTAAGGGCGTCTCAGCGCGTGCACATTCAGGGTTTTTTATTGTGGTTTTCCTTCCACTCAAGCCGGCCGGTAAAGGCAAGCTCCCTGGCAGGGCGCAGTCCGCGAGACATGTCCACGACAACTGCACCGAGTAACAGTCTATCCCGGATCTAAATAAGATCTCTGACCGACAGTGACTCTTCGCCACCGCGGCCCCACTACGCTGCCCAGTAGGGCGATCTCCTATGTCCCTTGCCACACCTTCGCGATCAACGATCGCTCCAGCTGGCAGGGGACGTGCGGGAATGGTCATCCGCTGGGCGCAGATGCCCTGTAGACCGGCGTCCAAAGTGGAGGCCGGCCAATCCCTTATTCGCTTCCCCTTCGCGACGGTAATACAACGGTCGCTCCAGGTACTGAGCCCCCCCCGGCACGACAAGCCTAGGGAGCCGCGGGTAAGTTCGTCCGCGGTGGGGGGGGAACCTAACCTTTTTTTTTTTTTTTTTTTTTTTTACTTGGGGAAATGCTGTTGCGCATACCCTCCCGCGGCGCTGGGTGATCCATTGCGGAAGGGTTATGTGGGACTCGCAGTCTGTGCATACCCACTAAAACCCCAAGGCGCCATCTCTTCGCTATGGGACGGGTGTGGGTAACAGCGTAGCCTTATCGCCACCCCCAGTCCAGCGACTGTCGCTTTCGCGACTCTCTTTATCACAGCCAATATCACAGAGCTCCGCCTGTATAGGGGGCGGGCATTTATATCACAAGAATATTAAAATCACAATAAAATTAAGTAAGATAACAATTTTAATAATTACACACAAATAACACTCTCATTCCTCTATGGTGGCTGAATATAACCTAACCTTCTCCGGCCCGCGCGTCGTCGCCTAACTGCGCTTGCCATTGGGTCGGCCTCGCGGGCGCGTTCCGCCTCCTCCTTCACCTTCAGAACCTTGCAGAAATCAAGGAAGGCATCCCATGGACCGTCACCACCGGCCTCTGACATTCTTTCTATCACCACCGCAAGCGTTAGGTCTTGTGTGGTGATACCGAGGGCACTCGTCAGAGTGGACCTTTCCGCCGACCATGCCGGGCACCTCAACAATGTATGTTCGGCCCTATCCTCTCCTGCGCCACAATGGTGGCACTCCGGACTCGCCTCTCTTCTTGCCACTTTGAAGAGGAAGTGGCCGAAACAACCATGCCCGGAGATCATTTGCGCCGCGTGGTATGTTAAAGTTTTGGTCGCCCGTTTCTCTAACCACTGTTTCAGGACTGGCACAATGGCACTAACCGTCCACAGACCAGCCCTTGCCTCCTGCAGCCGTCTTTGCCACTCTTCAGTGGCCCACTCATGGGCTTCATTTTGCCACCTCCTAACATGGTCGAGGCCCGGTTCTGCCCCCTCTTTCCTCGCCTCTCGCCTTCGCCAGAAAACCCGGGACAGCGCAACTGCATCCAGCGACCATGGCGTTGTAGCTGCAATGAGACAGGCTGCGTCGAAGGAAACGGAGCGGTAGCACCTTGCCTGTCTTACTGCTATCGCTCTCTGCTGTTGCCTCAGTATTCTAGTATTCTGTTTGCTCAAAGTTTCAGCCCACAGTGGGCAACCGTAAAGAGCCTGGGACCGGGCTACGCCAGCTAGAAGACGGCGGCTTTTCTCGCCTGGACCATCCAGGTTTGGCATAATTCTACCCAACGCAGCAGCTGTGGCGCTAAGCTTCGGTGCCAGTCCTTTAAAGTGAGGCACGAAACTCCATCTCGAATCCAGCACGAGACCCAAATATTTCATTGTTGTGCCAATTCTAATGTCTGCTCCGCGGACAGTGATGAAGGCATCCCCCGGAAGTTTTTTGCGAGGGCCATGGAAGCCGACAGCCTGACTTTTGAGTAGCGCAACTCTTAGTCCCAACTTTGCGATTTTTTCGACCACCATGGCGACTCCGGCGGTTCCCCTCATGCGAGCCTCTCTAAAATCCCGCCCTGTAGCCACGACGAGGGTGTCGTCGGCATAACAGATAAGGCTAACTCCGTGTGGCAGCGATCCCCTCAACACCACGTCGTACCCCAGGTTCCACAATAGTGGACCCAGGACAGATCCCTGAGGGACTCCACACTGGACAGGGTAACTCCTCCATCCTTCTATGGTCGGGTAGGAAATGCTTCTGTCCGATAGGTAGGAGCCCACCATTCTTCTGAGGTATAGGGGTACTACGTGCAGAGACAGTCCCTCCAAGATTGCGCGGTGCGTTATCGTATTAAAAGCGTTTGCGATATCTAGGGAAACCGCCAACGCCACGCCGTCCTCGGAAAACGCTCGACGGCAAATTTCACGTAGACGCGCAACGGCGTCAATCGCTGATCGTGCTCGCCGGAACCCATATTGACAATCGGCCAAGTCTGGTCCTTCCGTTCTCAGATGTCTCTCAATGAACGCAACGAGTATCTTTTCCAACAGTTTTCCACCTTCACTCAGCAAAACGATGGGTCTGTACGCACCCGGTGAATCGTCAGGCTTTCCCGGCTTCCTGAGAAGGACCAGTCGACCGGTCTTCCAAGCGCCGGGAAAGCGGCCTTCCCTCATGAGATTTGTGAGGAGGCCCCTAAACCTGTCCAACATTGCCTCATCCTTCAAAGCGGAAGCCAAGACCTTACCGTGAAAGCCATCGAGGCCCGGGGCCGTCCTTTTGCTGGTCACTTTAGAAAGCGCCGCCCCCACCTCATCTCTTCCCACCTCCGGAAACTCGGAGACAACTCCATCCATTCCTTCACTGCGAACCGCCGCTGACGATGGAAAAAGGCTGGAGACCACCGATGCCAGTAGCCGCGGCTCGATGCTAGAGGTGAGTGGGGGAGCCCAGGGTCTCAGCTTGTTCATCACCATTCGGTATGGCCGCCCCCACGGGTCATGCTCCAGGGTTGCGAGAAGCTCTCGCCACGCGGTTTCCTTTGCGGTTGCTATCGCGTCGCGCAGAGCTCTTTTAGCTGTCTGGTAGCCGCGACACAGCCGTGCCTCCTCTTCTGAGTTTCTCAGAGTGCCTCTTCTTCTTCTGTATCTAGTATATTTTCTCCGTTCAGAGATGCAGGCTGATCTTAGCTTGGCAAGCTCTGGGGACCACCAATATATTTGATTTTTGGGTGGTACGACGCGAATCCTGGACATCGAGGCGTCAGAGACCCGAGTTAGTGCTTCCCCGAACCATCGCACTTCGTCCTCGGTCGTTGGTCCTGGTCGGGAACACCACATCTCGACTGTCATCGCGGCTGCCATTGCTTCCCGATCAAAAGTGCGGAGGGCCCATTTGGGCCCGATCTCTGATATGGCCCTTGGATTACCCAAAAACTGCGTCGAACCAATATCAAAACGGATGTATCTGTGATCAGAGAGGGTCTCCACCTCCTTAACGACCCTCCACATTTGTAGCTTGCGCGCAATCATTGGACTCGCGAAAGTGACGTCAACAATGGAGCAGCCTGCACTTCGCACGCAGGTGTACTCGGACCCCTGATTTAAAAGTGTCAAATCGTGTGACCCTATCCATTGGCATAGTGCGTCTCCTCTTCCTCGATCATCTGGGGCTCCCCACGCAGGAGACTTAGCATTAAAATCACCAGCCACGATTATTCCGCTTGGGCGGGCCCATTCCACCAAAACATCCAGACCTACCAGGTATTGTTCAAACTCAGCTAACGACCTATTTGGTGAGAAATACGCGCTGATGACCACGAGGTTAGCTGTAACCTTAACTGCAACACACCCGCTACCCTTGCAGACAGCAAGTGCTGCACGGTTATTTTCCAAGGCCACTACGGCGACGCCATCTCTATCAGAAAACCAATTATTTTTTGAGGTCGCATATGGTTCCGAAACAATGGCAACGTTAATAGACCACTGTGCCATGCTTTGATTAAAAAGGTCTTGTGCTGCGACACAGTGGTTGAGGTTCGCCTGGAGGAGCCGTAAATTGGAGCTAGTCATCAGCGGTTCCATCATATCCATCTATGCCCCCGTCCGGTGGGGTAGACTCGGCCTGTGTCTCGAGCCTCGGTCTGTGTCGCTTCGATGCTGGAGCACTGGGGGCCGGACAGATTGCGCTCCCCAGGCGATGATCAGCCTTGCGGCCCGCGTCTTTACAGAGTGCACATGTTATTTTTGCCGTGCAATTCGTCGCATGGTGACCTGACTGTGCGCACCGGAAGCAGGTATCACTACGGTCCGTGGTTGATGTGCACCTGATCGCTACATGACCCTTTTGAAGGCACCGGTAGCACCTAATTTCTCTGTGTTCTAACACAGTTACTTTAGCTGCTACCCAGCCTATAAGCAACCTATCTGCAGATATTTTCTTCGCTACTTGGATTGGACAACGAACCCATGCTCCGAATAGACCAGTTCTATCGATGCGAATCTCGTTGACCGTAATTTTATCAGGGTGGCAACCGCCTTTTGCAGCTATGGCGTCCCTAATGTCATCTTTGGTGACAGCATCGTCAAGTCCAGCCACCCGGACCTCGGCACACTTCTCAGGTCTCGTTATATTTACACCGCTTAGGCGTAATTGTTTTAATTTTTCAGCGAGTGAATCCGCCCGTTCCCCACTGTCGATTCCAGGAAGCTCGAGAATCACGGCGCCAGTTGCAGCCCTCTTAAATCTGACGGATTTTATACCCATCTCTGACAGATTTATCTTTTCTTTGGCCTCTCGCAAAACCGTCGCATATGACTTTTCTTTATCAGTAATAGTCATAACTACAGCTGTTGACCTCGGTATTTTCAATTTGCTACGCGACGGAGTTACGGTCGTAGCTTTTTTATCCTCTGCCTGTCCTTTCTTGGGTTTACGTCTCTTTTTTTTGCCAACCGTCGTCCACTCTCGATCTTCAGAAGCTTGAACGGGGCCGGACAGCGGCGCCGGTGGAGTGTCACTGTTTACCTTGGCAGCGGAAGCGAGTATATTCGTTCCCGTTGTACTACTGGTCATCTTCGAATTTACGGGTGTCGAAGAATCTCCGGCATTCGGAGGGCTGTCGGTAGACTGCTTATTTTTACCACTCGATAAGGGCGGCCTTAATGTGATATCGGGGTTCAGGCGTGGCTCTAAGTTGGCCAGCCGAGCATTAAGGCAATCACCCAGTTGTCTCATAAGTCGGCCCTCAAGCTCAGCAAATAGCTGATGCAGCTGCGGCGTAGGTGCCTCGTGCGGTTTTTTGGCCTGTTTAGACTTCTGCTGTACTGGCTGCTGCTGCATCTGCTGTACAAGAGCTCTCAGCTCTGCCATCTCTCTTCGTAGCGCCTCTATCTGCCCATGAAGTCGCTGGTTCTCATTTCGGAGCGCCATGGTTTCTTCGCTTGTTGTTCGGTCTGCCAGCTCTTCGGCATCTCGACGAATCGATGTCACAGCCTTGTTGAGCACCCCAACAAAAGTGCCCTTCAAGTTTGTAGAGTTCCTGGCGACCTTCTCAACGGCAGCAAGACTGACTTCGATTCTTCTCCTTGGGTCGGCAGGATGCTCCACCACTCCTGCGCCACTCGGCTTGGTCAGAGGACTCGGGGCACCCTCTAAGGGCTCGGCCTCTGTCCTCTCCTCCCGATCTGCCTTCTTAATTTTGTTAACTCCAGACCGCGATTTGCGAACCGATGGCGGGGTTCCTGCATCGCTGGAGCTGCATTCCTCCTTTCTCCTTTTTCGACGAAAGAATCGCGTCTGTCGCCCCTGTAAGTGTGGCGAGTTTATGGATGTGAAGGAGGCGTCGGCGCTGAGCATTTCGCAGCTCGTCTCGTGTTCAGCCTCCGTCACCTTTTCTCTCACCTCGCCACGGTCGATTGAGTCACCGATGGCCGCCACTTCGCGATCCTCGCTATGCGGACTCCGTGCTGGAACAGGTGTTCGCACCAACAGCACCCTACACTCCTTCACAGAGGTTGGCTGCGTCTGCCTAGATGCTTCGCCTTCCTCCGCAGTGCAATCCTTGCTTTCCCTCTCCTCTCCACTTTCCTTAGCATGAGTGGTGCCCCCCCCCCAGAGTACGTTGGGGCTTAGCCATGGCATCGCCATGGGTGGGATTTAACCCACCTGGGGTAGTTGAACGCGTAATTCCCTTCATGCTTGCTTTGTTTTGTACAGGGTGCTCCCCTGTGGCCCTCAACTTGACCCATATGCCGCAGCCGAGTGCCGAGGCTGAAGCGGGTCCTCGTCATCACGCCGATAAGACTCGGGGACGCGTTTTTGGGCGCTAGGCATTGACCTACCCGTCAATGACCTCAATCCCTCACGAGAGGGGATTAGGTGTCCGACACCACGTTCCTCAGCGCCGGACGTTAGGGGATTTTTATCTCGAGGTTAACCTTCCTCTGCGCCATGACCACTAGCCTTGCTAGCAGTATTTATACACCTCAGTCCATCTCACATCCCGCATGGTTCATAGGAATGATCTAGTCGGGAGAGATACATTCGTGACGTTCACAAAACACTAAAAAAGTCCCTTGCTTCACCTTTGCAATGTAAAACCACTCTAGCTGGCAAGGGGCTGGCGGGAATCTCGTCCGCAGAGCGCTGATGCTCTTATACCAGACCGGCGTCCAAAGTGGAGGCCGGTCGAAACCCTATTTGCTTCCCCTTCGCGACGGCACTCGCGACACTGCCGTCGGTCCAGGTACTGAGCCCCCCCGGCACGACAAGCCCAGGGAGCCGCGGGTAAATTCTTCCGCGGGGGGGGGGGGGGGGGAACCTAACCTAACCTAACCTAACCTAACCTAACCTAACCTAACCTAACCTAACCTAACCTAACCTAACCTAACCTAACCTAACCTAACCTTTTTTTTTTTTTTTTATAAGGGAGGTAAAAATGCACGAATGCAGCCCCGCGGGCGTATGCAGTCGCTTACGCGGGGACTGTGGGGCTGGTAAACTCTTAGTCCCTCTGCTAATCAGAGGGGAGCTACCGACCCACTAAAACTTCCTCCGAGCCCTCCATACCGCCTGTGGCACCGAGCGACACCCACACCTGAGTGAGTGGCGCCCTGCACCACATTGCGATCCCCGGGGGTCGCACTGGGCATTCAACCCGGGGAAACCTAACCTAACCTAACCTAACCTAACCTAACCTAACCTAACCAACCTAACCTTTTTTTTTTTTTTTTTTTTTCACCTGGGGAAACCCAACTACGGGCCCCCGCGCCGGGGCATTCGGAGAATAGCGCGGGGAGTGTGGGGCTCGGCCTAAAGGCGTTCGGCCTATACCCACTAAAACCACCAGGACCCCATCTCAGCGCGTATTGGACCGGCCATGGTATCAGCCGTTTGGCCACAACCCACAACACGGCCCGCGCATACCGTATGAAACGGCTCTCCTATGCCGTATTAAACGGCTGCCGCGTCCTTCTCGAACCTTTCGGGACGGTCAGGTGCAGCTCTCCTATGTCCTTTGCCTCACCTTCGCGATCAACGATCGCTCCAGCTGGCAAGGGACGTGCGGGAATGATCGTCCGCTGAGCGCTGATGCCCCATATCAAGACCGGCGTCCAAAGTGGAGGCCGGCCGATCCTTACCTAACCTGGTGATACCTGATAACGGGCCCCCGCGCCGGGGCATTCGGAGAATAGCGCGGGGAGTGTGGGGGTCTGAGCTCGCAGTGCGATGGCAACACACCCACCACTTTTACCACCAGGACCCCACCTCGGCGCATGATGGACCGAGTGGTGGTGTCAGCCAGTGGCCTTAACCGACCACCAGGCCCGCGCCTGCCGCGCGTTGGTTGACGCGCGGTTCTCCTTGGCCGTCATGGACGGCTGCCGCGTCCTTCCCTTCTCTTGCGAGATGGGATGGAGCAGCTCTCTCCTATGTCCCTCGCCTCACCTTCGCGATCAACGATCGCTCCAGCTGGCAGGGGACGCGCGGGAATGATCGTCCGCTGAGCGCTGATGCCCTGTATACAGACCGGCGTCCAAAGTGGAGGCCGGCCAATCCCTTATTCGCTTCCCCTTCGCGACGGTAATACAACGGTCGCTCCAGGTACTGAGCCCCCCCCGGCACGACAAGCCTAGGGATCCGCGGGTATGTTCGTCCGCGGTGGGGGGGGGTAACCAACCTAACCTAACCTAACCTAACCTAACCTAACCTAACCTAACCCGACCTACGATCGCTGCCCGCTGTCGCACCTAAAGCGCCTCATCAGGACGGGAACGCTGCAGAGGTGGGCTGTGAAATATTCCACAGAAAAAAAAAAAAAAAAAACTAAAATAACTAAAATGTTCCTCCCGGATGCCATCGCTGCATATAGAATCGTTACGGACCTCCCTGTTTCACTTACGCAGATAGCCACTGGCCACGGTGGCTTCTCTGCATATCTGCATAGATTTAAATTAAAAGAAAGTCCGGCGTTATTAAATATTTACGGCGTTTTAATTAGTGTTTTGCTACTCGTATGGGGTAGCGGCAACAGAAATATGTATGCAGTGAAAATTTGAACCTCCTAATTTTAACGGTTCAAGAGATATAACCTAATAGTTCAAAATACTATTTTTAGTATATGGCCACCCAAAACTTGTTTTAATTAGTGTTTTACTAGTCGTATGGGGTAGCGGCAATAGAAATACGTCAGCATTGAAAATTTGAACCTCCTAATTTTAACGGTTCAAGAGATATAACCTAATAGTTCAAAATACTATTTTTAGTATATGGCCACCCAAAACTTGTTTTAATTAGTTTTTTACTATTCGTATGGAGTAGTGGCAATAGAAATACGCTTGCAGTGAAAATTTAATTTAACGGTTCAAGAGATATAACCAAATAGTTCAAAATACTTTTTTAGTATAGGGCCATCCCAAACTAGTTTTAATATGTGTTTTACTATTCGTATGGAGTAGCGGCAACAGAAATACGTCTGCAGTGAAAATTTGAGCCTTCTAATTTTAATGTTTCAAGAGATATAACCAAATAGTTCAACATACTATTTTTCGTAAATGGCCACCCCGAACTTGTTTTAATATGTTTTACTATTCGTATGGGATAGCGGCAACAGAAATACGTCTGCTTTGTAAATTTGAGCCTACTAACTTAAACGGTTCACGAGATATGACAAAATAGTTCAAAATCTTTTTTTTAGTATATGGCCACCCAAAACTTGTTTTAATTAGTGTTTTGCTACTCTTATGGGGTAGCGGCAACAGAAATATGTCCGCAGTGAAAATTTGAGCCTTCTTACTTTAACGGTTCTAGAGATATAACGAAATAGTTCAAAATACTATTTTTAGTATATGGCCACCCCAAACTAGTTTTAATATGTGTTTTACTATCCGTATGGGGTAGCGGCATCAGAAATACGTCTACAGGGAAAATTTGCGCCTCCTAACTTTAACGGTTCAAGAGATATAACCAAATAGTTCAAAATACTATTTTTAGTATATGGCCACCCAAAACTTGTTTTAATTAGTGTTTTACTAGTCGTATGGGGTAGCGGCATCAGAAATACGTCTACAGGGAAAATTTGCGCCTCCTAACTTTAACGGTTCAAGAGATATAACCAAATAGTTCAAAATACTATTTTTAGTATATGGCCACCCAAAACTTGTTTTAATTAGTGTTTTACTAGTCGTATGGGGTAGCGGCAACAGAAATACGTCTGCACTGAAAATAAGAACCTCCTAATTTTAACGGTTCAAGAGATATAACCAAATAGTTCAAAATACTTTTTTAGTATAGGGCCACCCCAAACTAGTTTTAATATGTGTTTTACTATTTGTATGGTGTAGCGGCAACAGAAATACGCCTGCAGTGAAAATTTGAACCTCCTAATTTAAACGGTTCAAGAGATATAACGAAATAGTTCAAAATACTTTTTTAGTATAGGGCCTCCCCAAACTAGTTTTAATGTGTGTTTTACTATTCGTATGGTGTAGCGGCAACAGAAATACGCCTGCAGTGAAAATTTGGACCTCCTAATTTTAACGGTTCAAGAGATATAACCTAATAGTTCAAAATACTATTTTTAGTATATGGCCACCCAAAACTTGTTTTAATTAGTGTTTTACTAGTCGTATGGGGTAGCGGCAACAGAAATACGTCTGCACTGAAAATAAGAACCTCTTAATTTTAACGGTTCAAGAGATATAACGAAATAGTTCAAAATAATTTTTTAGTATAGGGCCACCCTAAACTTGTTTTAATTAGTGTTTTACTATTCGTACGGGGTAGCGGCAACTGAAATACGCCTGCAGTGAAAATTTGTGCCTCCTAACTTTAACGGTTCAAGAGATATAACGAAATAGTTTAAAATACTTTTTCTAGAATATGGCCACACCATTCTTGATTTAATTAGTGTTTTACTATTCGTATAGGGTAGAGGCAGCAGAAATATGTCTGCTTTGTAAATTTGAGCCTACTAACTTAAACGGTTCACGAGATATGACAAAATAGTTCAAAATACTTTTTTTAGTATATGGCCACCCCAAACTTGTTTTAATTAGTGTTTTACTATTCGTATAGGGAAGCTACAACAGAAATATGTCTGCAGTGAAAATTTGATATGTAATATACGTTATTATTTTATATATTTGTACAAACTGTTCTCCAAGATAATTCTCCGTAGGATCACAAACAGTTTGGATGAACATCAGCCACCTGAGCAAGCAGGCTTTCGAAAGGGATTCTCAACGATTGATCATACCCAAGCAGTCACACAAATTATTGAAAAGGCAAATGAACATGGTGTTATATTATTTCTGTGTTTTATCGACTTTAAAAAAGCTTTCGATTTCTTGAAACACGAGTCTATATGGCCAGCTCTCATACAACAAGGCGTTGAAGTGAGGTATGTCAATATAATTAAGGACATATACACAAAATGCAGTGCTAAAGTAAGACTCGAATCTGAAGGCATAGAATTTCCAGTGCAAAGACGATGACGCACACCCGTCAAGGTGACCCACTGTCTCCAAAAATATTTTCAGCTGTCTTAGAACACGTCTTTAGAAACCTAAGTTGGGAGGACAAAGGAGTAAGGGTAAATGGTGTAACACTGAGCCATCTACGTTTTGCGGATGACATTGTGGTGTTTGCTGAAAGCGCAATCGAAATGGAAACAATGATCTATGAATTGATTATAGAAAGTAAGAGGGTAGGACTGGTAATAAACATAGAGAAGACAAAGATTATGACCAACGGAACAAAACAAACTGTTTCAGTAGAGGGTGGAAATATTGAATACGTCGAAGACTATATTTACCTAGGGCAAACAATCTCTTTCAAACAATGTACTGAAAAGGATGTGCAGCGCAGAGTAGCCCTTGCATGGAAAAAATATTGGGGGTTGAAGGAGATTATGAAAAATAATGAAACTAGTATGGCTATAAAGAAAAAGGTCTTTAACATATCGATACTTCCATGTCTAACATACGGATGCCAGACTTGGGCGCTAAAAAAAGACGATGAAGAAAGACTAGCAGTGTGCCAAAGGAAAATGGAAAGGAGTATGCTGAGTCTAAAATTAGCAGATAGGGTCCGTAACAAAGCCATAAGGAAGGTGACAAGTATTATAGATGTAAAGAAGTGTGTTAGACAGCTAAAATGGAGATGGGCGGGGCATGTGTGCAGGCTAAAGAACGATAGGTGGGCAAAAATCATAACTGAGTGGACCCCATTCAGCCGCAAGCGTAAACAAGGCAGACCAAAAAGAAGATGGAGGGACGTATTTTCGCAGGAGTGTGGCCCGGGCTGGATGACCGTAGCAAGGAATAGAACAAAATGGGAGGGTTTAGGGGAGGCCTACGCCGCAGAGGCGACTACTATAGAACAATAAATTAATATAGCTTTATGATAGTTAGTAAAAAAAAAAAAATTGTCTAGCTTAAGTGTATAAACTATAATAGTAATTAAAGTGTAAATAGCTTAGGTATAGTAGAAATAAAGGCTTTATTTATTTATTTATTTATATACGTTATTATTATGCAGTAAGCAGTAAAAACTACAGAATTTTATACGTTTTTATTACGTTATTTTATTTTAGCTTTTTTATCGGCGTCGTAAATACACTTATATCCGTGCAAAGTTCCATCTTCCTAACCTTCCTTTTCTCCTTCATTTTCGACGCTAGAGTGAGAACGAGCGAACGGACATGACAAAGGGTTTCCAAATAATTTTCTGTTTTCATATTAACTTAGAAGATTAGGGTTTTACATTGTTAGATCAGCAAAGATTTACAACACAAATTGTTGAACTGCTTTCTAGAATACGATAAGCTAGGTGCTTGATTAAAAATACCTATTCCAATCGACCCCCGGGTGATGTTTGGTTACAAAATAATGATTTTAATTCTTTTTCTTTAAGAAGGGCAAGTAGAGTAGTATCTCAAAGGTATAAGTAGATTAAGATATTTGTGTTAGGAATTAGTGTTTTATTAGTATTAAACATAAGTCATAGCAGGATCATTACAAAGTAACCCATTCTACAGTGAGGTTTTATATACTAGTAGAGTCAGACGTAGTGCTGCGCGCGCCAGGCGGGGGCCGAGCCGCACTGCAGGAAGTCGGCCAAGTTGCGCAACGGGCCGCGGCTGAAGGGCGAGCGACCGCCAAGCGCCTGGAAGTGCGGGTAGCGGCCGCGGTTGAGCTGCTCGTTGGTGGTCATGCCGAGGCACACCACCAGGTACAGCTGGCAGCCGCTCAGCACCGACACCCAGAAGAGATGGAAGAGCGCGTTGAGCAGCACCCAGGCCACCCAGGCGTCGCAGTGCGGCCAGGCCAGCGGCGCCGCGCCGCAGGTTGCGCGGTAGTAGCTGACGCCGCCCCACAGCATCCAGCCGCACATGGCCAGCAGGCTGAGCAGGAAGCCCACGAAGTGGCGGTGGTTGCCCACGCCGATGCAGTTGCCCACCCACGGGCAGTGGTGGTCGAAGCGCGCCACGCAGCGGTTGCAGACGGAGCAGTGCTTGGAGCGCAGCGGCCGGCGCACGAGGCAGGCCGAGCAGAAGCGCGCCGCGTCGAAGGCCCCGGCGCCGCCGCGCTCCGAGAGCTCCACGATGGTGCGCAGCTTGTCGGCGCGCGACGCCGCGATCACGCCGGGGTCGGAGCGCCACGAGCGCACGAACGTGTACCACAGCAGCAGCGAGCTGGCCAGGAAGCCGAAGGTGGCCGCGCCGCTCACGGCCGGCGCGATCACCGCCAGCCACGTCACGTAGAACCACAGCTTCGTGGCCATGTACACGCTCAGCGGGAATATGTTCTTCAACTCGTCGTCGAACAGAGAGTTCGTGGTGAAGTGCAACGAAGCGTAGAAGCAGACGAGAATAAGCGCTTTGACGCCGTGCGGAGCCTCGGCCTCCACCACCAAGCCCGTCACGTAGAACGCCAGGAAAGGGATGATCACCACGCCCCACCATCGAAATTTTCTATCGTATGTTATCTTACGTAAAAAGTTACTCTTTGAGGTAGACAGTTCGCGGATCTTTTCTGAAACTTTGCTGCCGATCCACACTGCGTTTGGATTACTCTGGAGCATACTGAGCGGTGTGGCCCCTCGGTGGTTCGGTATGTCCAAGCTCGCGTTGCCGTAAAGCACTAAGGTACATATGGCCGTGGTGTTTCTCGCCAGAATGGCCCAGTGCAGAGCCGTGTTGCCGTGCGAGTGGTCCTGGGGATTGGGCGACGCGCCGAGCGACAGCAGCAGCCGGCAGGGATCCACGGCGGTGACCTTCCAGGCGGCCCACATGAGAGGCGTCATGCCGCCCGCGTCCGGCGCGTCTGGTGCCACGCCTCGCGCCACCAGGTAGGCCACGACCGCCGTGTGGCCGTACTGCGCCGCCAAGTGCAAGCTGCCGCAGCCTTCAGCGTCGCGCAGCGCGGGGTCGGCCCCCGCGCGTACCAGTAGCACCGTTGCTTCGAGGTGCCCTTGTCGTGTAGCCCATTGCAATGGAGTCGATTGTAACTCTCCGCCGATAGCATCAACTTTCGCACCTTTTGAGAGAAGATATTCAATTATCTCTTTCCTGAAAAAAAAATAAGCCTGATTTACCTTAATTAACATTTTAATATGTCATAGAATTTGCAACAATATGAGCCTATAAAATGTCTTTAAGATTGTTTATTAATACTGTATTGTTAATATATCCTTTGTTTAATAATCCTTTAAAGGCCTCAGACAAAAATGTTGCTATCCATCCAGACCGAATTAGTGGAATAAGGTCCCGAAAAATGTAACTTAAATATACAAATTATAGACATACTCAAACTAGCTTATTTTACTGCTGTTCATTTTTTACCTAGAAAAGACCTAATAAATTAATAATAATAATAATACCAGAAATTAAATATTTAACCAGCTATATACTACTTACAAATAGCACTTATTAATTTTAGTGTCTAACCTTTTGCACCATATGTTTTATGTTATAATATTAAAGTTTACAAAATTATCTGTTACGTGTGTCTAATACATTAATAATAATACCCGTAAAAACATAATCTTCAATTCCATCCCATATTTCGTGATATTAGTAATTTTAGAAAAAGATTCTTTGTAACGAAAAGTAGATGTTTTTGCAATTAGTAATAATATACAAGCTATGCCAAATATCTGTCTGTGTAAAAAGTCCGGATGTTACAATGAATTTTATTTGCACACCTGTTGTTGATAGCAGCCCAATGAAGAAGAGTAACAGTCTCATAATCAGGCTGATTTACATCCCAACCAGCCTCAACTAGTTCTTTGACACGATTAAAGGCGCCGTATTGGGTGGCTTTTACGATGTCGAAACCACTGTAATCTTGCTCGACAGGCGCCGGTGGAGGTTCCCGGGATGTAACTCCATCGCAGTCGTGCTGTGGTGCTCCACACTGACCACTTGCAGCCGCACCGCAAGTACTATCATACATGATATCTCAACACTTATAATATAATAATAGCTTTTTACATTATTATGTCATTTTAAGGAAACCCACTCTGTAAATCAATACAATATTAGACATTAGTCTAAAACTTTTCTTAGTTAATAATAACATCCTTTCCGAATTATGATATAATAATACTATGAAGAGTTAATCTCATTCAACAATAATTATAACTATTATTTACCCATTTATTCTGTAATAAATAATTATTTATATTGTAACTTATAACAAATCCTGAAACTCGTACTTATATCAACCATAAAGTACAAACCTACAGAACAGAGTGAACAGAGTTCACTGAACACCACACAACCATACCACAGATTAGAGATTACTAAAAATCCGAACTAATCCAGAATAAGAAAATGCATAGAAAGTAAGAGTACCATAAAGTAAAATTTATTTAAAATTTATTTATTTCTTAAATCACTGTTTTAAGAAATAAATATAAAATAAACCACTTTAATTATAAACATTTATAAATCCGATATACATTTATAAACCGATACGACTTGGGTGCCTTCAAAAAAAGAGCGTACCAATCCCTAAAAAGTAAGCCCTCCCTGTAAGTCCCTGTAAGCCTCCTGGCATTCAGGTATCCATGGGCGGCGATTAGTACTACTCTAAGTGACCCGCCTGCCCGTTTTCCCCATGTCTCATATTTCTAAAAGATAGTGTCTTTTATACTTAATCTTAAAAAATTTATCGTGGACGTGATTATGATCGTTTCTGATTTCTAAATCTTGGTGTAGTATTTCCAATTCTTAGGTATCATCCATATATCCTTTTAACTAACTCTTACAAACCAGTGAAAGTGAATAGGTAGAATCGGGTCTTCCGGTTTTAAGAAAAAGCAAAGGTGGCAAAAAAACGAGAAATAATTTTTTACAAAATAGTATAGATAGACTGTGATGTTATCTATGCAACGCGTTGAAAACATTGATTCAATGGTTATAATTAGATATAAATCATCAAATTTGAGAGTGTCGTCAGTAGTAAGTATTATTAGTTTTTATGGAGCATCAAATGCTTTTTTATTTATTTTCTTAACGAAGACTCGGGCACTAGCTATTATATTTTGGTTATGCCAAAACTCAAAAGTATTGGCCCTTGGAGTTGTCAGTTGTCATAATAATGACTAGACTTTTGTTTATGGTTAGCAGTTCATTGACTTGATTCGTTCTCTTTCGGATTGCTGCGGATTTCGGAGTCAGACTTCAAACCAATAACCATTCAAACTTCAAAGTTATTTCAAAGTGTTTGCTTGTCGCGTTTTAGTGCGTTACAGTGCGTGTGCTTTCGACTATTGAGCTTCATCGCCTCGTAAGTTGTCTTATTTATATTTTTATGAATAATGCAGGCTTTAACGCTACCTTAAGGCTTGTTATAGGTAGATGTTTTTTATATTACTTTGATAAACGACTAAGACCGCTCAAGATCATTCGATCGGTTCGTGTCGATGCGTCACCTTTGTGAGCCATTTTATAAGTTCTCCGTAAAGTAAAAAGGTTTTCTTTATATTTTTTTTGATAAATGGTTACATGTATATCTATAATAATCGTATATTGAAAGCAAACATGTATTTAAATGCTATACCACTTACACCCGATTCACTTAATTACGAAATTATAACCAAAACTTCTTTTGGGTTGAAGATGGAACACAGTGGAAAAGTCTTTCAGTGACGCTATTGTTCAAAGACATGCTGTAACTGTTGATGTTGATCATCAATCTATTTTATGAAAATTTTTCATGGATCTTAGTTGATTAGTACTTTCGCAATTGCATGTTTCATTTTTATTCCCATGTTTACTTAAATTCTTTGTTTAGGGATATAGTAAACATAAAGATCTCATAAGCAGAACTTATCAATTTTAAATTGCATCAACCATTGTCATAGAAAGAAAGATCTGTTTCATATTTAGAGTGAAAATTGAGTCAAAATCAGTACCTGAATGATTGAGACCATAAATGAATAATTATAGAAACCAATTATGTGTTCTGTTCCTTAGGTCTAACCATGTTGTGATGTGTGCAGTGGTTGTCCTTTAGACTTCTATGCATACCATCCATTAGCAGTTTAAATTAAGGGCATCTAACATAATGCTTCTGTGTCAAATTTCTGTATTCATTAAATTTGTATCAGTTATTATTCATCAATTGTTTAGCATTTTTATTAATTTCCTACAAATTGAGCTGTTAGTCAGTAGCATACAAAAATATTTCTGAGCAGCTCGAAAATGCCTCATGACAATCCTATGTATTAATAACTATAGAATTGGCTAGACCACCTGTACTGATCATTAATTGTATTATTCCTCATGTATAGTAATCAGTTATCATTATACTAAATTAAACCAAATTTTATCACAATTATTCTAAAATTTAAAAGTTTTTAAAAATATTCGCTTCTTTTGAATTCCTTATCAATAATAAAATTTCTCACTTTCAAACTTTTACTTAATGAAATAATATTAAATTAACAAAAAAAATGTATGTTAACTAAGAATAAAATCTTTGACCAGACTATATATGGGGAACCACCTATTTACTCAAAAACTTGCATCAAAACATAATCTTCTAAAATTTCTTTGTCCACACTTAAGTATTATTAAAATATTGTGTAATGGAAGATTGAATCAGAAGACAGAAAACTCTACATCACAAGGTAATGGTAATCCTTACAAAACAAAGATTTGCTATGTTAAACAAAAATGCACAAAACAATATTTTTATGCTTTTTTTATATCTTTGAACAACCCATTGGTTTCCTACTGATCTGCTATTAATCACTTGCTGCTATAGTTTTTCTTCCTTCATAATAATTAAATCTCTGTGTGTCCAGTTTATTTTGTGAGTACACAGACTTAGTCTAAGTAATCACTGATTTGGGGAAAAAAGTGAGAATGTGGTTGTGAGACAGTTTAGCGGCCGACGTACGCAGCTCTTGACCTTGGCGAGGTGAGGCGTGAGCGGCCGATGACCTCGGTCGCTCAGTCGCTCACTCTTGTTTCGATATCTATCACACCGCACATGCAAAAATAGAACAATACAATATTTAATTAATTAAAAGTACATCCTACTTATTTCGAACTAGCTGTTCTCTAGACCCGCCTTGCTCACAGCGAATGCACGCGCAGGACTTGACATTTTGCCGCGGATTTAGTTTTTTTTCTACATTAAAACTGGTTTGTTTATACTTTAAAAATAAATAGTTGAGATGAATATCTTATTTTGATATATTTTGAAGTATTTGCCACGTTTATGTATGTATGTTTATGTAAAAAAAACCCTTTTCATTTTTTATTGAAATTATTTATTAATTTTAGTTTGTTGAAATGGCTATCGGAGAATATTTTTTTCCTACAATTGGTTGAACGCACTTAAGAACGGAGGGTTTTAAGGGTAGAGTCAGAAACTTTCAAGCTCTTGTATAAATATAAATAAATTGGATGCTCCAACGTAAGATATGTCCGCAGCGTAGGGAGGGAAGCGGCACGGCAGAGCGGCGGCAGGCGAGCGACAGCACCGGCAGCAAGACGGAGAGCGCGCGGCAGCCGGGGCCCGTGCTGCGCGCCGTGGGGCGGCCCGCGGCCGGCCCGCGGCGGCGCTGGGTCCCGCCCTCTTCGCTGCGGCACCACGAGGTGTCCGACGGCGACGCCAAGTACGATGTCATCTTCCGCAAGGTAGGTTGGACGGCTCGGCCCCTGCCGGGACACCCTTCCCCCAGGCGCGGCCGACGATGACGTTGGACTTTTTGTGTTACAGGTGCGCGGCATTCTTAACAAACTAACTCCGGAAAAGTTCCAAAAGCTGAGTGACGATCTGCTCGGTCTGGAGCTGGACTCCGACAAAGTACTGAAGGGCGTGATCCTGCTCATCTTCGAGAAGGCGCTCGACGAGCCCAAGTATTCGTCTATGTACGCGCAGCTGTGCAAGCGACTGAGCGAGGAGGCGCCGAACTTCGAGCCGCCCGGACTGCCTTGCACCTTCAAACTCCTGCTGCTGAATAAGTGCCGAACTGAGTTCGAGAACCGCGCGCAAGCCTTCGCCGCCTACGAGGACCGCTCGCTCGGCCCGGATGACGAGGAGAAGCGCCATCTTGCCAAATGCAAGATGCTCGGCAACATCAAGTTCATCGGCGAGCTCGGGAAACTGGAGATACTCGCCGAGTCCATTCTTCATAGGTGCATCCAAAAACTACTGGCACGGCGAGCCGCCGCCGACCACCACGAGGATCTGGAATGTCTCGCGCAGCTCGTGCGGACGTGTGGCCGCGTGCTCGACTCGGAGCGCGGGCGTGGACTGATGGACCAGTACTTCGCGCGCATCGCCTCTCTTTCCTCTTCGCCCGAGCTCGCGCCGCGCATCCGCTTCATGCTGCGCGACGTGCTCGAGCTGCGACGAAGCGGATGGACGCCCCGAAGCGCAGCTGCCGCCGAAGGCCCTGTGCCCATCCAGCAGCTGCGCGCTGATGACGAACCGCCACCGCGCCGCGAGCGCGACTCGCTGTTCCGCGGTGGACTGCGCTCGCGACCGCTCGACGACGTGTTGGCGGGCCTATCCTTGCAGCCGCCTGCGTCGCTCGGGCCGTCGCCCGACAAGCTCTTCGGCAACGGCTTCGGTCGCGACGCTTTCCGCCAGCGATCGGCCCCCGGCTACTTCCCGCGTTCGCAGCAGCAGCACCGCGCCCCCAAGGAGGGCGCGGCGAGCGGCAAGGAGCGCGGCCGCGCGCGAGTCCCCGCTCCGCCCGGAGGCCTCGAGAACGTGCAGATGAGGCCAGCGGCCAACTCGCTCATGTTCACGGCCTCCACGCGCCTCAATAAACCCCAGCCGCCGACTTTGACGCCGTCGCAGCCCAGTACGTGCCGTTTCCTCCACCCTCCTAAGGCGATATCGGCGCGGTGAAACTTATCGGCTCGTGTCTGTTCTCAGGCGTGGTGCCGGCTTCTTTCGCGAGCTCCGCGCCGCTGCTCAAGGAACCTCCCATCACGATCAAGGCGGTGCCTGACAAGAAGGACAAACCCAAAAAGGACAAGGTAAACGTCGCGTCTACAATCGAGTCTAATTTCAATTTATAAATTTGTTCAGCCTGTCGGCCACGAAAGACCGAGCTCAAACATAACGATCGCGACAGGGCCCCAACAAGGAGGAGGCGTGTCGGCTGGCCGTGGAGGCCGTGAACGAGGTGGCGGCTCTCGAGGAGGAAGACGAGCGCGAGCCCGAGGCCTTGAAGCGCCTGCGCGAGCTGGCCCTGCCCGACAAGCTGCTGCGGCGCGCCATCGCCGCTGCCTTGGAGCACGCGCTCACCGCGCCCGCCGCGCCGCGGCTCGCGTCGGCCGCCTGCCGCGTCGTCCGCACCGTCAAGCGAGCGACGCTCGGGGAGACGCTCCGCGCGCTCGTCGTGGCGCACGGCGGAGGCGAGCGGGTGGCCGCTCTCCTCGCGGCCGCCGTCCTGGCCCGCCTCGTGCCGCTGGCCGAGGTGGGCTCTTGGTGCGAAGGCGGTCACCACCACCCCCTGTTGCCGGACGTGCTGGTCGCGCTGCGCGAGGCGGGCGGGGCGGACGAGCTGGCGCGCCTGTACGCCGAGAGCAAGATCGACCTGTGCGCCTACGCCGGGAGCCCGGGCGGCGGCGGCGTGGAGGCGCTCGAGGCGCGCGGGCTGAGCGCTCTGGTGCCGCAGCTGCGCGTGCAGGCGGCGCTGGCGCGGCAGCTGGCGTGCGAGCCGGCGCCGGCGGCGCTGTACCGCTGGATCAAGACGCACGTGGACGCCGGCGTGCGCGGCACCGGCGCCTTCGTGTCGGCGCTAGTGGCGCTGCTCGCGCAGCAGGTGACGGGCGCAGCCGATGCGGCGGGAGGCGACAAAGCCGCCGTGGAGCGAGAGAAGGCGCTGCTGGAGGGCTACGCGCCGCTGCTGCGAGCGCTGCTCGACCGCAGACCCGACCTGCAGCTGGCCGCCGTCTACGCCGTGCAGGTGCACGCGCACTCACACCGCTACCCCAAGGGTGAGTCGTTATTTCGTGCAACTTCTAATTCTTCCCTCATATCAAAAGTAGAATAAAGGCAGGCCCTCCATAGCCAGCGGAGTGGGGAGCCATTTGTATGTCATGTTTGGAGAATGACGGTGATTTCCTCGGCACAGGCATGCTGCTGCGCTGGTTCATGTACTTGTACAACATGGAGGTGTGCGAGGAGGAGGCCTTCCTTCGCTGGCGCGAGGACGTGACCGACGCGTACCCGGGCAAGGGCGAAGCGCTGTTCCAGGTGAACGCCTGGCTCACCTGGCTGCAGCAGCAGGACTCGGACGATGACGAGCCCGACGACTAGTTCACTTCATCTCATCTATAAATATATTGCTAAGCCCAATAGTTTAAACCGCCACCTCGTTAGACCGCGCCGCGTCGCTCCACATTGAATAGGTCAATTGTTTAGGTTATACTATGTAACAAACGTTAGTATCTCGAGATAATTTTTTCTAGGCCTTTTACTCGATTTTGATACTTTTACAAATGTATACAATGTATAGTGTTCGTTTGTATGTATGATTGCACTCCCGTCTGCCTGCCCTCCCCCTCCCATGTTGAGCGTGTTTAGTTAAAATTGTATAAATATCTAATATGAAAGACTAATCAATTTTTTAATATAGCTATTATCATTGTTTACTTTGAATACTAAATGGATGTAGTAAGTTAACAGTAATGCTTCAAATTATTTGTTTATTGATGAAATTTATTATTAGATAAAAGGGACTGATTGTTTTCTGGCTAATAGAATATAGATGTATGTCCAAGGAGTGAATAATTATAAAGTTGTGAAGTGTCACCAGGTTAAGTAATAATAAATAATCAATATAATAGTAATATGTATTCAGGATGAGAATAAACTTCAGTGTAATTTACTACATTTTTATTTCCTATTGGGTAATTCCTTAAAAAGTATAGCCAGATTTCCCATCGGCTACATTTCAGCCGTCACATTATAGTCCACTTTGTTCGATGATAATGGGTGCTGAAAAGTTAAAACAGGTCACAACGATGATGTAGTATATGCTTAAGACATAACCTAAAATATGACAACTCTTTGTGATTATTGGCAGGAATTAATATTTTTCGATAGTTTTATTGTAATGAGCGACAATTCTCGGATATGGATGTTTAGAAACTAGATGTGTAACTTAAGAAACAACTTGAATGAGGAATATAAGTGACCCATACCATATGGATTACAAATGACAATGGCTTTTTTAAAATTATCTAAGCATTCTCACCAATACGAATAGCTGCACAAAGTATACAAAAACTTATAACACTATTGACTGTATTTTCTCTCGCTTGGCGTTTTTCTTCCATGGGATCAACTCTCTCTCCGAATGGTAAACGAAACATTGTTATTTTGTAAAATCGAAACAACCAATGTTAGGTATCTAAATTAATTTAATTTAATGGTTAATGTACAGAAACGTATAGATATTAATATATAATAAGGTTTTTTGTGGAGGTCTTACTGTATGATAAAGAAAACCATATGAAATTGAATCACAAATGATAAAACTTCCTAACACGGATTACCACAGAATAGCAGTAACAATATATGAATATATACGGCAACAGTATATAATCACTGTTTTAGTTTATGGTAAATTACAAGCACACATGACAGAAGAAACCTCACGCTAACAAGGATATAACACGAAAGGTGTTAAGATAATTAATGTATCCGTATTGTTTATATAATAATTTTGAGAAAGAAGGCATTTGTATATGATAGGAGTAATTTACAGGGTGCAATATTTCTCCCCATATTATTTTAAAACGCACTCAAGTAACGTGACACCCACTGCCCCTGTAGTTTGGAACTTGGAACTCAACCATACTAATATGTAATCTGTATTTCGTGTTTTCTAATAAGCAAGAGTATAGAGTAGAGACTAGGAAGACTTATTATTATCTGTAATTACATTTTTGATATATACTGTGTTATGTACTAAGCTATCTGCTAAGAAACATCAAACAAGAATTATGTTACAAAATCGGTATTTTTTAAATTATATTTAGTTCACTCGAAAACATGTATACTACATTCAATACTCGAAACAAAAATCGATTTTTATTATAAATCACTACAATTATAATTAATTATAGGATTAGTTTTAATTATGATAAAGCTTTGAGATTCGAATACCTTTTTAGTGAATAGGTACTCCTCGAACTGCTATCACAGTAGGCAGTAGCCGTAGGTACAGTTGCGCAATATGGCGCTTTCGGCTCAGCTGCTTTCGTGAAAAACTAAACATAGTGATTGTGACACGCTCTAATTGGCAAGATTTAGAAGAAACAGTTATTATATTCTTAGTGGTAGATAAAGTAATGCGATGGAACGCGCAGCGTTTCGAAGCAGTTAGTTGTAAAGAAACAGTACTTGGTTGAGGGCTATATAAATTGATTTTGTTCCGTTTACCATTTAAAAAAACAGTTCGTCAAACTGGAGCGACTCCCGGAATACTTGCGGGATACCGTTGACTGGTTTATGGGGTGAGTACTATGTACCTTTATTATATTTAGTACTGTTAGACAACAATATGTAATGGTCAAGAGCAACCATCATTGATTTAACATTAATTTTATTAATAATTGGAGTTAGTGTTATGCTACATTTAATTTACAAGTTTAAGAAAACTTGCACAAAGATTTATAAATATCTCACTGTGTTTTGAGGAGCTTTAAAATACATTTTTATATAACTGACTTAGTAAGTTCAGATTTATAAAATCAATAAATTAATTAATGTTGATCTTTTTTGAAAAATGACCCTAACTAGGTAAGTGCAATTAGCTGTTCAAAAAGGGTATGGATGTATAAATTTATATGATGTATAAACTAAAGGCATGAACATAAAGATAGCAGCAGATTGAAAAGCAAATACATTTCCGTTGGCACATATTATATATACACCAAATAGATTTGGTGTCTAAGATAAAACCTTGGCATTAAACACTAAGCAATATTAAAAATTTATATATAGGCTTGCTAAATGTACATATATAATTTTTTTCACATAATATTAATTTACATATGCTCAGCTACACCGCTTGCAATGAGAGTGCTAACAAATGGAATTTATTGCCTGTTAGTATAGTAATATAGAAGTCGTGGTAGTCTGAAATAAACCTGCAGTGCCTTTACCCAATTTGAGACCCATCTTGCACATCATAAATGAGTATGGTATTTTATTTCAAGTTTACATCTCATGAGAATAAAGTTATGTCAACAACAATTAAAACCAATTTACCCTGTATATTTTAGATACATATTGAATTAAAATTAAAGTTTACAAATTTAAATCCCTAATAATTTTCGTAGTTTAAGATTGTAGACATTTGACACAAATAAATTGTATAATAAGGTAAGATTCCATCATATGTGTTTATATTTGTACTTCTAAGGACTTCATCAGTATGAAATGCACGGAATAGTTGTAATAAAATTAACTTCTGGTTAACTATAGATCTTTTTATTTAATTTGGAAATTTTATTAGTATTTAAAAAGGAGCCTCCTAATGCCAAGCCAAGCCAGCCTCAATGTTCTCCTATAAACATAATTTTCCTGTTATTGAATCCATTTCTCAATATTTTTTATTCTTTGTACACACTCATGAATTTGTAACAAAAGGAACCCTAATATGAGCGAAGCCCATGAAGAGAAATTTTTTCATTTTCCGTTGAGGTGAATTGGCCTCCGTGATTGTTCTACATGACGCTCGTGTGTCGACGGAATGCCTTCAGGCGTAATGGTGCCAGAATGGAATTATTTGTTGTTATTGTTCGATTCCGAGTGTTTACGGGCGACGGTGAGATAAGCGTGAGGTGAGCGCGCGGTGGCAAGCGGCGCTGGCCCAGTCGGCAGCCGCTCGCGACATGAGTTGGCCGGAGGGCGTGCGGCGCGGCGTCCGCCTGCGCTACCGCAGAGTCTCTGCGCTCGACGTCGACGACACGGTCTCGTGTTTTTGCAGGTTCGGCAAATTTACATACTGTTCTTTTGAAATGATTTCTTATTGGTGAGGATTAATCTGATGCCGAAACGGCTCGATCGAGTTATTTATTATCGCTGACCGTGTAGAAGTCTCCGCCGCACTATCGGCGCTCGCTGTTTTATCGCCGCATCGTGTTATCTTCGCTCTGCGGCCTCAACCTGAGTGACGTCACGGAGCACACCATCCGGGTGCCTCCCCCTCCCACCGCCCGGCCCTCGCCGATTTAAGTGTTAACTGTTAACGTAACTTGGCCGTACGCGATGACACATTGTTTATGTTGCCACTTGCGACACGCTGACGGAAATCGTTGAGTGACGTAAGGCCATTTTTTTCATTTCAAAGGTGTAATTTAGTTAACAAAGTTACTGATTGGTTGAACCAATCTCAGGCGCTTTGTGTAGTCAAATACGAGCGGAGTATTATTGTTGCGAAAACGAAACAAAGTATTAACTATTAACTGTTCGTCGCATTTTTGAGAGCTTTCGATGCGTTGATACGCTGCGTCGACTTACTCAGCCTTCCACTGTTTATTAGTTCCAATGGGCAAGATGTTTTTATAAACAATATTAAACTTTGCATTATTTGATTTCAATGAGTGGTATGTACATTTATAAAACTAGGTGATCCTGCGGCTTCACTCGCGTTTATACAGACTCGTGACCCGCCATTGCATATAACATATAAATATACATGTGATAAGATATATCTTATACTTATCAATCGTAAGTTATACATAGGTATATGATATGATGATAACCTGATATATATACATATATGTTAGTATGTATAAGCTATATATATTATTGTAAAGATTCAATAAAATCCATCCATTCAAAATTACACATTTGTGTTTATAATATTTTTACGATTTTCCAAAAACCTATGTTTTTTATTTAAGCATGACTGTTTTTACAATTATTTCAAATGCATTTGCTTCACTGACAAGTGTGCTCAACCTATGCAGATAAAATTCAGAGAACAATAATACATAATTGTAATAATACTAATTGTAATAATAATAAACATTAGCTTGTTTACTAAAAATGTAACAAACGATACAGTACTAAACCGAAACATAACTGCCGATTGCCAAACCAAGCTTCAAAGTCGTCGCCACTCTCTCGTAGGTAGCGTAATTTCAATAACATATCAATGTCAGGATGATTTCGGATACTATCATCGAGGTTCCCCTACCTCCCTTTTGTTTTCGCGCTACATAATGTATTGTAGAAATGGCTATTAGCTTGTAATGCTCTGATTCGCTCGCTCGCTCTGGCCACTCCGGCAATATAGTATAGTTCGGTGGATACGACAATAGTTGACTACATTTAGTTATCTTCCTGCTTTCCATTTCTATTTACTACTTCGTAACTTAATTCACGAAAATAAAACCACCTAATGCATAGTAAGGTATTGCGACATCTATGTTTATTCAGGTCTGATTAATCCCCAGGATTTGTTGCCTTGCATTTAAAGATAATTAATTATGATATTGATATGAATCGCCGTTGTGACATTATTTAGTGCGTAGCTTGTGAGTTGAGTGTGGCTTGTGCTATAGTAATAATAAATGCAAGCGACATAAGATACAAATAGTAGAGCTGCCGTTGTGCGAGAGGGACGGCCGAAGCGAAAGAGGTCGGCGCGCGGGCCGCGGGCGACGGGCCGCAGTCGCCGATCGCTAGTCGAGCTATTCAGTGCGAGTCGAGGAGGCAGTTTGACGCCTGCTGCCACGTCCCTCCGCTTGCAGCGGGCTATTTCGGAGTTAAAGTGGTGCGTGCAGTGCAATTCGGGATGTGCCCTCGCCGCGATGGACGGATACCTGAACATACTGTTCACCTGGCTCTCCACGCTGCTCAATAAGTTCTATCTGACGTCAGTGCTAGTCACATATTTCACTTGTAACCTTTAAGCATTCGTGACCATGTATTTTTGCGCATTTAGTCTAACCATTTCTATCTTTCTACACGTTGATATTATCATACTTTTAACCAACTGAAAAAGCATTTTCTAATGAAATCTGCTTTGTGCTATCTTACATCTTTCGAACGTAAGATTATTGGGCGAGTCGAGTTATCGATACGATTAGAAATAGTTATTCGGTTGATGCCCCGCAGGAAAGGACGGCGTAAAGAACGCGAGGGCGAGGGCGACCCCAAGCTGTATCTGCAAGAGGCGCTGCTGGAGCGGCAGCTGCCCGAGCTGGACCTGCGGCAGCTCGTGGAGCTGCCGCGCGGCCTCGACCTCAACGAGTGGTTGGCCTCGCACACGCTGCCACTGTTCGAGCATGTCAACCTCCTGTACGGCACCGTGTCCGAGTTCTGCACGGCGGCCGGCTGCGGCGACATGGCCGGGCCGGGCGGTCGCGTCTACGCCTGGTACGACGAGCGCGGCAAGAAGACGAGGCTGGCGGCGCCGCAGTACGTGGACTGCGTCATGACGTTCGTGCAGCGGACGATCAACGACGAGGCCGTGTTCCCCACCAAGTACGCCAACGAGTTCCCGGCGGGCTTCGACGCGGTGCTGCGGCGCGTGCTGCGGCTGCTGTACCACGTGCTGGCGCACCTGTACGCGGCGCACTTCCGCCACCTGGCGCTGCTGCGCCTGCACAAGCACCTGCACCTCACCTTCGCGCACCTCACCGCGCTCGACCGCCGCTACGCGCTGCTCGACCACAAGGAGACCGAGGTGAGCCCCGGCGGCCCGCTCGCCCCCAGCCCACGCCGATCTAACCCCTTCGCCCGGCAGGTGCTGCGCGACCTGGAGGTGGCCCTGCGCCTCACGGAGCCCGACGACGGCTCCCCGCGCCGCCGCTCGCCCGTCGTCACGCAGCCGCTGGCCTCCGCGTGACGCCGCCGAGATTCCTTGTTAACTCTATTGTAAATATTTCCATCTGTTAAGTAGTTCTAGGAGACTATTAGTTTATAAATTTGTGATTGCTTTGGTTGTAAATAAAAGTGATATTTGTTTAACTAATAAACTGAAAGCTTTATTGATGTTTTTAAATGTTTTAATGGTTCGCCGGTTTGGTTGTCACCTCTACCACCACCACCAAAGAGACTACGGCAGATGACGTAGTCAGTCTATGTGATGAATTTACATAGCACTACCATGAATGGATCTTGTGCTTTACTTGAAGTTAGGTCACCTAGTAACTTTGTAATATGCAGAGAAACTTTTAAACAAGATTTGCAGGTATATATTTTTATATATATATATTTTTGGGAACCTGCAAAATGCACACACTACTTATTGGAATAGGCTTACAGGTCAGGTTAATTAAGTGAGCCACTCATTTTTGATCTGTACCAATTATTTTAGTGAACATAATTTTGAATCAGACAATGCAG
Organism: Pontia daplidice; assembly: GCA_963693355.1. NCBI lineage: Eukaryota > Metazoa > Arthropoda > Insecta > Lepidoptera > Pieridae > Pontia > Pontia daplidice. The sequence goes on from CAVNZL010000086.1 coordinate 163,304, forward strand.
TTTTTTTGACAAACTGGGCTTTCAATGTTTCAAAGTTTAATATTTCTGGTCTCATTTTTTTAAATTTATGTAGCTTCGCTTGCTTATTTCACAAAAAAAAAACTCCTTATTGGCACCTTTATATAAAATATATTTATTTACAACAACAGTCAAAACTATGTCTAATTTTTTACAAATAATACATATTTATTGCGGACGGATCGTTAGTAGCTGCTACGCAGTTGTAGTAAACCTATTTTTAGTCAATAACAAACATTAATAAAGAAAACACTATTCGTCAATCGGAAGACGAGCGAGGCCACAGGAATAGCGACGAGCCGACGCTCCAAGCTTGGGGCTGGGTGCGCTCAAACGTGCACAGTAATTACTCATGAGCGCTACTCGGGCCGATCAGTTGGAAAAGACGCTCGGACACAAGCGATAGATGACGACGCTACATGCCCGACTCGGCGATGCCCTCGTCGTCTGAAACGAGAGAAACGCATTCAGTGGCTGCCGCGAGACGAAGCGGGAAGCGAGCGAGCGGCGCCGCACCTTCGAAGGCGGCGTTGAGATGGTGGTTGTTGGGCGGCGGCGGCGCCAGGTCGCGGCCCTCGAGCGCCGCCACGACGCACTGGTGGATGCAGATGTACTGCTGCTCGGTCTGCACCATCCAGACGCGCTCGCGCCGCATGGCGTGCACCATGCCGAAGATGTCGAGCGTGTCGGCGTGGCGCGCCAGCTGCTGCAGCGCGCGGTCCAGCGTGATGAAGGTGCCCGAGCGGCCCACGCCGGCGCTGCAGTGCACGACCACGGGCCGGCCGTCGGGCGGGCAGCGCTCGCGGAAGGCGCGCACGAAGCGGGCCAGCGTGGTGGGCGGCTCGGGCACGCCGAAGTCGGGCCACGTGGTGAAGTGGAAGTGCACGAGCACGCGCTGCTCGGCGCCGCGGCACACGCCCAGCTCGGTCACGGTCCAGTCGGGGTAGCGGCTCTCGTTGAGCGCCGTCACGGCGATGTCGCCGTAGTACACGGGCCGCGTGTCGTAGGGCCAGTAGCGGTCGCACTTCTCGCGGCCCTTCTCCACGCAGCGCGTCAGCATGACGATGGCGCGCGAGCCCGACTCCCAGCACATGCGCCAGAAGTCGTCGCGCGTGCAGTGCAGCGGGCCCTGCGTCACGATGAACTCGCGCGGCGAGCTGTCGCCGGGCACGTAGTTGGCGTTGATGTAGTCGGAGCCCTCCTCGTCGTCCACCGGCTGCAGCTTGTAGCGCGAGTGGTCGTACGGCAGGATGTTGGTGAAGCGGTTCTTGGGCCGGTTGACGGGCAGGTCGGCGGCCGAGCACGGCTGCTCGCGGCCCACGCTCTTCAGCTCCTCGAACTCCTCGCTGAAGCGGAAGTCGGAGTCGGCCGACATGAGGCGGTAGTGCTCCACGAAGTCGGCGACGCGCACGGGCCGCGAGGCGGGGGCGGGCGCGCGGGGGCGGGGCGCGGCTCGGCGCAGTCTGCGCCGGCGCAGCGCCACGCCCGCCGCCGCCGCGCCCGCCACGCCCAGCGCCGCCAGCGCCCCGCCCACGATCCACGCCGTGTTGTCGGCCTCTGCGGCAAACGAAACTCGATCAGCTGTTGGCCGCGCCGCGGACGCGAGAGGCGGCGGCGCTTACCGGTGTAGACGGGCGTGTAGGCGGTGTCGGTGAACTTGTCGGGCGCCGTGAAGGCGCGCAGCTTCACGTAGTACTTGGTGTTGGGCTTCAGAGGCCCGTTGCAGTAGGCCCGGCCGCCGCCCTCGCAGCGCTCCGAGCCCACGGTGAACTCCTCGACGGCGCTCGAGTGGAAGGGGTAGTAGGGCTCCGTGACCTGGTAGGGCGGCCACACGGGCAGGCGCTGCACGTCGCGCCACGAGGGCAGCCGCGCCGGCGTGTCGTTGCGCGGCTCCTCGCCCAGCACCAGCGTGTAGGCCGTCACGTTGCCGTTGGCGGGCGAGAAGTAGTCGGCGCGGAAGCGGACCACGAGCGTGGAAGACGTGCGGCGCACGGCGGCCGGCAGCGCCTGCGCACGAGGCCTCGGCGGCGCCGCGATGGCCATGTGCTGGCGCCAGCGGGCCGCCGCCCCGCGGCCGGCGCTCGTCTCGCCGCGCAGCTCGAACTCGTAGGTGCCGCCGGCGCGCAGGCCTCGCACGGCGCCGCCCTCGGCGTCCGGCGGGAACGTGATCTCGCGAGCGAGGTCCGGCGCGCCCAGGGGCCAGTAGGCGAGGTGGAAGGCGAGCAGCTCGCCGTGGGCGTCGCGCGGCGGCAGGCGCCAGGCGAAGGCGAGCTCCGTGGGCTTGGCGTCGGTGGGGTGGAAGGCGGCGGGCGCGGCGGGCGGAGCGGCCAGCGTGCGGAAGCTGGCGGACAGCGCCCGCGAGCGCGTGAGGATGGTGGCCGGCGTGCCCGCCAGCACCTCGACGGTGAACGTGTAGAGCGTGTGCGGGGCCAGCGAGCCGAGCGTGACGCCGGGCCGCGTGGTGCTGACGCTCTCGAGGCGGTCGGCGGCGGCGAGGTACTGCACCTCGAAGGCCGTCCAGTCGCCGGGCGGGGAGTCCCACGCCAGCGTGATCTCGCGCGCTCCCACGGCCGTGGCGTTGAGCTGCGTGATGGGCAGCGGGACTGTGGAGCGATTCGGGGCGGATGTGAGCGACCGGCGACTCGCAGTCGAGGGTGACCGAGTGCGTTAGGGCGAAAGCGAGTGCGAGGAGAGTTAAAGGCAAGCCAAAGCGCGAGTAACACACAACCGTCACCGGCAGTCGATACCAACCCACGGGCGGGCGAGGTTATTAAGTGCAGACAGAACCCACATTAGTCGCGTCACCTCCGTGAAACCTCTTCACGAGCTACTAGGCATGCGAGCGATCCCGCTGTTAAACGAAAAACATCATTAGAGACCGACACAAGCACCGCGGCCCAAAGCGGAGGCAGCGGCCGGCACTCACAGAGACGCGCCTGCCGCTGCACGGGGTGCGAAGACACGTTGCGCGACAGGGTCCACATGGTGATGTTGTAGAGGCGGCCCGGCGTCAGGCCGCTGAAGCGCACCTGCTGCGGGGCGGCCGACGCCGGCCGCAGCGCCTCGCGGGGCTCCTCGCCGCCCGCCTCCAGGCGGATGCGGTACGAGTCGAAGCGGGCCGCCGCCTCGGGCGTGCGCGTGTACAGCACCAGGAAGGCGGGCGCCGCCTCGCTGTCGGCCTCCTCGCCGCCCTGCGTCACGATCGTCATCTCCGACTGGATGAGGGGCCGCGTGCGCGTGTGCATGGAGAACACGTCGCTGGCCAGCTCGTACGAGAGCGCCTCGATGGCCACCGAGTAGCCCCGCCCGGGGCGCAGGCCGGCGAGCAGCACCCTGGCGCTGCGGCCCTCGCCGGCGCTCACGTTGCGCTCGCCGCCGCCCTCGCTCGCCTCGAGCCCGGCCTCGGCCTCGTCCTCGGCGGGCCACCAGCGCACGCGGTAGGCGTCCACGCGGCCCTCGGGCCGGGGCCACTCCAGCGTCATGTTGCGCGTGTCGGCCAGTTGCGCCACGTTGGACACGGGGTTGGGACCTGCGCACGAACATTCGCTCAGTACACGTCCAGCTGCGGACGTGTACTGGGATCGATCGGGGAACGACAGAGCTACTGACGCACGGTGTGCTGCGCGAGCCGCGGCTCGCCCCCCTCGACGGGCTCGCCGTGCGGCGGGCTGAGGCTGAGCGTGTCCAGCGCGATGGAGTAGCGCTCGCCGTGCGTCATGTTGGCGATCTCGGCGTGCGTGGCGTCGGGCGGCAGCGGGGGCAGGCGGCGCCAGGGCGCGGCGCCGGCGCGGAAGCGCAGCGAGAAGGCGCCCAGCGCGCCGCCGGCCGGCCCCCGCCAGCGCGCCACCACGGAGTTGGAAGTGGCGCGCTCCACGGCCAGCCACTCGGGCGCCAGCGGCCGCGTGGCGCGTTCCGTGCGCAGCGGCTCCCCGCGCAGGCCGTGGCTGAGCGCCGCTAGCTCCAGCTCGTACACGGCGCCGGGCTCCAGGCCCTCGAGCGTGGCGCCCGGCTCGGCGCCGCGCAGCGTCCGCGGCGGCTCCGTGGAATCGAGTCGCCGGTAGCGCAGCTCGTACTCGTCCTGGCGCGACTCCACGTCCGAGCTCCAGTCCAGCCGCAGCGACGTGCGCGACGGCAGAACGGCCCGCAGCACGGGCGCCAGCGGCCGCGTGGCGACGAGCACGGAGCTCTCGTTGGAGGCGACGCCGCGCGACACGGCCACCACGCTCACGCTGTAGTTGCGGCCCGGCAGCAGAGTCGCCAGCGTGGCGTTCGGAGCGCTCGTGGTCAGCGAGCTGCTGTCTTCGCTCGCCTCGGCCCAGGATACCTTGAGAGTTAAAGCAGGATTAAAATAAATCAATTCAATATAGTTAACCTTAACTTTGGGGAATTGGACAATAGACAGGACGTTTTCTGTGACAAAAGATCTACTAACCTCTTCACTTGATGAAGAGGACAATTCTATTTACACAGATGTTTCCAACCACGAAATAATATTGTATTGTAAAAACTGCACGACTTGAAACTGAATGGCTTTGAATTTAAAATAGAATAGTCTAAAGTTCCCGTCGAACTGTGATGTAATATAAAGACGTTTGTGCAATTATTATAAGTTCCTAAATTAGGGCAACCGATGCATGATTCACAGAGTTTTTTGCCCTATACTAAAAAACGCTAACATTCCCCTTGGTCAGATGTTATTGAACATTGAGAACCGCTGAGACTGCTGACACGGTTGGTCTGAATCTGATGCGCGATACACCAACAATTCAGATTTGAATATTGCTTTGGCTTGTTCATTTGACGCATTCTCTCAAAGTTTTGAAGCCTACGTTCATATAAACAAAACTCATTTATATGGCGAGCTACCAACTTTTTCAATGAGTCTACTTGTGATACGGATTATCTGAATGACAGAAGTGCTTGGGACTACATTGCTTCTGTTCTAAAAATTATAAATTGTAAGCATGATCAAAAAAAAAAGACAAACCCGACTGAGTTTCTTGCTTGTTCTTCTCAGACTCGGGCGCGTTAGTGAATAAGTTTTAAGTGACGTGCAAATGTGATCATGTAACGATCCTACTTGAAAAAATGAATTTGACTTGACTTGACTTGATATCTGTTCCGATGTCATTGAACATTTCTCTATGCTGGCGCGATTGAGCTAGATCCATGATCTCAATTTTACCGCTGAAGCTGCGCGATACACAGACAACTCACTAAAATAATTGTATGCTTATGTGTATCTGTATAATTTGTATTTAAGATACTATCTTTAGCTTAATAAATTACATTTGAATACTGCTTTGGCTTATTCATTTCTCGCGTCCTCTCAAAGTGTTATATCGAGGTTAGGCTGCCCGATAGCTTTGAGAAAATCCCATCACCTTGAACCTCTGATCCTACCTAACCTCTGAGCCAAAAAGATAACAAACAAAACATCGCAAGGATAAGTAAACAAATTCAAGAGACGATAAGAAATCACAAAAAGGCAGAGAGGCTGGAGGATTTGAAAGAATGTATAGTAAAGACAGGTGGAACGAATAAAGGCCTAAAACAATTAAGAGAATATACACAATGGATTCCCAACATGAAAACTAACGATAAGAAAAACGAGAAATTGGCGATAAAGAGATTATCAATAGCGAAAGTAGCAACGGATTTTTATAAAAATGTATACACGGAAACAGAGAAATCAATATCAGAAGACGTCAACAAGAATTACAAAGAAGACGATGAAATACCTCGTATTTTAGAATCGGAAGTTGCAAAGGCTATAAAGTCACAAAAATCAGGAAAATCTTCAGGGGAAGACAAAAAAACGAACGAACTACTATAACAGACTTTACCTGCGATATCTAAATATGTGAGAAATCTTTTTAATGAACAACGGAACAAATACCCATTCAGTGGACAAAGTCGACCGTCATACTTTTACACAAAAAAGGAGACAAAAATGAAATAAATAATTATAGACTTATTAGTATTATATCCAGCTTATACAAGGTGTTTGCTAAAATAATACTTGGTCGAATATCAAAAAGGCGTATGATAAGGCGATCCACTTTCCCCAAAACTTTTCACAGCAGTCTTACAAAGTATTTTTAGAAATTTAGACTGGGAACAGTTGGGAATCAATATTAACGGGTTAAACCTGAATCATCTTAGATTTGCCGACGACATAGTAATTTTCTGTAAGAATTCAAGAATGCTACAACATATGTTAAATCAATTAGATTTTGAAAGGAGGAAAGCAGATCTATCAATGAATCCAACGAAAACCAAAATAATGACGAATGCTATGAAGGAAAATATAGTTATACGAGAAAAGATCTTACGTTACGTTGATGAATATATTATATATTTGGGTCAAACCATTTCAGTGAAAGACCAGTATTCTAAAGAAAGAGACAGTAGAATAAGTAATACATGGAAGCGGTACTGGTCTCTAAAAGAAATTTAAGAATGAGAAAGTTAAGAATGAAATTCCTATTGCAATAAAAAGCAAAGTAATATTGTCTTTTATTAACATAACTGTTACTCATTTAAAGAAACCCGACGTTTCTCTGCAGCTGTAACACTTAATTTGACAGTTAACACCTTTTGTCTTCAGTCTACCGTGACCACGCACGCTGTAAAGCACGCAATGCGTCAGAAATTTTTTAAATAATGTAATTATATTTAAAATTAGCAAAAATACATAACATAAATCCGTTAAAAAGTGTTCTTCTTTAAAAAAGCAAAGTATATAACACCTGCATTCTACCATGTCTTACTTATGGATGTCAAACGTGGCCTGAGACGAACAAAAACATCCAAAAGCTATTAGTTTGCCAACTGAACATGGAAAGAAGTATGCTTAATATTAAATTACAGGATGAATATAAGGAAAATATATCTTTAAATATAAGGAAAAGAACTAAGGTCAGTGACGTGATACAAAAAATAAGAAAAGTTAAATGGAAAGGGACTGGGCATATAATGAGGACTGTTATAGAATGGTACCCGAGGAATGGGAAAAGACAACGAGGAGGTCAAATTAAAAGATGACGACTTACCAAAGAGATGGAGAAGATCAGCTAGAGATAGAGAAAAATGAAAAAAAATGGGGGAGGCCTATGTCAATAGACAACCTGACCAACATTAACAAAGAGGTTGCTAATTAATATCAATTATACTTAACGCAAATAGCAGGTAAATTTTATATAGCTGGATAAGTGTAGTATTTAAGTTATTAACTTTGTAAAGGTATGGAATAAAGGCTATTATTATTATTAACCTCTGAGCCCAATGCAATTTTTAAAACTCCATACGCTTGGTATAAGCGAAATGTTGGTGTACCGGGCTATTAATAAGTACGATGAGACCTCCTCTGTTTGTGACAGAAAAAGATCTGGTCGTCCACGCCGTGTTCGTATCGAAAAGGTGGTTAAGGCAGTAAGAGAAAGAATTCGAAGAAATCCGGTTCGAAAACGATTTTATCTTGGGAGATGAAGATAGCCCCTAGAACCATGTCGTGTATTTCAAAAGACGACTTAAGGCTTTCAGCCTATAAGAGACGTACTGGTCATTTTCTAACTGATAATTTAAAAAAACGAATAGATTGCTAAAATCAAAACAATTACTTAGGCGGTACGCAAAGGGAAGTCACAAAAAAACTTTGTTCACGGATGAGAAAATCTTTACAATTGAACAACATTGTAACAAGCAAAATGACCGTCTTTATGCTCAACGCTCTAAGGAAGCTTCCCAATTGGTTGAGAGAGTGCAACGCAGTCTTAATTGGCCATCGCCTAGTCCCGATCTTAATCCGCTGGATTACGATTTATGGTCAGTTTTGGAGACAGAGTCAGACCATTTGGAGTCCCTGGAGGAATCCATACGATTGGCAGTGAGGAATTTTTCCATGGAAAGAGTGCGTGCTTCTATTGATATCCGGCCTCTACGTTTAAAGGACTGTGTTGCAGCCAACGCCGGCCACTTTGAATAAAGTTTTCATATTTTTTTAAATACCTTTTTATTTATGAATAAAACTAACACACTGTAAAAGAAATTTTATTTGCAATAGAAAAAAATATATTTTTCTTTGTATAGTGTTTATGGCAGAACTAAGTATATATTCACTATTTATGTGTTAGGGTACGACTGTATAGCTCAGGGATCACATTACACAGTCCACTAACTGGCAGACTGTACAATATCGATATGTTTTGCACTCCGATACATTTAGCGAGGCGTACACTTTCCAGTTTATATTTTAATGTCAAATAGTTTATTATATAATTACGTGTAGTAGAAAAGTATAATTGTGATGTGTCTTATATTCAGTCTAAGTATTAAATAAAATAGAAAAGGCTCCAGAGGTACCAGAGCATTTCTGCTTTCTCTAGAAGTGAAGAATACTTAATCTTATACAGATAACTTTAGGAACATTATAGCAAAACTTACACATGAATGTTGAACTCTTTGAATTGTTCTTTCAGTTCTCCCTAAAGTGCAGTTTGCCAAATTCTTTACATAAGATTCACTATAAACACACTACACCATCCACTAACTGGCAGATTGACATTGGTCCTTCGAGTCGGATGCATACTATGAATGCATTACTACTCTAACAAAGAAATATATTTCACACACCTTGTACTCGTCCTGGGTGCTGTCGGGCGCCGGCGTCCACCAGAGCAGCACTCCGCCCCCTCGGGCCTCGCCCTCGCGGCTGGAGTCGGCCTCGTCCAAGCGGCGCCAGCCCAGATCGCGCACCGGCAGCGGCTCTGTGGACGAAGCGGACTCGTATCACGGCCGGTCGCGCTATTCGGCCGACATAGAGAGAGATACGCACTAAGGGTGAGCTCGGTGGCGGCGGGCCACGAGGTGACTTTGCCGGACATGGTTTTGACGGCCACGGCGTAGTGCTTGCCCGGCTCGAGCCCATCGAAGGAACAGAGCGTGGGCTCGTCGCGGCCTCGCACCACAGCGGGCAGCCGCCGGGCGCCCGCGCCGCCGCCGCCGCCCGCCGACACCGTGATCTGGTACTTCTGGAACTCGCTCTTGTCGGCGGGCGGCAGCCAGGCCACGGTGAAGGAAGTCTCGGTGAGCGCGGCGGGCGGCGGCGCCAGCGTGAGGTTCCTGGGCCGCAGCGGCACCGTGCGGTACTGCGCCGTGGTGGGCGGCGACAGCTGCGCGTCGGAGACGGTCTGCACGGAGATGTTGTAGGCGCGGCCCGGCACCAGCCCCTTGAAGGCGGCCTGCGCCGGCCCCGGCGGCTCGCCTTCCTTCTCCACGTACAGCTCCGAGTCGCGCGCGTCTCGGGGCTCGATGGACACCTTGTAGTGCGTGTAGGCCCCGGGCGGGTAGGGCGGCTGCCACAGCACCAGCAGCGTCGTCTCGTTGCGGAACCACACGATGAACTTGCCCGGCGTGTTGGGCTCTGCGTTCAGAGAGACTAAACTTGCATCTTCCGTTAACACCTAACCTCGACACTTGAATGACAAGCTAACTATACTTTTTAATTTTTCTAGAATATATTCCTTTCACTTATAAGTAGCACCGTCAACTATGATGTCTGTGCGAATGTTATGTTAAAATAGCGGCACAAGTAAATAGACTGACTGGTGGTGAAGTTAAAAGAAGCGTAGGCGGCGCTCTCCTTGTCGTGGAGCAGCGTGAAGGCGTGCAGCTGGTAAGTGGCGCCGGGCGACAGATCGCGTAGCACGTGGCTCCAGGTGCCGTTGTCGGGCGCGTCCACTTGCACGCTTAGGTTGCGCGCGCCCGACTCGCCCGCCAGCGCCACCACACGCAGCCGGAACGCCGTGTAGTCGCCGTGCAGCGGCGGGGCCCATGAGATGGCCGCCTGCTTGTTGCGCCCCAAACTCACCGTCAAGTTGCGCGGCGGCTCTGGCGCTGAAGTCGAAACTCACAAACTTTAAAGAACACCATTTTAGATATTTAAAATCATTGCAAAACTATTTCATTCTACCTGTAATTATAGTTTGATTCCATGTCAGAAGGTCTGCAAAAGTGGCATTGGAATAATAGAGCATGAAGTGATACTTTGTGCCTGGTAGCCCCTGAAAATTTATTGTTGAAGCCCGAGCAGGAACTGTAAAATTTGGTGCAGGCGAACCGTGGGGTGGACGATAGTCTAATCGGTAATGTGCTTCTTCTCCATCTATGCCACCCCATCCTGGAATTTCTATCACCAAATCTGCAGCAGAACTGACATCTACTGCGGTCTGTAAGCCACATAACACAATTCAACAAACATCTGTTCCTTCCTTACATAATTAAATCATAAAATTAAATTATGTGATTTGTCACACTTTGAATGCTCACAATAAAACAACAATACATACAAAGTGATATACAGTTAAAATAAAATTGGAGTATTATTCATTTAAACTGCTATTAGTGAATAAAAGTGATAAATTAAAATTTTTTTGATTTAATTGATACAGTAGAAAAAATTCAAATATCAGTGTTAAAATAATATTGATTTAAATACATAGACACCAAAATCCGCTATTCATTATATTTGTATTTATGGTTGTTGTTTATTTCTAATAAGTAACTGACATGTTGATAATTATTAATTATACAGGTTGATGGTTTTGTGAATAAAAATAATCACTGAAGACTGACTACAGTGGACTTTATTCAATGTTATAACACTGTCATGTTACTTATATACTTTTTAAACTTTAATGAAGTTGGGTGTTCCATTTGTGTCTCTTATATGTCTCTATTATACCTAACAATAAGAACTGGAATTATTGAAACAATCATCAGGAATGTACTTTGCTGTCATGTCACTTCATATCCATTATGGTAGATATCATGAATGATTAGTGAAAACTTACGACTAATATCAAAAAGGCAAATGGCAGGACTGCAACAAAGGGAGTGCACCCACGACAGTCCGGCCACACATTCAAAACTTGCACAATCGACCTCTTCCACATCATTGAAGGCGACTCTCTGATTTCACACGATACTTTCTCTTTCAGTGTCAAACAATCTCAAAGCGTTTATGAATTAACCATGGCTTCTTTTGTCTTTTATTTTTTAACTTCACATCATCAAATACTTAACAAATTTCTCACAATTTACTTCCAAAATAAACACAAAATATTAAAAAATACATCTGTTGCTATTTCGAGTTATTTATTATTATTACTCACAGATTACTTTTTACTAGCACTTGGTAGTTTGTACTTTGACGTCATTTAGAGACAATGTTTCCACAGATGTATGAAAAAGGTGCTCAATAATTAATAATTATCACGTCAATAATTATCTTAAAGAACAGATTATTACTTCATTTTTCAATTGAATTTAAACAACATACATGGATAATTATATTATATATTGCTGAAATACATTTTAAATTACCAATAAATGAATTAATTATTGTATCATTCATTAATCGGCTTAAGTTCGAGGTGGAAGATGAGGAGGTGGGGATAGGTGAATGCTTTTGACGGTATCGTATAAAATTATAGCGAATCTCGGTCGAAATGGAATCGAAAAATGAAGCCAAATCCGCGGTTTGAATTTCACCGAAACAGTGCAAATTAGCAAGTAAGTTTAGAGCAGAGTTGGTGGAGCGGTATTTTATATATGTAACGACTAGCCGACTTACCAGAGCTACTTGAGGTAGTGATTTTTCGAAATTTGGTAAAACCTTAACTTAATTATTTAGAGTATCGGGTATTATGCTGAGATGTTTTAACAAAAGTTGTTGGGAACTTTCATCAATTCAAAAAAAGGAAAAAATCAATACATTTTTTTAAAGTTTTATTTTTGGTTCCAGTTTGAAACTGCAAGTGATTTAGAAAATGATGTGGTAACATATAAAAAAATTTATTGATCATGTAAATACTCAGAATTTTTTTAATAATTAATTTTGCAAGTTTTACAGAAATCTCGGAACACTTATTTTTACTAAACCTTTTTTTATTAAAAAAAAGGTGACTGCATAAACTGAACCCAATATTTCTACTTCTACTTGTTGCTTATTGTTTGGATTTCGCAAGCTAGGTTCTTAGGCGCAAATCAGAAATCAAATCATTTAATATGGACCTTTCCTTTTACGGGGTTTCTATCAATACGAAAATATAGTATTAAATATTTTACCTCGATCTGCGGTATACTAAGTAAGGTAAGTAATCTATGGATTGAATACCAATATGTAATGTCAATTGTCATTTGTTTAAACCATTAGCAACTATGATGAGTGATCACTGATCAGTGATTTCTGATTAATAATAATATATTAGACATGGAGATCATACAAAAATATATTTAAATTTAATAAATAACAAAAATGTAAAATTATAATGCCGTTTAAATTTTATATTTGCTTTAAAAACTCAGATTTCATACGGGTTATTTCAATACTTGAATTCCTTATAGATTTAAATAAATACTAGTTCCCTGTTCTATAAATTTTTAAATATGGCTCATTTATCAGTAAGATGTTCAGCCGCAAAATTTACGCGACTTGCACCTGTACCTCTTAAATTAATGGCAGCACCCTTACGGCGGAGTATAACTGCTAGCGTTCTGAACGATAACAAATATGAAAGATCTGGATCTGGCAAACAAAATAAATACGCATTTGCTGTTACCTCCTTCGGCTTAGCCTTACTGGCGGGATCACACATATATAATGGTAATGAAATATCTTAATCTGGTAGGTAATTTAGATCATCATTAATTACATAATATATCCAACTTTTAGTCAATATAGAGAACAAATAAAATTCATTAAAAAATTAAGGAGTATAAATTGAAGTGTTATATTTTTTTTCAGAAAAAAAGTTTTTTAAAGCTGCTCAAGTTGGAAACATTCCCGAATTACAGAAGTAAGTGAAGACTGCAAATATATATTTTCTCTTTTGGTCCGGATTTCAAGGTTAAGTTTTGTTGTAAAAGTATTTATTTAGAGGAATTATAAGGCATAAGTGAAAACAGTGGAAATTGAAATTTAGGAAATGAGTAGGCAGAACCTGTATTAGGTTATAATAATTCTCTCTAAATTAGTCAATACTAAGTTGGACTGTCCATCATTCTGTCACTGGTTGGCTTTTGTGGACCTTTGTTTAATTGTCGTGTTGCTACTTTCTACTCTTTGTGTTTAAATTTTTCCATACATATACTTATATAATATAATATTTCTTTGCTTTTTTTTGTTTAAGCTGTAAGTTATAAATGTTAACCGTTGTCAACCTATTTCCTACTTGCTAATTTCTTTATTTGTGAAAACTTCTTAGGCTATCTATTATACTATTATTATCCACATTTGTATTTAAGCTGTTAGTTTTCCATACCTTATAAAATAAAATAAAAATAAAATAAGTTTAAAGTTTTTGAGTAACTCAGCTCTCACCTCATATAAACAAATACATAGTTTAAATGAAGTTAATGCATTAATTAGTTGGTAGGTCATAATAATAAATAAATAAATTGTTACTCTTATTAGCATTCATGGATCCAATGGCATAAAAATTAAGAAAATCATAGTATTACACAAATCATTTTGTGATCTTGTCCAAGCGAAGTAGCTTGTTTGCCCCTCACTGCACCTGTTCACATACTTATTATTTTCCACTTCCAGTATCTGCCACTTCATTCAATTCATCTGCATAGGCAGGTCACAGCTGCAAAAGATGGTGGACATAATTCCGGTGAAGGCAACGGAGTTCCCGCCGATCGACGGCACTCGCTGGGTTGGACGGCGCTCATGGTGGCCGCCGCTAACGACCACCCGGCGGCCGTCAAAGAGCTCCTGAAACTGGGCGCTAGGCCCGACTCGCGCGAGCAATATGCCGGGGCCTCTGCCACCGCCGCCTCGACGGGGCTACATCCTCTGGAGGTGTTGCAGAGGCGAGAAGACGAATTCTGCGCCTCGATGAACGCCAGGGCCTCCTTTCTCGGGTGGACGGCGTTGCATTACGCCGCTCTGGCGGACTCGGCTTCGTCGGCGCAGGCGCTGCTGGAGGCCGGGGCCGACCCCACGGCGCGAGACCACGCCGGCCGACGCGCCCTGCACTACGCGCGCGACCCTTCGCCCACGCGCGACGTCATCGTGGAGCACACGCGCCGCTGGGAGGAAGCCGCCGCCGCCGCCGCCGCCGAGGAACGTCGCCGGTTCCCGCTCGAGCAGCGTCTCAAGCAGTTCATCGTGGGCCAGCAGGCCGCCATCGAAACGGTCGCCGCAGCCGTCCGGCGGAAGGAGAACGGCTGCAGCTGCGGCTTGAGCAGGAGGCGCTGCGGGCGCAGAGGGCCAGGGCGCGCGCCGAGCCCCCCGCGCGTAACTATCCCTCCCTTTTCTTGTGAAATAAAAAACACTCTTCGACAACAATGAGCTTTAATGCGTGCATCGGGTTATAATGGCGACGATCGACAGCCGGGCGCGCGGAGGAGGCCGCCGAGCGCTCGCCGGAGGTGTCGCGGCAGTTCAAGGACGGCGTGGTGCGGCCCATCCTCAAGAAGCACTTCGGGCGCGACGAGTTCCTCGGCCGCATCAACGAGATCGTGTACTTCCTGCCCTTCTCGCGGCAGGAGCTGCTGGCGCTGGTGCAGCGCGAGCTGACGCGCTGGGCGGACAAGGCGCGCGCGCGCCACGGCCTCGAGCTGCGCTGGGAGGGCGGCGCCCTGGGCGCTCTGGCCGACGGCTACGACGTGCACTACGGCGCGCGCTCCATCACGCACGAGGTGGAGCGCCGCGTCGTCAACATGATCGCGCTGGCGGCCGAGCGCGGCGCCCTGGCGCGCGGCTCGGCCGTGCTGCTGCTGGAGAACGAGGGCCGCCTGGCGCTGGCCGTGCGCGCCCCCGCCGCCCGCGACTTCCGCCGCTTGCAGCTCGACGACCTCTGACCGCTCATCGCTCACCGAGTGCACTATGAGCTCGCTAAGCGTGTCTAAGGTGACCACCCCAAATACATTCCTACGGTTGTGTCTCTCTTTTCGCTCACCCGGACTTCGGTACACTCAAAAGGCACAGAGGGCTATTTAATCTACGACTATCATTATTTCAGTGGCTCCTGCGACATCCACTCGAGCCGCCGGCAGCTTTGCTCGCTTCCGATAATCTTAATACATTATTTAATTGGAAAACTCTGGAACACATACTTTTCGATTGTAATTACATTAAAGCTTATGAATATAAATGTTGTATGTTTGTCGTTATCTATCATTTATCTATGTGCACTACTGTGCGTCAGTCCCCGCGGGCATCAGAGCCAGCCGGCGGAGTGCTGCGGCGCGTGACCGTGCAGCGGCGTGACGCCGGCCAGCCGCGCCAACGCCGCGCAGCGCCCGCACGCCTCCGCCGCCGCTTCCGCCCCGCTCGCTGCGGCCGCCCGCGCCGACTCGCCCCCGCTTTCGTAGCCGCAGTGGCCGCATTTCTCCTGCAAGTAAAGTACCCAGGCTCGGTCACGAGCAGCCCGACGCCCCCGGGCCCTCGCGACAGCCACAGCCCGCACCTTGAGAGCGTCGTCCTCGAGACTGGCCAGCAGCGGCTCCCGGCTGCCCCCCCGCGCCTCGTCGGGCTCGGGCTGCGGCGGGCGGGCGGCGGGGGGCGCGGGTCGCGGGGCGGGCGGCGCTCGCGCCGGCACCGAGCTGGCGCGCTGCAGCGCCTCCGGGCCGACCTCGGCCTGCCGCCGCGAGTCGCCGAACTTCTTGCGCTTGCTCTTGAGCGCCGCCAGCGCGCTCAGCGGGTGCAGGGGGCCGCCGCGGGGCGCCCGCTCGGGGCTGCGCTGCGAGTCGCTGCCCGAGTCCGACCGCTCGCTGCCGCTGAAACGGGGCGTGGAGGTTAGGCGGGCGGGCAAGGCGCGCCGCGCCGAGGGGAGCTGGCGCACCTGGGCGAGGGGCCGGCGTGGTCGCACACGGAGTCCTCGGAGCGCGAGCGCCCGATGAGGCGCGACACTCGCGCGGCCCGCGCCGCCTCGATGATGGTGCCCCAGCGGCGCTTGTGATGCGGCTTGCGCGGCGCGGGCCCGCCCGGCCCGTCGGACAGGCTGGACTGGCTCGTGCGCAGGCGCCCGCCGAGCAGCGCCGACAGCGAGCCGTGGGGGCCGCCGCCGTGCGCGCCGTGCTCGTGGTGCAGCGACGCGAAGAACTCGTCCACCGGAGCCAGCGAGCCTCCCGCTATGTTGAACCCCTTCATCAGGCGCCGCTCCTTCTGCCGGTTCTTCTTGCCGCCCCCGCCGCCTGCGAGGGAACCGCGCGCAAATCGTTATTAGCGTCGAATCGCTTCCGGCGGGCGTCGGTTACCGAGAAAGCGAACGTCGGAAAGTTAAGTGGCGACAGGCGACGAGAAGGCGGAGAGAGAAGAGAGGAGAGAGACCTGGCGCACCGGCGTTGGCGGTGGACGTGTTCATGCCCGAGTTGCGCAGGATCTCGACGAGCTCGCAGCGGAAGGCGCTCACGTCCTGCTTGATCTCGTTGACGTCGTCCTCGGTGACGCCGCCGCACTCGGCGCGCCGCTGCTGCACCGTGACGTAGCGCCGCACCAGGTTGCGCATGATCGCCTGCGACACACGCGCCTTACAAACGGACTCATCGACGCGCTTCGGCGCTTGCGACGCGGCCTCACCTGGTACCTGAACTCGCGCTCGGTGGTCTGCTTCGCTTTCCTCTGAAAGGAAAGGCAAGGTTAGGCGGTGGCGAGGCGAGGGGAGCGCCGGGCGAGGGCAGCACGTACCCGGATGGTGCGCATGTGCTCGCGCTTGGCCCTGGCGTGGCCGCACAGGCGCCGCTGCAGCCAGCGCCAGGCGTAGAGCGCCGACTTCGGCGACGGCAGCACGTTGAAGGGCGGGGGCGCCGTGCCGCCTTCCTCGAAGTAGCTGATCCACAGCTTGCTGCGGGCGAACTTCCACTCCACGTCGGCGCGTTCCTGCCCCCCACAGGAATTGGCTTTTAGTTGTATTTGTCGCAATAAACCAGATTTGACTATGTCTTTATATTTTTATGTCTATTATATATATAAGCATATTCTTTGCTAGCCTCTTTGTTCTTTTTGTAAATGACATCAACCAGTGCTTACATTCCTCTCATCTACTCTGTTTTGCTGACGACATGAAGATCGTCTCAATTATTTCATCCCCAGCTGATGCGGTCAATCTCCAAGACGATCTGCTTAGACTTGAAACTTATAATAATAATAATAATAGCCTTTATTCAGACATAATTTTACAATTTCGTCTTATGCTAATCTTAATCTAAGACTCTGCAGTCTTCGACACCGACAATTTCGTCTGTTTGCCCCAGTTTGGCAAAGGCCTCCTCCATTCTTTTCCAACCTAATCTGTTGTGGGCTTCCCTTGTCCATGTTTTCCCGGCTACAAGCTTAATTTCGTCTTCCCATCTTCGAAACTGTCTGCCTCTTTTTCTCTTCCTGTTTCTTGGGTACCAGAATAGTATGCTTTTATTCCATTTCTCAATACCTCTTATTATGTGTCCCGTCCATTTCCACTTTAGTTTCCTAACTCTGGTGCTGACATCTTCGATTTTTGTCCTCTTTCTGATAGTTGCGTTCCTTATTCTGTCAGACCTCTTTACGTTTAGCATACTTCTTTCCATTGCAGTCTGACAAGTTTTTAGTTTTTTCGATTGAGCTTTGGTTAACGCCCATGTTTGGCAACCGTAAGTTAGGACTGGGAGTACACAGGTGTTGTATAGCTTCGTTTTGACAATCATCTTGGTTTCTGCATTCTTCATTACTTCCTTGAGTCCCCAATAGCATTTCCGATCCTGGTATGTGTTTTTTGTACTGCGGTTTGCTTTTGATATTAGTTAGTTTTACTGTAAGTATATCATGTAGTAGATTGTATTTTCCTTGAGTATCTAAGTGTTGGAGTGATGTGTCTGTTATGGTTTTAAGGTTTTCTTTGGCGATTGAAATTCTAGTATTTTTTGTTGATGGTGGTGTTTTAACTTTGAAGGGTCGACTTTGCTTTAAGCTAAATGTTGCGTTCATGCGTGCTCTAAGCATTCTGTGGTTACTATTGAAGTTTAGGTTCGCGATGGTGTCACAGTCATCGAATAATTGAGGTTTATTTGTAAGAAAGTAGTCTATAACGTTTCGGTACCGACTGTCTGGGGAAATCCAAGTCCATCTACGAGAGTTTCTTTTTTTGAAATGACTGTTTAATATTTTCATATTGTTTTTGAAAGCCATTTCTTTTAGCCATTCCATTAGCTTTTGTCCGTTCCTTGTCCTTTTCCCACTACAGTTTGGGCCTAAAACGTTTTCTCCCTTTCGTCGGGCTCCTACTTGAGCGTTGATCTCGCCCATCACGATGCAGTTTTTGTAGGTGTGTTCTTTTAAAACAGTGTTAAGGGTTAAGTAGAATAAGTCGATTTCTGAAGTGGATGATAGCTCAGTTGGAGAATATATTTGCACTATCGACCATATCTCTTTACTTGGGGGAATTCTTATGTTCAAGATGGCAATCCTATCGGATACGCCTGTTATTCCAATTATAAATTTCTTTAGTTCTTTTTTTATTAAGAATCCTACTCCATGTCTTCCTGGAATTGTGCCTTTATGATATAATATGATTTGGTGGTACTCCTCAATAGCTTCACCAACCCTTCTTGCTTCGCTCAAGCCGATGATGTCCCACTTGATATCTTTCAGGGAGTATAACAGTTCTTTAAGACTTTCTTCAGTTCTTAGGGAGAGTGTGTTGAATGTAGCAATATGAATGTGTTTTCTATTTTTATCTTTCATGTCTGTTTTTAATTTGGGTAGTGGTTTAGAATATGGAGGGTAATGGTCATCTTCCCCCACGGTGACCAGCCGGCTTGGGGTGGTGTCTGTTGCTTTTGGTGTTTTTATGTTATTTGTTGTGCTTGATTTTTCGTCGTCGGTGTCTATTGGGCGTTTGACGTTGAAGGTAGTGATAATGATGTTGGTCTTCCTCGAGCCACATAGTCTAGCATGTTAGTTCTATTCATCTTTTTTGGAGCCTGAGTGGTTATGTTATTTGGAGATTTGCTTGGAGGACTCTTGGTGATGTCTCTTTTTCTCTTGTCTCTTTTATCCTGTTTTGGTTCCTTTACGACTATTTTGTCTCTGACAAAATAACAGATGTTCCCCTTCATGTTCTTTCTTGAGTTGTGGTAGAAGTTTTTTCCTCTTCTCTAAAGTTTCTTTGCTGAGGTCTTCCTTTATATATATTTCAGAGTCTGATATTTTCTTTTTGTTTTTTAGTACTTCATTTCTTCTCCAGTTTGTTGTAAAGGATACAAGGATAGGCCTTGATTTGTTGACCTTCTTTTCTCCTAGTCGATAAGCTTTGTTTATTTCGTGTGGGGTTATGACTTGAAACTTATTGTACGTCTAATAAACTCGAACTCAACCCTTCTAAGTGTTGTGTTGCTACCTTCTCTCAAAAACGTGTTCCAATTGCTTTGGCATATAATTTAAAGGGACAACAACTTATTAGAAGTAATACTGTGCGGGATCTTGGTACACCCACGATACTAAACTTATTTTTTTATATTGATTCCATAGATTTCATGCTTCTAAGATGTTGGGTTTTTTAATGAGAACGTCTTCAGAATTTACGCGCGCTAAAACATTAAAAATACTTTACTGTGCCCTTGTTAGAAGCAATCTGGAATACTGTTCTCAAGTGTGGAACCCCCGTTACACTTGCTACATTAATCGTCTTGAAAACGTTCAAAAAAGATTTATTAAATTCCTAGCATTCCGGTTAAAACAAAACTATAAAGATACTGAGTATGAGCGTTTATGTAAAATCCATCATTTTCTTCCTTTAGCCAATCGCCGAGAAATAGCAGATATTGCAGACTTAATAAACATTGCTTCCTGTAAAGTTGATTGCCCTTCCTTATTGCAAAGTATAAGCTTCAAGGTACCAACATCAAATCAACTGTGTAATATACTTAAGAATATTAGCTAAACTTATTATGATTTAAACTGCTTCTTGCTTCTGTAATTACATTTGTATTCAATAGCTAAAGGTGAAAACTTTTAATTGGCTTTTAGATTTTATATAGTTGTCACATTGTTTAAATAGCTGTAGGTTTTCCATGCTAAATAAATAAATAAAAATTAATAACAACGCCATTTACGATTTACTTTGATTTAAATTATATATTTGACTGTTAAAATATTTATGATATTTTAAGAGTTAAATGACAACGATGCGCCTTCACCGAGCGCTCCGGTCGCACTCCTAGTAAAAGTTTATAAATGCAGGCGCTCTACGTATGACGTAGGTATGGCAACGCATTAAAGGTAAGCAAATTCTGCATACTAATACAGAGTTAACGCAGAGAGACGTACGGAAATAAGCTGGTACGAATGGTTCATCATGGCGATGAGCAGGTTGAGCAGCACGATGACGTTGATGACGGCGTAGGTGCCGAACATGAGCATGCCCCAGAAGCGGGTGAAGATCTTGATGCCGTCCAGCTCAAACGAGTCCAGGTCCACGAGGCCGAAGGCCGCCCAGAATAGCGTCTGCATCGTCTCGAACAAGCTGTGAGCAAAATCGGCTATGAGCTAGCCACCGTCGCGCCTGGCGCTGCTGCGGGCGCCCACTCACTTGGCGAACCGCCTCCAGACGACGCAGGCGTCGGGGTCCTGCGGCGCCGTGGCGTTGGCGGCTGCGTGGGCGCCGGCGGACGGGCAGCGCTTCTTCTCCATGTCCGCGTAGTACCACAGCAGCTGGTTGAGGCCTGCAATTATTATTTTCTTTGCTTCGTGCACATCGCGCTTCGATTCGCGAATCGAATCGTGCTTCTCGCGTGGAGAATGCCGTAGAAGGCGCTTACCGCACGAGAAAGCGAATATCACCAGAATGTCGAGCACAAAGAACTTGAGTATGTCGAGCACCATCCGACTGAGCGACACTTGGAGCGGGCCGAGGTGGGGATTGACGCTGAAGATGAACACGAGCTTGAGGCTGCTGAAGATGTTGGCGGCGGAAAACAGGCCCTCGGACAGCAGCATGGGGTCCCAGGCGTCCCACTTCTCGCGCGGCTGATTCCACTGCAGGCCTAAGTGCATCTCGCGCCGCACCTGCAAACGCGCCAAGGTCAGCGGACGGCAGAGCCTCGCGACGCCACTCTGTTCGGCCTCCGCTCACTTGGAAATGCGACACGACGCGAAGCGCGACGGTGGCCACGTACAGCGAGTTGGTGACGAAGTCGATCACGTTCCACATGTCGTGGACGTACTCGCGCAGCCCCATGTCCCAAAGCTGCTTCACCTCACTCCAGATGAGACCTGCGCGACCGTCGGACCCGTATCAGGACGGTTTAAGGCGCGAAATAGCTTTGACTCCAAACGCAAGCTCACCGCTGACCCAGGCCAGAATGAGCCACTCCACGAGGGTGGGCGGCGAGCCGCGGCGCGACACGGGCGCATCGGCAGCCCCGCCCCCGAAGATGCCCGCCGTCGTCTCTATGCGCTGCGAAGCCAGGATCAGCAAGACTGCAACCACAGCGACAAATTGGCGTTTGGGGCTCAGTGAACGCCCAGGCAACGCTACGAATGAGGTACCGACACAGAAACATGAAGTAGCTCGCGGAGTGGCCGAGGAACTTGATGAAGGGCTTGCGCAGCATGCGACCGGCGGCGGAGTGCGGGGCGGCGAGGTAGGCCAGCGAGTAGAGCGGGAACATGGCGCCGATGCGGATCATCTCGGCCGCCTGGAGCACCATGTTCTTGCGCCGGAAGCCGGGCACCGACTCGTACCAGATCGACGCCAGCAGCTGTTGCACGTTCGGGTGCGCCACGAACTGCAACGGAAAGTGCGCTCCAAATATTGCGTAGTCCTTTCTAGGTTCTCAAATAGGGTGATCGAAACAGGAAACAGGAAAGAACCTTTTTTTGGCGTAGCTTGATGGCGAGCTTGAGTCGCGAGAGCCGCATTCGCTCCGGGGCTCCCGGCTCCAGCAGGGCTGGCGGCTGCGGGCAGCCCTTCTCGTGGTTGAGCAAGACCTGCAGCTCGTGCGAGGTGCGCGTGTGGTCCAGCAGCGCCGTGGCGAACTCCTGGCACTGGCCGCGCAGCTCCTGGTACTCGGTCTTGAACTCGTGCTCGAGCGCTGACAAGCGCCGCAGCTCCCACGACAGCTCGAAGGCCGTGAGAATGGGGTCCTTGGAGGACAGCGCGATGAGCGACGGCGAAGCGAGCGCGCGGTAGGCGTTGATGCGCGAGCGCGAGTGGCGCAGCGAGTCTTCGCGGCGCGAGCGCACGCACTCGTCGCAGCCGCAGCGCACGTCGTGCGGCGCCGGCAGCCGGGCGCCGCGGTCCAGCAGCAGCTTGATGATCTCGTAGCTGTCGCGGTGCGCCGCCAGCGTCAGCGGGGTTATGTCCGACGTGAACGTCGCCGTCTCGGGCGGCAGAGCCTCCCAACTCTGAGACGTTGAATTTTATTGTAACTTTTTCCAGCCAATATATTTACATTATTGGAGATAAACACAGAAATTGATAATACTGACGTGCGGCTCGCCTTCCTTGCGCGTGCGCTCCTCGTGATCGAGAAGCGCCTCGACGGCCTCTACGAACTCTTCCGAGATGGCGTGCAGCAACGCGTCGCGCGTCTCGACCCCGAACTCGAGCAGCAGCTCCACCATCTCGAGGTTCTCGTTGTCGATGGCCATGAGCAGCGCGCTGCGGCCGAGCGGATCCACGCAGTCCACGTTCACGTGTCCCGTGTCGCGAGCGCGCTGCAACACGCGACGCGTGCCAGCCACGTCGCCTCGCTCCACGCCGAGCAGGTATTTCTTCTCGTCCAGCGACAGCACGGCCATCTCCTGGTGCGGCCGCACCACGTTGTCCTCCTCCGTCATGCCGTGGATGCTGTGCCTCTGTCGGATCGTTAAAAGCGTTAATTTGTACGTTGCGTTTGATAAACATGAAACGGGCTGTTGTTATTTTTCATTATTTATATTACAGAAATAGACGCATTCCGACAACATGCAGGCTAGAGTCGCGGCCGCTCTCTGGAAATACGTATACAAATGCGCACCTTGACCTTGGTGTCGAAAGGCCGCGGGCCGGGCGCCAGCAAGGTGCCCAGCTCCACGCGGCACGTTGAGGGCCGGCGCTCGCCGCTGCCGCCCGACATCTCGGACCCGCTCTCTGCACACACAAAGCGTCACTCACTCACTGGCCTGCGCCCGCCCGCCCACGCCGCGCGCCCCCGCCCCCCCACTCACCGGCCCCGTCGCCGCGCGCGCTCGCGCCATCCTGCGACCGCTCCGAGAACTGAAACGGCCCAAGCATACTGTTGTCACTTGGCTGGGTGCAGTGGAATTAGAATAAGTACAGTGGAATCGGTTCCGGTTCCTAAAAAAAATGTGAGCGATGAACCTGTACGCGGCGTACTCGTCGCGCGGCGATTTGCCGCGAGTGCCGGCGCAGCGCCTCCAGCGTGTCTGCACCTCGACTTCGCTGCGTCAGCGCCTCTTCCCCGCCTGAACCGATGGAACTACGTCAATTCTCGAACAATGTGTACATATATGTAATTGGCATCATAGCAATACGAGGAACATTTTAAAATCAATATTAGATTCTTGTTTACCTAGAATTAAGAGTTTTACTATAGGTCATAATTTCCCAAAAAGTCCTCATAAAAAGTAGGCGACATGAACGAATAATTCATTTTGATTCGGTCATTTCATTAAATGACAGAAACGTGAGCTAGATAGATGCCTTGCGCGGAACAACACTGGAGCTTTTATGACTTACGATCACATTGAACTCAATGACTCACTTGAACCTAAACAAACGAGCAAACAGCACAGCTGCTTGTGCTGGCTCATAATTTTATGAAGATATTTAGAGGATTTTGGGTCAGAGACACCTGCTACCAATTTTTTTTTCAACTTGGTACTTAAATAATTACCTACATTGCTACTTACAATTTTTATTTACTTTCTGTTGGAGTTTTTAAATATTTCCTTCATAAGCACTTCTCGAATTAGTCTCTCGTTCATAAAAAGGTATCAGACGTCTAACTCACCAGTTGTAGATTACATTCGTGTGCTGGAGGATAAGGTATTATTGTACGGTATGGACAGTGGACGCGACGCACGTGGCGCTGGGCTGGACTGAAGCGCTCAAACGACGACTATCTGTGAGCCGCGCTCGCCGCGCACTGCCGCCCTCCGTCGCCGCCCTACGCTAGGGCGGCCGGACTATATCGATATCGGAACGCACACTGCACTCGCCGTTCAAATTATATATACTCATATACATTTACTTATTTTATTTATTTATTTTATTTATTTAGCATGGAAAACCTACAGCTATTTAAACAATGTGACAACTATATAAAATCTAAAAGCCAATTAAAAGTTTTCACCTTTAGCTATTGAATAAGAATGTAATTACAGAAACAAGAAGCAGTTTAAATCATAATTTATTTATTTATTAGATTATATGAGTTTAGCTACTATTCTTAAGTATATATTACACAGTTGATTTGAAAAATGTGTGACTATGCAGTCGCTTCACCAGGTGCACGGGTGTATCAAAAGCATCAATGTCGCTATGAATTATAGAAAAAGAATTGAGAAGGGTGCTCGCTCGCCATATAAATGAATTTTGTTTATATGAGGTAGAAACGTTAGGAAGATGGCAGGGATGATGGGATCTGGATGGGAATGTTGGTACCTTGAAGCCTTATGCTTTGCAATAAGGAAGGGCAATCAACTTTACAGGAAGCAATGTTTATTAAGTCTGCAATATCTGCTATTTCTCGGCGATTGGCTAAAGGAAGAAAATGATGGATTTTACATAAACGCTCGTGCTCAGTATCTTTATAGTTTTGTTTTAACCGGAATGCTAGCAATTTAATAAATCTTTTTTGAACGTTTTCAAGACGATTAATGTAGCAAGTGTAACGGGGATTCCACACTTGAGAACAGTATTCCAGATTGCTTCTAACAAGGGCACAGTAAAGTATTTTTAATGTTTTAGCACGCATCAATTCTGAAGACGTTCTCATTAAAAAACCCAACATCTTTGTAGAGTTATTATACTATTTACACTTTACGCTAGTAGTTAATCAAAGTACCTATATACCTTAACTTATATCGATTTCGCGACCCCATATATCAATTTAAAATGCTATTTATGCCCGAGCGACCGTACAATTGAAACTATGTCATGAAGTACGCTGTTACGTTCTACGTTCCAGTCAAGCCTCAGCATATTAATGCCACATAGTAAGTATCGATAAATGTTCGCCCGCCCTAGGGACTTCACCGCACATGGAAATGGCGCAGCTTACGAGCCATTCGCTTTTTACAACTGTTATTCGCTGCTCAATAGCATTCCAGGAGCCCAAGTAAAGCTCACTAATCGGCAGATTAATATTCCTTTAAAAAAATGTAACTATAGATAGCTTAAAATTAGTCTCACCTTACAACGACCACAAGAAAAATACTTAATTGAGTCCGTCAAGCGGTAATGACGGCCGTAGTTTTATGATCATAAATGTCTGTTTACTACCACCACAAGAAATAATGATGTGGAAAGGCTATCTTTTATATATTGTGGAATCAAAGTATATAGTACATACGTCATGTCATATATTTTGAATAGAACATACTTAATTATGAAACATAATTTTTGCGTTTAGATAAATCAGCAGAAGAGCTGTAATAGAGACGTCAATAAAGGTTATTCGAAGGCGGGGCCGATTACAGAAGCTATTTCTGCCCTCCTTAGACGTGTCAATGTTGTCGAGGATCGATTGAATAATATATGCACGAGCCGGTGATTCCTTCCATTGTAGTCGCGAAGAACAAGGTTTGTATTAAAATATTTCATCAAATAGGTTTTCAGTTTAATGTAATTCGTTGAAAGCGAAATGAATGCCGCAACAACAGCTGGATGATGAGCAGCTGGCTTCCAAAGGCGAGTGGCGAGTGGCGGCCGGCACATGTTCCGGAATCACGGGAGTCAGCAACTGAAATGCGTCTGCTTATAAAATGGCGAATCGTTTGCCAAACTGATGCTTTATGTAAACAGAACTTTTATTTATTACATTACGATGGAAATTTTCGCGTCTCTAACTCCAGCGATTTGTCTCATTTCAATAATTATTATATGATGCCTAGGAGTAGTTTGTTGGCAACTAGACTACAAGCCGGTACTAAGTAATTATTGCAAACGTAGTGGCAATGTGGCTCGATGACCACGCCTCTATAAATTCCACTTGAGCTATCGATCATACAAATATGTTGTATGTGTACAGCTATGTTTTATGTTCTGCTAACGCAGCCGTCAGTTTTAAGGCGAGGTGGCTTCCCACAACATTGCATTGACAGACTATCTAAAGCTATTTACCTAATAGAAAGAGATAATTAGTTGAAGCCGGCGGCTTCACGCGGTCAAAGCGCGCCTTGCGCTCGGCCATCACTTTGTTGCGAAGCTATTTTGAAATTATGATATCTCCTACGCTGTTCCTTGAAATTAATTCCTTCATCGGTTTAGAAAAAACTGTAAATAATAAAAAGTTTCGGATCTATTTTTGCTTTTAAAGAGGAACGTCTCATTTGATATGATTTTGTTCCAGTTTTTGCATTGAAAACTTTTTAGGGTTCCGTACCCAAAGAGTAAAAATGAGAACCCTATTAGTAAGACTTCGATGTCCGTCTACCACAGTCTGTTTTTGAACCGTGATACTTGGCAGTTGAAAGCCTCACAGATGATGTAGGTATTCACTGAATAATCAATATTTATGGTCTCGTGTCCATAAGATAATCGTGCTTTTTCCTAAAATGGGTTTTTAATGGCTTAAAATGTTTAGACGTTCATTTCTCTTTCCTCTAAAATAATGATGGGTACATAAACTTTTTTTGACATGTTACATAGATATCCTATAATTTACTTCAGTGAGATCAATAGATATTTAATTCCGAAAAAAGACTACAAAAATCACTTGAGACATCACATAAGTGATTTCTCAGATTTTATTCCGCGCTTGCATTTCCGCTATTTCATCTACTTAGGTATACTTATAGGGACTTTATGTATGGTTCAAATACTTTTTCCTATACTTGTAGTATAAGGCCGGCCCGTATTTACAAATAACAAAACATCCCTATGAAAATTTGAATAAATACACATTTCTGTACCTATTACAGAAGACGACAATGCACCATGGTAGCACGCGCCTGGCGTGCATACTATGACCCACA
Source organism: Pontia daplidice (assembly GCA_963693355.1). Taxonomy (NCBI): domain Eukaryota; kingdom Metazoa; phylum Arthropoda; class Insecta; order Lepidoptera; family Pieridae; genus Pontia; species Pontia daplidice. Next base: position 190,515 of record CAVNZL010000086.1, read on the forward strand.
TCCACAAATCACTTTCAATAATATGATGTAATCTATCTCACGGCAGGTTAATCTAGCAGCCAGTCGCTAAGAGAGTTCTCTACTATGTCTTATCATATATTTTCAAGATCGTAAAATTATAAATACACATATTACGTGTATTTGACACTAATAGAGCAATAAAGAGATACGCTTGTTTAAACAAATTACAATTAGACCGGCGTTATTTAATGGCTCTCTTTGATTTTCAAGTTTACGAGAAGGCGCCGTCATCAAGATACAGCGCAGAGACTTCTGGCTTGCGCAAAATAGTCGCACATTCACACGATATACTGTTTACGTCTCGACCGACTCTATTTTCTTGCTATATTTTTAATGCCGCTACCCTTCGTCTGTTACGTACGGACTTCAGCCATCCTCCTTGCCTAAGCAAGAACGTCTAAAGAAGAACATATATATCAGTAAGTCAGAATGATCTGTACGCTGTCCTCGAAGGCAAGGAAGGAGGAAGGAGGAGTGGGGCGGGCGGAGGAGGCGGTCCTGTGCTCCGCTAACCTACATCGAAGCTAATCGTAGCACGTGAAAAAGCTCGCGTGCCGCGGTCGTTCACCCTGCGACTCGCGATTCAATCCAGCCGGCTTTCCTGCAATGCCTGTCATTATTCGCCAGTACGGCTCTTAGCTGTCGTTGGCATAACAAGGCCGACGAATATATTTGCAGAGAGACGAGGATAATCCAAATATATATCACCTAAACGACATAGTCGACCAACCAAGAATATAGGGAAATCTAACATGTACTTAATTTACACGAATGTGACAAATGATTACGTGGACGAATTGGCATTTTCGTCAAAAGCAGAGCAAAGATCAATACAGACAAAAATTAATGTCCACGGGCTTATCTATATTAATACAATAAAGCTGAAAGGCTTGTTTGTTTGATTGAGTGGGCTAATCTCCGAGACTACTCTTAATTAACGCGAGTGATGCCGAGGGCAGCAGCTAGTAGAAAATAACATTAAATGCGGCCGTCGGGACCGCGTCCTGCGTCGCGGGACTCGTGCAGAACTTAATTTAGCAAATTGCTTTTGAATGGAGCCCAGCGTTTAATGGGTTTCATCGTAATCAACTTTTATTTTGTTAACATAGAAACATTATTTAAACATATTAAACTCGACAAAGTATTAATAACAATTTGCAAATACGGTGCATTACGGTTAAGAGATATGAGGGTTAACTGTTGCAGTAGTACCTAGTACTATGTGTGGCACAAAAATCGGTTTGAAAAGTGTGCACTTATACTACTATACTTACAGGAATATTCGCTATAGAAGTTGCCAGTTCGGTTACAAATGGTAGAATGTTTATTGAAGCGTGAAAAATAAGCTAATAGTATTATAAAACATAGTTTTAAAATACATTCAACGTTTATTTTATTTATTCACATATTTTGTCGGTGATTAAGACGCAGCGCATTTTATTATTTCTCACCGCCATTTCTATCAGCAAGCAGAGACAGGATTTAGTCGTATTCCACATTTTTTTTGTTAACGGAACCTCGTTTGCAACAATGCAACATCATTGTTCATGGGCGCATCTGTGAACCGTATATTTCTATAAAAAATAGACAATAATAGACAATTCTTAGATCTCAATTTACTTTTAAATCTACGCACACTGAAAACACTCTGTAAACGAATCCATATTTCCTAATCAAGGAAATATATCGAGGCAGATTAGAAACAAATGCTATGTATTGTTTTTCCTCCAAATGAGCGGTAACATCACGTGAGCATGTTTCTTACCTACCTCATGGTTAAAGAAAGCGAGGTTTCGGGCGCAGCAGCTCGATAAGCTCAAACAATGTCAGTAGCAGCATGTATATAAAGGCGAGCCAGGCGGCGTCTAAAACTATCTGCTTGGTCAAATCCGCTCCAGGAACAGTGCGCTTTTTTACCATTATTCGTGAATGTGTAGTCGTCTACGTAAGAAACGTTTTCCCCAATATAGGATCGAATGCACCAATACGATACAAGTGTAAATGAACAAAACGCGATATACAGCACATGCTGACACAGCACCGATATCCGTTACTATCGTTTTTTGCCGGCACATATCCGTAAGGCCCTTACCTTATTATTTTATTTTATTACATTTTGGAAAAAAAACGGCGCTTATTGAAGTTTACTTGACGCGGGAAATTTTGATTTTTGTACTGAGGGCACAGATTATCAAAGAATATGGTTATAGGAAAAGACTATAAAGCTCACTTCTATTTTGATACACCTATCTTTAGCCAACTCCATAAAGTCTTTCAAACCCATTGAGGTATCACATTAAAGCCACCTAGTGGTCATAACTCTTATAGACTAATCTTATTAACATCATGGTAAGGTTTTTGAGTAAATGCTAAAACCAAGACAAATCTTTAAAAAAATTTAGTTGCTCCAAAATGCTCAATCGGGAGCCTTTGTAACATTTATATAATACTTCATGTGTACAATCATTGGACACACTATGTCCACTTTCTAGGACAAAATGAGAATAAAATTAGATTTCTCCAGTTGACCATTCCATAGACAGCGACATGTTTATGACTTTGTCGAGTCTGGAAGTTACGTCTAGTTTGAGTCAGTATTATGAATATAGTAAAATATTTGCACAGCTAAGGCAAATGCAATATTACAAGCCATAATGTACAACAACTATCAGGTTTAAACAGAAAATAACATTACGATTGCGAATCTAAAGGTAAATTTTATGTTAAATTATATCATTAGTAAGTGTCCTAACAACTTAAGTCAAAGAATATAGAGTTTTAAATAATTTTCAGCATATATCTTTGAGCGAAAGATGCAATGACTATCGGACTATCTCACTCATTAGCCATTTTCTGAAACTCTTTTTGAAAGTGATTCATAATGGGATATACTCAAAATGTGAAGCTACGCTTTCCTATTCCCAATTTGGCTTTCGCAGCGGTCTGGGAACAAGTGACGCACTCTTTGGCTTTCAAGTGTTGATACAGAGATGCTTGGACATGAACAGGGACATATTTGTCTGTTTTGTCGATTATGAAAAGGCCTTATGGGATAAAGGATAATGTACGGCATAGTAAGATGATGGAAATACTCCAGAGAATTGGCTTAGATTATAAGGATTGCCGTTTCATCAAAAACCTATATTGGAAGCAAAGTGCACTTATACGGATAAATGGTAAGCTTTCAGCATACATCAACATTTTTCTGTTTAACTTGTATGCCGACGCAATTTTTTCAGAACATGGCATTGCAATTAATGGTAAACTTCTAAATAATTTAAGATACGCAGATGACACGATATTAGTCGCAGAGAGCCTTGATGGTCTACAGACTCTAGTCTATTCAGTGGCCGTTGTAAGTGCTGAAATGGTATTAACATCAACACCAAAAAGTCAAAATACATGACAATAAGCCGCACACCAGATATTTTTAAAGAATGTATATGCCTCAATAGACAGCCATTAGAACGTGTCTCAAAAATTCGATATTTAGGCATGGTAATTGAGGAAAAAGGTGACCATAGCATTGAGATCCGATCCAGAATCGAAAAAGCGCGGAACGCCTTTACAAAACTGAAAAAAGTACTCTGTAACAAGCCTTAATATACCTACAACTCAGGGCGCGCATGGTGCGATGTTACATGTTCTCGATTCTGCTCTACGGCGTAGAATCTTGGACGCTGACAGAGACTATGTCCAAAAAACTGGAAGCGTTTGAGCTTTGGGTTTACAGACGTATGCTTAAAATATCTTGGACAGACCGCATACGAAATACAACGTGCTTAATAGAATGCAAAAGAACAAAGAGGTGCTCATGACAGTAAATAAAAGGAAGCTAGAATATTTCGGTCATGTCATGCGTAACTGCAAAAAATACGAGCTCCATCAGCTAATCATACAAGGCAAAGTGGCGGGTAGAAGGAGGCCTGGCCGCAGACGTACATCTTGGCTTAAGAATCTTCGGCAATGGTTTGGTCAAAGCACAAAATCTTTATTCAGAAACGCGGTATCCAAGGTTAAATTAGCTATGATAATCGCCAACCTTCAAAAGGAGACGGCACCTTAAGAAGAAGATCTTTGAGCGCCAGTGAAGCCTTCGATCATACCACTTTTCTTGTACCCTTTACTGATCACTATTATAGTGATGATGACAGAAAGAACATTTATGGAACAAGTATTGAATATTTGCGTCTAATACCAAAGTATAAAATGTGACGCCAGGAAATTCATAACAACCACAGACTATGTTTTTCACCTTTCAAGACGAAAAATTTTGTCTGATGTCAAGACGAATAAATGTACACTTGTGAAGCTACACATACTCACTGCCACATTCGGATATACCTTACTTTATATTTTGTTGCCCTACATTCCTTATAATTTGTGAAATTGAAGACAAATCTAGTTAGAAAACACGTTAGTATTCCCCGCCGCATAGAAAATATACTTGCCCATCGTATTTTTTTCATCACTTACATATTAAGTTTATCTGATGCTATGTAAGATTGTATTTATTATTATTTATTTTAGATATGTTATGAATAATATTAAATAGCTATATACAATACAAATCTTAAAGATACTGCATATTTGTACAAGTGAATGTCAACCGAAGAATTCGACGTAAGGACTGGTAGCCATGTCATTTAATAAAAAAAATTTACTTGTATTTTCAATTTTGTAAGTTCTAAGCCAAAGAGTTTTAAGCAAAGAGTGTTCTAATCTCTATCTCTATCAGTTTTTTAGTAAACAACTAAAATAGTTATAGTAGTGATTTTATTTCAAATTTATTTATCGAATAAAATATTAGTTATTTTAAATGTGAACATCAAACAGTAACCTTATGCCTATATGTAGTTACATTTATTATTCCGTACTTCATACGCACCTAAACGCACGCTCTTAGGTATGTATTGTTAGTATTAAAGATTCTCAATAACCCTAATGTGAAATAACATTGTGATATAAAATATATATTTAAAAAAGCAACTTAGTTAAATTTATTATTCTACTTTATATTGTATATAATTAAATATATATATATATACAATTAATATAATTTAGTTGTATCACCTTAAATTATTTTGTGATGTTTTATTTTTCACATTCACCAACACTTACCACATCAAGAGATTTCCCCTCAGATTTTGTCATACTGTCTAGCAATTTGTGATTTTATACTTACATTTGTAATTAAAATTAAATCTCCCTAAAAACACTTAATTTCTTGTAGTAGTATGATTAGAAACATTGTATGTTTACTTTTTGTAAAATACAAAATTTATATTATTCTATCAATGCTTAGCCAGCATTGGGTAAATTTAGGCGAGCAGTACATGGATAATGTCAGAATCAAAACATATTTCAATTTGGAGATTATCTAAGCTTGTTTAATACTAGATGCACAGTGCTTAGCATATATATTGTACTAGCAACTTTAATATCTTTTACTTTGAGGCTAACCAACCATTTTTGTTTGTTTCATGATATTTATCAATTTTGCAGAAAATGATGAAAACTGCCATTTCAGTGCTCCAGGAGATGATGATTAAAGCTGGAGAAGTTCCAGAATATGAGTGTATTGCACAGGTTAGGTGTCTAATTGCCATTCTAGAGTAAGCTTGAATTGGTTTGCCTCAACTGGAATTATTTATGTGATTTAATTTGCCCCCAGAGGTTAGTATAACACCTGGAGGCCTGGTGAACAAATAATTACATCTACCCTTCTTCCATTACTCTTCGTTTTACAATATTAGTCCATTGAACTAAAAATAATAATTTACATTACGGAATACTGCTTAGGAAAGCTCTATCATGAGGTGCATAGCTTCTATCTAGCACTAGTGACAGCAAAATGTGTGGGTTGACTACACACTATAACAGACACATCCCATATATAATTACACAAAGTGGATTTATAAACTTTCAGTCTGGGCCCCAACACCAAGCCACATTCGAATATCGATGCAAGAGCGGCGGTTTGACGGTAACGGCACGGGCTCGCTCCAAGAAAGAAGCTAAGCAGGAGGCGGCGAAACGCATGCTGGCTGCGATGTATGCGCGCGGAGACCCTGTGCCGCCGCCCTACGCCCGCCCGCCCGAGCCGTCCGACGCCGCGGACGAGCCCGTCGAGCCCGCGCACACCAGGGCGCTGCCTTCCACCGTGAGTCACGCCCGCCCGCGAGCGAACGACATCGAAGGCTATGACTGTGACCGTGTCGTTGCGATCAGGGCGCGCCGAGCGGAGTGGCAGTGGACGCGCGCAGCTACGTGGCGCTGCTGAAGGAGCTGTGCGAGCAGTACTGCGCCGGATGCCCCACGTACGACGTGGTGGGCGACGCGGGGCCCCCGCACTGCCGCCTCTTCACGGTGGCCGTGCGCCTCGGGGGCCACGAGCGGCGCGCGGCCGCCTCGACCAAGAAGGCGGCCAAGCAGCTCGCCGCCGAGCACCTCTACAAGTACCTGCGGCTGCACCTCGCCCGCCTCACCGAGGACTTCGTCGAGGTACGGCCGCCGAGCTCACCCAACGTTCGCCGAGCGTAGGAAGCGCAATGACCCGAGTCTCGCTCCACAGGAGGACGCGCTGGCGCGGGCGCACGAGAGGGCCATGGAGCGCTACGTCGAGGAGAAGGCCTCGGCCTTCCGCCCGCCGCTCAGCCAGAAGATCAGCCAGTACCACTTAGGTCTGTGTATGCACATAGGTGGGTTTATTTCTCGCTAGTAGTAGTGACATTCGAGACGCGCTGACCTCTTCTTAGACGAGGCCAGTACAACAGCTGAGAATGTAACTACACATACGGTGCAAATCAAAATGTTTATTTCGAGAAGGGTTATTAATTTAGTATGATAAAAAATAGACACATTTGCAGATCATCTAATCTTGCATTACAGAGCCAGACAAGATGGCAGCGGGGCGAAACACGATGGCAACCATCACAGACGACGAAGACCCGGTCAGGTACCGAATTTGCTCCACCCTACCTATAATCGATGGCAACGTTTCGGTGCGCAGTAAAATGAGGCTTAACGCTTGCAGTGCACTGCAGAAGCTGTGCGAGGCCCTGGGGCTGGGCGTGGCCAGCGAGGAGGTGGGCGGGCTGAGCGTCGTGCGAGTGTCGCCGTCTGCGCCGGAAGTGGCGGTGGCCGCCAAGAGCCCGCCGGAAGCGCACGCGGCGGCTCTGCGCTACGTGCGCCGCGCCCTCGCGCGCCGCTCGCCCGACGACAGGCTGCTCGGCTGCTAGTATTGCTCTTGCCAAACGCGCATGGATCGACTCACAAGGACAATTACTTGGCCATTATTATTACACTTGTACGTCACGATTACTGTCTAAAGTATACCAATTTTTTATTTGAAAATAAAGAAGTGATAATCAATTGTGCATTTTCATGTTGTTTCCTACATTAAATAGATTTTATGTAACATCGATTTGGCCAAGTGTTGAATGATTTGAAAATGGCTCCACTTTATATTAACCTAAGAAATCCTTACATTTTAATAAAATGTTTGTAGTTATCATAATTTTAATATTGGACAAAAATCATCACATTACACAATTTATTGAAAAATAGTAAAAATCTAATCAGATATCTCAATTTCCGAGGAATCCTTTCGCCGACGCAGCGCTCTGTCGCTGGTGATGGCCTGGAGCCAAGAGGAAGTCTTCTGCGCAGCCGTCCGCTTCGGAGTGCGTCGCTCGGGCGGCGGCGCCGGCGCCGGGGAGCCTCGGCCTCGGGCGCCTCTGCCTCGCCCTCGGCCGCCGCGCGCGCCTCGACCTTTACTCTTAGCGAGAGGCGTGTTTTCGTCGTCACTCGACAACGTTATAGGTTCTCGCTTCAATAGCACTACCAATTGCTTTTCATCTTTACGTTTCGCCACCTCTTTAGCGTTCGCGGCATCGATAAGACTTTTTAATTGGTCGTTATCGGCCGTGTCTAATACTTCCTTGCACATGCGCATCCGCTCATTTATCTCGTCTTCAGTTTCCGCCGTTGACTCTAGCAGGGACTCGACGCACCGTCTGCGATGTGCGTCGAGTACGCGACGGAACACTTCGTCGTCGCGCTTGAGTGTAAAATCTCGAACTGCTTCAGTAATAGCTCGTACAGATAATACTGAAAGTTGCTTATCTGGAGGTTGTGCAGCATAATATGAGGTCACAAGAGTCTCCACATCAGGTGCTTCGGCGGCGGCTATTTCTATATGAACTTCATTTTCGGTTGTCTGTTCCTTCTTATCACGTACTTTTTTCTCCTTTTTCATAATAAGAACATCATTTGGATTGGCAATAAGACCATTGAAGTTTTGTCCAAATCTAATACGGTTAAAATCTTGTCCATCTCTCTCATAAAAGACACTTAACCTAATGAGTGGCAGTGTTGGTTGTTTAGAAGAACCACTTCTTTGCTTTTCAGCTTCCTCAATTGCTTCAGTGACTTTCATTTTTAAGAAATCTTGCACTTTTTCCGTCTCATTTACATCACCATCACCCAAATTTTCCTCAGATAAAACAACAGTCTTGAAAATGAACGGTCGCACAGTCTTTAAAGGTATAGGTGTAACAATATATTCATTTTTGTGGAGTTGCAGTAATGCACAATGCTTAGGCAGAGCTTCACCAGCAGCCAATGAGGTAGCAACTGTGCTACCTGGTTGAATAACAAAAAATCCACTATCATCAGCCTTTTTGATATCTTTAATTGGGAATACTTGACTGTCATGTTCATGCCCCCATATAACAAGATCTAAAAATTTTGGTAGAACTCCTTCTGAAATGTAATTATTAGGTCCTCTATCAGCTCTATTCTGATGTAAGACTAGGATATTGAACCAATCAGAGCTATCTTGCATGAGCTCAATTTCTACCTTTTTTTCAGCAAACAAACGAGCTAAACGTTGGTCTTTTAAGTGACTTAGCCCATACAGAGATAATTTTGTTTGTCCTTTTTGTATTAATACAGGTGAAATTTTAACTTTTGTATAATCTGTCCATTTACCAAAGTAATTAACAAGACCTGTGATAGATAATATATCAAGTGAGCTGATACTCCCTTGACCTACTGGATCATCATGATTACCATGAATTGAGAGAATTGGATATGACACATTGAGATTTGGATCTTCATAGTTAATGCTGCGAGAGAAATTTTGCAATTGATCAGACAATACTTCAATATTTATCGGCTTATCACCTAAGCAATACTTGCGAATTATTTGAGTGCATTTAAACATACAACTAGGAGACGGCTTAGCCTGGTCGAAAAGGTCTCCACCGAGAAGTATAAAATCAACATCATATTGAACAGCTAATGAAAGAACTTCTTCAAAAGCTGTAAAACTATCTTCACCTCTAATAGCGTCATTTTCGTGATAACCTAAGTGAATGTCAGACGCTATTAAAACTCTTAATGTGTCCTCAGAAGACCAGGAGTTATCATTTTGCACCATAATGTTTAGTAACTAACAGCTTATTTCAGAAACTTTACTTTTGGCACTACTAAAAAAAATATCAAACTGTATTCTGTAAACTAAATTGAACTTAAAACATTCACGCACAGATCAACTCAAGTAGAACTTAGAAGTAAACACAACATAGAAATATGGGAGATATATAGATATACACCAATTTAAAGAGGTAAACAATCACGGCTTACAAGTCAGTGTCAAATTCCACAGATTAATAAGTTAAGTTACACTAGACTGTAGAGCATAGGCCATAGCGTTAAAATAGAAAACTTCAAGTATAATTATTAATTTTTATTACATAATATACAGATTTCGATATATATAAAACAATTATTTATAGAATGTATATCAGGAACATTCGCCATCTGTACCCCGTATTTTGATGAAATTTCAATTATCATTTTATTTTAACACCATCTTGAATTGAAAAATACCACTAAATATAAATTAATTATAAAATATTCTCAAACAATCAAATAAACGTTGCATATTAAACGCTTATTATTGAAACTAGTATACATCTAAATTCGATGGACACAGTAAGGCCCTTCTTTCACTACAAAAAAACATTAGATACGATACTCGAGGCGATACGGTATAAGTAATAACTGAATACTTGATGGCAATCCGTCTATCGCACATAACGCTACTGAAAATTAAATAATTTCATCGCTTATCGCCGTGATTAAAATGACGTCATCATGTCGAGTGATGCTGGATGCAATAACGAAGAAACGCTTGCAGTTTATAAGCAATACTATATACAAATAACATAAATATAATAATAATAAAATAATATAATACAAGCATTTAGTAGTTTTTATGTAAAATAATAACAAACATCCTCACAAGAGGTCTAAAACTAAATTTAGGGATTTTTAGTTTGGAGAGTGTACATCAGAATCAACACCATTGTAGTGTGAATGTGAGTCTTCCTAACCTGTGGTGGTGGCGGTATAATTTAGGTTGACCTAATCTACTCGACGCGACCACAATATTAGTGTATTATATGTACTAGTAGTTATAATTTATAAAGTAATCTGTGATGCAGGCGGCAGCAATGTTGAAGTCTGAATTCTGTTTCAGCAATCGCCATTCGCCAATCAGTATATAAGAATGTGGTCTATGGTCTGATGTGTCTCAAACCCTAGGTCCCGGAGTGATTATTTATTTTATGATGCTGAAATAAAATATTAAAGTGAATAGTAATATGATTTTATGTAAACTCCCTAATAACTCGGTGTAGCCCCTAAAACAGTTCGTGCGAAAAATAAGCTTAAATTATTCGAATTACTTCTGTTTAAACAACATTGTTGGTGTTAGATGCTGTTCTAAAGATATTTATGATAAAGACTTTTTCTGAAATAACGGATATAATCATAAAAATGGCTCTTGGAGGATCGAACTTCTTGCAGCATGCAACAATGCTAGAACAGCTTCTAGAGGAGATAAACTTTCAGCGTACGAAGGAAATGCGGCAGCTGATGAAAGACGGCGAGTATTAAAATTTCTTAATAAAGTTCACTACAATGTTCTAGGTATATCTATATCTTACTTTAAACATGAATTATTGTAATAACTAATTAATTCTTACTATACTACTATAACACACTACAATAACATCGTGTTACCATATTCTTATTAGTATTAATATTTCATATTACATTGTAGTGTAAAAAAATATATTATAATTTGATATATAATATATTCAAATGGTCTAAATTCTATGTCTCTTAGCTTTAAAAGTTGGAGTAATATAACATGTTTGCACACACTATGTTGTCTTTAACTTAATGTTTAAAGCTTGTATAAAAAATATACACAGTTGCTGTAGGTAAGACGATTAAGTGTTACTTTGTAGAAGTCTATAATTCCATAGTAACAATATATTAGCAATATTCAGCGAAAAAACCCTCAAACACCTGACTCACACAGAAACATCTTCAGGATGTTGCCTCTATGAAAAATTTTATTCATGGAAAAAATAAATAATATATAAGCTGAAATTGTATTGTTGCTGTAACCACTAAATTTCTATAATTCTTATTTTGGAGGCTTATAAAACTTTCATAAAAAGAGTTTTTCTGTAGCAGTTCCATATTATACAATTATTTAAAATGTAATTGAATCAAGACTGTAAATCTGTATAGTAGCAACATACATATTATTTACTATTGAACTCTAAATGTAGTCAAAATATAACTAGGTATTAGTAGCGGAAAATTTATGAACAAATTTCATGATATTTAGGAATCCACAAACAATTATTCCTATATAATAATATTAGTAGAACCAAACATCTTTGAATGGGGTCAAATTTAAGAAATTTTGATTTTTTTTGTACTTTCAGAAACTATAACTGAATGAAGAAAAAATTTTTTGGGCACTGACAAAGACAAGAGAGTATTCAGTTTTTTAATAATACAACATTTATGAATTATTGTTTTTGTCATTTAATTTATTATCCTTTCCTTATTATTCATATTACAATATATTAAAACCTTAACCATTGTTGTTCAGCTTAAACAATCTACTAATTAATACCAACATTAAGTGCAGAAACAAAACATGGATATATACATATAAAAATAAGATAGTATTTATTATAAACTTAAAAACATTTACCTAAGGCACTATGCCATGTAAACTACACACTGGCCCAAAAATTCAGTAATTTTATACACAGGGAAGGCTCTTTATTCAAGCATTGATATGGTGGCTGTTGCATCACCTAATCTTAATTCATTTCAGAATCTGGCTTTGTAATACTCCAAGGAACTACATACTGGACTGATTTGTTTGTGCGCCACTTCCTGTTCCAGGAAGAACAGTCTATAGACTGTGATGACTTACTCTTCTTTGTTCGCAAGAGACATGTTAAAGGGTCATCTCGATATCTTCCTAAATATGAGGTGAGTACATCTCTTTATTAAAATATTATTTAAATGCTATGTACATACCATAGTAATCTTATACAAGCAAAGACTAGTTACAAAATATTTCCCATTGAAATATGCTTTAAACAGGATTAATTCAAATGCAATGATAGGAAATCATATCTCAACCTTTTCAGGCTATTTTATTTTAGATTGCAGTGAGTATCATACATTGGATTTGCTATTTTAATTTGAATTATAGATTAATTTTTACCTCCAATATGTATGTTTTGTGAATCAATTTGGACATATATTTGATTTAAATGTGTATCTTAAAGTTACAGAGAAGATAGTGTTTAGGTGGCACCAATCTAATGTATACCAAGCAACTATCCTTTCACTAGTCAAGATCTTTAACATTAGCACCATGTGGATTTATTCTTACTTTAATATGAAGGAAATAGAAAATTATGTTTAAAAACAGTTATAATGTACTTTTATTTAAACAATATAAAAATATTTTTTCTTATTACATTAGGCAGGTATTACAACAAGAATGTACTTAGAAATTCATCAACACTGCACACTAAAATTCAGTCAGCCATTCTCAAACACTAATCACAGTTTATTTTGTTAAGAAATAGAATCTTCTTTGATAGACTCGAGATTGATTACTAGAATAACTACTTATAAAATATATAATACAAAACAATAAAATCAAATATTTTACAGTTTCTATAATTGATTCCTTGTTATTGTTCACGGCCTTATTCTAACATAACAATGAAAGCATAGAGATGTTCAGGGTATTACATGTGAGCTACTGGCGACTCATTCAGATCGAACTGTTAATGTACATACTACACCGATACTAATGCCACGTGGCGGCGCCCTGTGTTCACAGACCGACGTCGAAGTATTCCGCAAGGACTCGAAAAAGCTGCCGATCGGCGACCCCGAGATCGACTGGGAGGAAACCGTCTACCTGAACTTGATCGTCCATCAGTTCGACTACACGCTCACTCTAGCGATCTGCACGCGAACCAGCCCCAAGGAGCTGCAGGTGCTGAAGCGGCATTCGCAAAAGGTGAGCGTCATACGCGTTCCGGTGGCGGAGGCGACGGCGGGCGCGCGCGTCACTAGCTGAGGCGGCTGAAGAGCTTGGTGCGCGGCCAGAAGAGCGGCCAGTCGTAGCGGCGGGGCACCGGGCCACGCACGTTGCCTTCCAGGTATGTGAACAGCCAGTACCACCACTCGCGTTGGATCATGTAGTTGTTGTAGCCGCCGCCGGCGCGGTGCGGCGTCACCAGCAGCGAGTGGAAGGTCCAGAATAGGCGTGTGGTGATGTAGTAGGCGATGACCACGTCCACGGTGTAGTGGCCGTGGGCCACAAGCACGAACGCCACGCCCACGAACGCTGACGCCCACATAGCCCAGTGCATCGGCCACAGCTTCTTGGGGGAGTACTCGGCCACTATCAGGTAACTCAGGACGAGGATCATGGTGTGCCCGGAGTAAATGAAGTCTCCACAGTAAGTATGCTTGCCGTTGATCGATAGACCGAATCCGGATATCAAATAGAACATTCTTTTGATGATGAGGAGAGGCGTAGTGTTGTTACTCTTTGGACTGCAGTAATAGGTGGTGCTGGACACGGGCAGGACCGTCACATACATGGTGAGAGACCGATACAAGTAGAGCAGCCCGATGATGAAAAAGAGGCGTCGAGCGACGATAAAGCGATGCTTATGCAGAATGACGACGAGCATCGCTACAGTTGTCGAAACCATTATGAGGTACTCGGAGACAGACAGGCCCCAATCTCTGGCAGTTACGTTGTCGAGAACGATGTCGCTGAGCGGCGCTGTAGTGTTCCTGTCCGGGAGCCGCTCGTGGACGAGCGACAAGGACATCATGTTGATGCACACGCACGTGAATAGGAAAAAGAAGGACACGATGGCCTTGCCAATCTCTTTCGGGTAGCGCTCCTCCCGAACGGTGCCCGGCGGCAGTTCGACGATGAAGTCGCCGGCATGGGTACGCTGCGGCGAGTGCTCCGGATCCGATTCGTCGGTCGTGGGCTGCGGCGCATCCGCCTTCCGCGATAACAGCGGCTGGCGCTGCATCAGTTCTGCTAGGTTGGGCATCTCACGCGATTCGTTTTGGCGAGTGGACGCGTTGTTGTTTAGGTCATTCCGATGAAGGCGGGGCTCAAAGTTAATGCCTTTGATCTCCTCGCGTGCGGTGTCGGCTGCTATATCAGCATGACAGACTGGCGGCGGCGGCGAGGGTGGTTCGGCGGGCAGTTCACAGGACAGGTACACACGCACCGACTGCACCAGCGGCTCGGCGTGGCTGATCTGCTGAGAGGGCGGTTGCTCCTTGTCCGGCGACCGACCCGAGATCGTCATCCAATCACCATGGGACTGAACGTTACCTGGAACAGGGATTAGTATCTTTTATTACCAGTAGTTTATCGGTCCATCGGCTTGATACCGCTGATAAGAAACCAGGTACTGAATAAAACGTAATACATAGACTATTATTATCATGTTCTTAATATTTAGTCTATTTGAGAGAGTTTTATTTAAATTGATTACATCCCTCTCTTTTTAAATACATTATATTTTCTAAAGTATGTAAAACGCAGGTACGTGGGGTACGAATCAAATTAATAAACATATACGTATAGTGTTTTTCAGATAATTCGGTCATTCACCTGTGCTTTGTCACTCGCTAATGACTGTTTGTTGATGTCAGTCTCTAGAATATTTGCGTTTGAGAGAAGAATTTTTACCAATAATTAACTTTTCAAGATTTCTCCGTTCACACGCGAGCGTTCCCTCAATCCGCATACAATCATACTCAGTCTCTAATAAAAATTAACGTCCACTGACGAAACTCACTCGATCAATGTGCGAGTTGTCATTCTGGCCGACCGTTGTTCTTCATCGATTCGAGACGGCCGTCCAGTTCGCTAGGTAGAAAGTCAAGCTCGAGCCCGATAATGAAGGCAATTAGGTGCTAAACCACACACACTTTTCAATACGTTACGAGATGGAATAACGAACACTTTTAAAACCTCTTTCAGTACACACTATCCCCTAAGCACTTGTTATCTGCCGCGGAAAACTACGCGGTAACGACTTTGCACATTAAAAGTCGGACGAGTACTAGAAATCATGTAATTCTGGTTGGCTCGGGGCGTCGCTCAGTCGGTATCGTTTCGCTTCGCGCACGCTCGGACCTGGGAGAATGAGGGGCGTGACGTCACCGCGGGCGCGGGGCGGGTGAGGTCCGTCTCCATACGACCGTGCCGCGCTCGCCGCTGATAGCAATCGTTATACATATTACATTACATTTATCAATTTATAATACTCGCACTTGTGGAGTACACAGAATACATCATTTAAATCCTTGATAGCTGAGACTAGGTACCACTCTCAATGACTATACACATTCAATGATAAAAACAAAATGAACGATCGTTGAACTTTTTTATACAATATAAAGACATCTGCTCCAGCCTCCAATGGCGTTAGTCGGCTCGCCCTGTCCGCCATTGGCATGAATATTTTTTTGGTCCAAGCGCGCCGCTGCGAAGAATGCGGGCTAGGGCCCGCAGAGTACTCTATTGTCGTAAATGTTTCGAGTTTGATCTTTCGTATCAGTTCTTAGGAATGCGCTTATCGGCGAAAATATTGAATATTAATTCACGTACGATAATTCTAACTTATCGTTTCGTTGGTCGAGCGATAAATAGGTTTCTAGGTACCTGCTTACTTATTTCATTGTAGGTCGATATAATACTTGGAGAAAGAACGTACGTCTGTAAGCCCTAGTAAATTGGAGTTTAATGGTACCTGTGTTGTTCTGAAAAAACCAGCATTGCTTAGATTTTTAAATCACCACTATTCCGTGCGCATTAAGTTCGTACTTACAAACAATGGAATAACAATTAAATGCCAAATGATTCAGCAAGGGCAGTGCGATGTACCTCTATCGCGTTAGTGTCGATAGTGGCTAGACTTGTTCGCAGGTGTACGCGTCGCCCTCGAGGCGCAAGATGGACACGAAGGGCGAGGGAGAGGAGATGACCTACCCCCACATCTGCTTCATGGTCGACAACTTCGACGAGGTGAGATTTGGGAATTTGAGCTTGACCACTCATGTTGAAGAGTCTAATAAATAACGAGTTTGCAGTACTTGCCTAGAGGGTACAATAGAGATAGCGAAAATGTGAGGCGAACTTTTGATTGTTCTGAAATGTGAACAATTTTTGTAAGTATACACCACGGTTGCTGTGGGTGTTGATGAATGAGGCGACAGCACAAGGAACGAGTCACTTCGCAGAGATGTGAAGGCCAGAATAGTAAAAACACGTTTAGATTAATAAGGAATGCCGTAGAACCGCCGCGAGTGGCTCGGCCAATTAGTTGGACGAGTTGCCACTGAACCCGCCTGACTCCATTTGTGCGGCTTCTTTGCCCACAATCTTATTACTCCATTTCTTGGCCCCGGAATACGATACGCAGGATAACAGGATACATTCATACGCCTGCTAACGTCGTAATACATAGTTATTGGATTTCTTCACGAGCGGTTTCACTCCCATTACATGAAATACCCGTGCAGATAATATTATTATATTCAATATTATTGTTTATTAATCTATTTTTAATTTCGGTCATACAATCGATCACGGTATGGTTCTTCAGGTGCAAGGTTAAACCCCTTGTGGTTTTTTGGTGCCTTACATATGTATTTGTTTAATTTTTATAAATGTATTAAATAGTAATGAAAAATAAAAAAATGCCTTCCTCGATAAATGTTCCCGAGTTAAGCGCCTTCAACCAAATAAACAAACCCGCGAGCTTTACAATATTGGTGAAGAATCGCCAGCTCGCTTCGTTTAGCGATCGTAGTAGTAGAATATACATAACAGATAAGTGTAATTCTAGAATTTTCCTATTCATTGTATCACTCCAAAAAACAATTCCATTGTGTGCAGCTGAGGACAGGCCATTCATTACATAATAAAGGCATCGCTGACGCAGTCTAATGAACCTATTTATACGTAGATGCCTTAAAACTGTGTTTTAACTAAAAAAAAATCCCAATGCCATCGAATGGCCCCGAGACGCCGCGCGGGTGCATGCGCACTGAGTCGATTCTTCCTTACGACACGGCAGCTCAAGAATAATTCGTATTTTTTCATTTAAATCAAACTAACGAGACGCAGATGACACGCAACATAAATGGCAATGAAACTTTGCAAATTATAGAAACACAATAAAATTATATTATTACTTTGCAACAGGTAACGTATACAGACGCTGTGTTTAATATTTCATAATATTAATATTCACAAAGACACACGATTATTTAATGAAATGTCAACTAATTGTTAGTACAAATTTAGCTTCGCAGATTCTCGTAGTGTGAACGAGCGTGAGAACATTAGTGCAGGCGTACCTAATTACTCAAGGCAATCTCCTTGAGATGGAGGCTTTACTTATTATGTAAATCGTCCGGAAACTAGAATTTGAAACGTAAGATTATGACAAAATCCCAATAATGAATACCAAGTAACTCTGTGATGACTAATCAACATTGCTTAGCATTTCCTTGTTTATCGTTTGTTTCTGTCGCTGAGGCGATGACGCATGGCGATGCGGGCTCCATATACCCATAAACACGAGTCGGTTTAAATAGCAAATTGTGTATTGTAGACTACGATTTAATTCGTAAAATTTTAATTACAGCATTACACTTATTCCATAGATAGTTATGCGACATTGGGCAGGTTAAATTCTTACAAAACTGAGTTACCTCAAAATTATCTCCGTTGTAAATAATCGTTTTGTTAATTGATTGTGCCATCAAATGTATTGATGGCGCAATAGTGCACCAGCCATTAGACGCGTTAGCCACATTCTTCTATTCCTTTGTGCACTACCTACGTAGTTATAATTGTGTGCTTCCGGGAAATCGGCTGATTCTTTGGATAAATCCGGTGTCGAGATGAATCATGCGTTTGAGCTGAGCTCTCATCATTTCAACAGTTTATATTTAGCTGTGACGCGCTTTCTTATCAAGACCTGCCATTGTGTACAAACAACTCATGTATTTCGTTTGCTTATAATAGTAAAGAATCTCTGGCTAGGACTTTTAAGAGATACGATTAGGGCGTTTCCTGTCACACAACCAGTCACCCAGTAGCTTGTTCCAACATTCCGAGCTAGACTAACTTTTAGGCAATATTTAAAACTCGCCTCCCTTCGCCTCGAGGTTTATCAGTTAAAAACATTAATAAGCCTTCGCGTTTGTTGTGTGCTATCTTATCTCGTGGAAATAATTCGACTTTGGATTGTTTCCATCCAGATGAGCCGACTCGAAACCTGGAGCTTTGCGTGGTGTTGTAGTAGATTGTGACGTGACAGGTGTTCTGCGACATCGTGGTGCGTGACGGTGAGATGGTGTGCGTAGAGCTGGTGGCGCGCGGAAGAGGCTGCGCAGCGCAGGCCGTCATCTTCCTCGGCTCCATCCGCTACGACGCGCTCACCCGGGTCTACGACGCCAGGGTAACCATATCATATACTTGCCCATTTTCATAAGTTTATTCTTTCTTTAAATATCGCCTGTACCTACTGATAAATTCATGAATATAAAATTAAAAAAAAAATACAACAAGTTATTAAACAACAGACCAAGCCCCGTGAACAGTCGGAGACCAATTTTTATTTTATTTTGAAGGGAAAACTTAGCGCTGTATAAACAATATAGAAATCACATAAAGCGAATGTCAAGTTTTCACATATAGAAAAGTTCATACTGATGTATTGTTTCCTAACAAATGTTTGTCAAATGTCCAAACAAAATTCATATCTAAGGACTTAAAGATACAAAGATTGCCAATGTGTGTTCCGTGTCTGTTCCAAGGTTATGTTGATCTGATAATTAATTCTAAAGCCACATAATTTAGGATTAGCGCTCCGTGACGAACTTTGTCACCGGCAGCTCGTCTTTTGCGAAATTCAAGCGATTCAAGGTTAATAAATAATTACTTGATGATCTTTTTTATACTACACGATTGTCCGTTTGGACGGATACAAATTTGTCGTAGGAAAGATGTACAGAAAGCGAAACTTTGCAATCGTGTTTAAAATTAATCATACGACGATTAACATTAGTCATGTGATTTGATAGTGTTATGTACATACTTTGTACGTATCTGTCCTTCAAAGTATCAATTTTCGCAAGTCGTGTGCCGAAGCCGCAATTGTTTATTAGACAAATTCGATTGTTCCTTTCCTTGTGAATGAAACTGAGTTCTCTATTTTTGGAGGCAAAGTGGGTTAGCGTTATAGAGCTGCTGACGTCAACTCTGCCAACGGGACGCCAGAGTCAAATGTTAACGACACGCCGCGCCGCGTGGGTGGTTGCGATCCCTATACATTTTCATTTTCGTATTTAGTCTTTATTTGGGTAATCATTGTTGCTGCTCCACTTTTTAAGGAAATTGCAAATTTCACTCTGAACCTTGAATTTGTTTTCTGAGGTCTAAAGTGCATTTGAAAGATACGCGTGCCACTTCAATGCAGAAACTGCGCGGCGCTCGTCGTTTGTCATGTAAGCTGTACTGCGAACAATTTGATGATCCGCAAAAGCGGTCGGCAAGCAATGACTCGTGACAGCGTTATTGATTGTTGTAGCAGTCCGGCACGAGTCTCGTCGGGTGGGAGGTGAGCCGGGGGTGGCAATATCAACAAGTCGCGACTTCCCGACGCCCGTTGCTAATGAGTCCAGCATTACATAACAACGCTCAATCGAATCGGAGACGCCTCACACATTAGTCTTCGAAGGTCACGGCTAGCCTATTCCTCCACGTATGGAAGTATGGAGTTTAGCTTGGGGATGTTTGAATTTCAATTCTCACGTCAAAGGTAGTTGACGCAGACGTAGCCCAAAACCAACAAAGGTGCGATTTAGAGATAATTGGTTGTGATGATACGGAAATGTTTGCATTCCAGCAATCGTCCCTTTCGACGAAGGTGGCGCAACGCATGTCTTTCGGCCTGTTGGGGGCCCGCGGCGCCGGCGCAGCGCGATGCGAGTTCGTGCGGATGAGGGGGCCCGGCGGAAAGGGCCACGCCGAGGTATCTGTTGATACGTTGCACCTAGGAATGGCATATAGAGCGGGGGTTTGATCTGGCAACGTGGTGGCCAGGTGGCGGTGGCGCGGCCGCGCGGCTCCGGAGCGCCGACGCCCAGCTCGGAGCCCGGGCTGACGGCGGCGGAGCTGTGGGACAGCGACTGGGAGGACGACCCCGACGACATGTTCCTGTACCGGCATCAGGTGAGCTCTGCTGCGAGTGGGCGGCCGGGAGCCACGCCGGTGGACACTCAAAGGGAATTCCTCCGCAGCGGCGCCTGAGCGACCCGTCGGCGAACATCGCGTCGTTCGTGCGCGGCGGCTGGCGCTCTCGAGAGCGCGACGGCCGCGACAAGAGCCGCTCCGAGAACGAGGGGCTGGACTCCATGGGCGACGGCCTGGCCGAGGTCGAGGCGGGGGACCTCAGAGACGGTGAGCGCTCCCTGCTTGGTCGGTTTTCAATTTAACGATAGCGCGACTGATTTGCTAAAGAAACCTCGAGAGTGGAGGATCGCGGATTTCATTTTCGACTTTGTTGTCGCCATTCGTACAGAGGGGGTGTCTCCGCACACTTTACCGTATGCTATATCGGTTCCGGTTCGGTTCGTTCGGTCGCAAATTAAAGAAGGGCACGCCTTGCGTGTACGACACCGGCGGTGGCCGTCGCCGGAGCCCGCCCCTCTGTGACCAATCCGCCCCGCCCCGCGACGGAAAGAAAAGAGTCGGTCGCGGCGTCGTTCATGGTCGTTCGCGACGCTACCGCTAAGCGGCGAGGGCGCGGCACGTGACGTGTGTCTGGTCCCAGGTCGCAGAGGGTCGGGCTCCTCGCGGCGCGGCGAGTGCATGCGCGCCGTGGCCGGGCCCCCCGCGCGCCCCGCGCCCCTCTCCCCCGCGTGCCTGCGCCGCCGCGCGCCCGCCGCCCAGCCCGCCTCGCGCGTCGCCCGCTCGCCGCCGCCGCTGCGTCCGCTGCCTCCGCCGCCCGGCCCGCCCCGGGGCGCTCCCCGCTGCGAGATCGCCTGCGACGTCGCGTCGCTGGACGGCGGCGACCTAGCCCGCGCGGTGTCGCGCCTCCGCCCCGCGCTGCCGACGGACCGGGCGCGGACGGTGCGCGGCCGCGAGGAGCTGCCGTGTTGCCTAGGGCCGCGGCCGCCGTCGCCCGGGGAGGGGGCCGAGGGGGGCGCGGGCCGCTGGAGCGCCAGCGCGCGGGCCTACGTGACTCTGCCGCGGCGGCGGGGCGTGGCGGCGGCGCTGTTCCGCGCGGCCCGGCTGCCGCCGCGGCGCACCACGCCCGACGGCACCGACGTCTACTACTGGTGCGACCTGCCCAAGCGCAGCGTTCACGGTAGGCTCCGCCCGCCCCGCGCCACCGCGCCAGGCGAGCAGTGATCGAGTGCCGCCCTGTTGCAGAGCTGGACGACGGCGCGTACAACCCCCTGTGGGCGCTGCGCGGCTTCACGCAGACCTTCCACCTGTGGAAGGAGGGCAAGAGGCAGCAGAGCGCGCCGCTGTCGGCCTTCCTCACCTACGTCACGCTGCCCTGGTGGGCCATCGCCAAAGGTAGGCTTGCTCGTGCGCTCCACCCGCGGACGATCGAACCTGACCGAACCGGTCAACTATATGATTTGTGCTTAATTCCAGATATCCTGGATCACCGCGAAGAGCCGATCTTAACCTTCTGAGACGCCCCAGCTGCGTGGATTGATGACCAGTTTGCGCTTCTCAGTTAACTTATTTTTTTAGAAACGGACTGTTAAAGGACTGAAGCAACGAGAATATATATTTTTTTTAAACACAGCCATCTTTCGTCGCGTTTCCGAAATACATTGTTCAGTTATTTTCCGACGTACATTCTTCACAGATGGCGCTGTTTCTCAAAAACGAATCGTACGTCGTCCATTCCGTCGTCAGCGCCCGCGAGATGCCGCTGAACAATGTCTAAGATGCAAATGTTCTAGTCTATAATAATATAATGACGCGTTCTCCGCTAACTAAAATTTGTATGCAGTATTTATCGTAACATATTGTTTATGCTAGTTTTAATTCCTTGATGCATTTCCAATGTTTTTCATCATTCCTATTATTTTATTGTGATGTGGTCGCTTAGGCTGGATGGAATTTATTGCGTTTTTTATTTAAGAAAGAACCGTAAAAATGAGTATAGTTTTATAATAGAAACGAAGGTTTTTACGATTAGTCATAAGTTATACTGCCTTGTTCGTGTGTGACCAATGCAGGTAGAGCCGGGCGAGTGTCTACAGTCGTTTTCTAGTCAAGAATGATCCTCAAATGTGTACTCTCATGTAATATTTCTTGGAATAAATTATTTCAGATAAATGTTTTTTTTTTAACCGTTGTCATGCACTTTCCCGTAAAGCAACGCAAGTGCTCGCCGCCATAGAGCAGCGTGGGCGCAGTTTGGGCGAGCGGCACGCGCCCCTAATGAGCCGGAAGAGAGCACTTTGCGCTTATTGCGGATGCTCGAGCTGCTCACGTCAACACCCGGCGACACAACGGTTCCGTTCCTTGAGCAGCGCCCAACTTTTCCTGTCCGAGTAGCACATACAGTGTATTGGCTCATACGATAACCTCAACGAACTCCTCGTTTAAGTAAATAACAAAGTACTTGGTGCGAGTATCGAGTGCTTTCAATAATAATAATTTGGGTGGAAGCGATAAAGCCGTCGCCGGACGGTTGCGACATTTGACCCATTATCTACGCGACGCGTATCACTTCGCACTCAGCCTCCCGCGCGAAATAACATTTGTTACTCTGGTAAGTCAATTTTTCATATTATTTTAATTGAATGCCCAAACCCGTAAGACTGCTAATCGATATTAATTGATAGTGAAATTTAGTAAATGAGTGCCAGTACATAGTCTGCCCAATCATGCTGCCGTGGCTGGTTTTGGCGGCGTTGGCTGCGAGCGCCAGCGCTTGCGAGCTGGTGCCTCCGGGGGCGGCGGTCTCCGAACGCTCTCCGGGAGACAACCACTACCGGCTGCTCGTCAACGGAGAAGTGGAGCGGTACGCACCCGGCCAACGATACGTCGGTGAGGGTCACTGCTGCTGCTAACATTACTATCTGCTTCTTTATTAAACTCTGAAACGATGAGTAATCGGCGCTACTTTCTGTACGGCAGTAACTCTGGT
The DNA here is from genome assembly GCA_963693355.1 of Pontia daplidice. Lineage (NCBI taxonomy): Eukaryota > Metazoa > Arthropoda > Insecta > Lepidoptera > Pieridae > Pontia > Pontia daplidice. The sequence goes on from CAVNZL010000086.1 coordinate 214,181, forward strand.
GGGTGCACGCACGCACGACGTCGTGCAGAAGTTCAGCCGCTTTCAGCTGATTGCGGATCCTCTGGACCCAGCGCAGCCGCGTTCGCCTCGACTTCAGGGGCAGTTCCAACTGTTCGCCGATACGCTCACTCAATTCGACGAAGAGTGCACCAACTCCGTGGTTGAAGCCGACGACCTGCCCAAGACCGAGGTCCAGGTCATGTGGAAGGCGCCGCCGGCAGGTTCCGGCTGCATCCTTCTGAAGTGAGTCTAAAGAGCCGTTTTAGTTCGTTACGCAAACGGTCATTGGCTTATTGGATCTTCTATGTTCCCAGGGCCATGGTATACGAGAATGCCAGTAGGTGGTTCGCCGAAGACGGACAGCTGACTAAGCGAATCTGCGAAGATACATCCCTGTCCGCGCCCGACTGCTGCGCCTGCGATGACGCCAAATACAAGGTGCTGAATGTTATCGCTCTTATCCTCTGTATCTTGATTTATCCAGCCGCAACTGACACCAAATTATTTGCAACTGTGACCCTCATCCTCATCTGATTTGTTAAATATTTCAGATGGTGTTCGAAGGACTGTGGTCTCCGCAGACTCACCCCAAGGACTTTCCGGTGCAAGCGATGTGGCTCACTCACTTCTCGGACATAATCGGCGCTTCGCACCCGAAGAACTTCACGTTCTGGGGTGAGGGACAGATCGCAAGCGACGGTTTCAGGTCAGAGAGACTATTGTTGGATTTCCTCGGATGAAACGACATGGTGAGCTGTGAATGACCGCTACCCCGTCGCAGGTCGTTGGCGGAGTGGGGCTCGGTGGGCCTGCTGGAGCGCGAGCTGCGCCAGCGCGGGGCCGGGGGAGTGCTGCGGTCTCTGGTGCGCGCGCAGGGTCTGTGGCACCCCAGGGTCAACTCAAACACCTCGGCCAGCTTCAGCGTCGACCGCAGGCACCACTTGATCTCGCTCGCCTCCATGTTCGGTAACCTCTAGCGAAGTTCGCGCCATTCTGTATATCATTTTACAACACACCACAATACAATTTTGAAAATGACGCCAAATTATAAAAAAAATTGCCAGTAAGATTGTATTGTGTATTGTGTATGTGGCACGGCAGGGCCTTCGCCCGACTGGGTGGTCGGAGTCAGCGGCCTCGACCTGTGCAACGCGGACTGCTCCTGGGCCGAGTCCAAAGTCATCGACCTGTATCCGTACGACGCCGGCACCGACAACGGCATCTCTTACATGGCGAGTGCTCTCTTTTTATTGTTCTCATCGTGTAATGGTTGATGTTCTTAAACATTCTTTGATATCGCAGTCCCCCAACTCCGAGACTACGCCTCGCGAGCGTATGTACCGCATCACGACGATGTACCCGGAAGACCCTCGCGCGCCCTTCTACGACCCTTCCCAGAAGGAGATGCGGCCCCTGGCGCGGCTTTACCTCACGCGGGAGAAGGTCATCTCGCGAGGCTGCGACGAAGAGACGTTGCAGAGCCTCGTCGCCGAAGAGGCCGAGAACACGCAGGCGGCCGACAGGCGTAAGAGGCTTCTCATCCTGATATGGGCGATTCTCAATATGTCGGTTAAGATGACTCCGTTCGGCAGCCGAGTGCGCGGTGACGGAGTGGAGCGCGTGGTCGTCGTGCTCGGTGACGTGCGGCAAGGGGCTGCGCATGCGCACGCGCGAGTACCGGCTCCCGCAGAAGGCCCAGATGCTGCAGTGCGACAGGCAGCTCGTCTCCAAGGAGATGTGCGTCGCAGCCGTAGCCGAGTGCGAGTGAGTGTCGCCGAGTGGGGAGCGAGGGTGAGGTTTGAGCAATTCTTCACGAGTGTCGGTGCGAAGGGCCGGGGCCGAGGAAGCGGAGAGCGAGTTCGCGGGGCCGCCGCAGGAGCAGGCGCCGGAGTGCCGCACCTCGGAGTGGGGCGCCTGGAGCGAGTGCTCCGTCACCTGCGGCGTGGGGCTGGCCACGCGCCGGAGGCACTTCCTGGACCGCCTGGGGCCCAAGAAGTGCCCGCTCGTGCAAGTGGGTAAGTGCAGTGTCGCCGAGGCCCGGCCGCCGCCGAACGCGACTAACGGCCTCTCGTCCCGCAGAGGAGAGCCGCAAGTGCATGGAGCCGGCGTGTTCCGAGGCGGAGTCGGCGGCCGTGTCCGACCCGCAGTGCCCCACCACGCCCTGGTCGGCCTGGTCGCCTTGCAGCGCGTCGTGCGGCCGCGGCGTCAAATTCCACACGCGCCTGCTGCTGGTGCCCGCCGACCGCCAGCAGGAGTGCTCGGCGCGAGTCGAGCTCATGCAGCAGCGCGTCTGCCAGGAGAGAGAGTCGTGCGAAGTCGACATGCTGACCGCCAAACGTAAGCCCCGCCCCGCCCCGCCCCGGCCGCGGCCGCGAGAAGAGCGGTGTCTGATAGTCCTCTCGGCAGGTATCTGCATGGAGCCGGCGGAGCAAGGTCCCTGCCGCGGCGTGTACCAGCGCTGGGCCTTCGCGGCGGCCAAGGGCATGTGCGTGCCCTTCACGTACGGCGGGTGTCGCGGCAACCAGAACAACTTCATCTCGCAAGAGGACTGCCTCGGCACCTGCGGCTTCATCACCGGCAGCGCGGCCGGCCCCGGCCTCACCGGCGCCGTGCAGCCCGAGCCTGCCACCGGTAAACACCTCTCTTTCTCTCGGTGACAACTCTCCGCCCTCCATGTGTAGAGTAATGCATGTGACCGCAGGGACGCCTCCGAGTGGCGACTGCCGCGTGAGCGATTGGAGTGACTGGAGTCGCTGCAGCGTCACGTGTGGAATCGGATACCAGGAGCGGTCGCGCACTGTGCTGGTCAGTATGACGTAGTCTTTGAACAATTCTGTGCCATCTTTCGTATTACTACGTACTTAATTTTTAACCTTTATTATTACTGTATCTACTCAATCAGCAAAATTCAACAAGCGCGCACATTTTGATATATTTTTTTTCATCTTGTTTCTCTAACAAATCTTATCAGCACTTTCAAAGTCCAGATTTGCCCTCCTCGCCTTTGCGTTTGAACCGCAGTTTTTTAGCTTTTATATTATTGAAACTTAAAAGGGCACAAAATAATTGGCCTTTTCAATGAAGTTTTTGGTTCTAAAAAATTAGACTAATGTAGTCGATGTGTTTAGCTCCACCCTTATTTACGAGTCACTTAATGAACAAAGTATGAATAATGTTCCTCTATATGTTGAGTTGGATAATAACTGACTCCCAAATCGCAATACCATAATGAAGTATAAAACACTTCGCTGACCTCATTTCACTTAAAAGATTCGGTTGGATAAACACACGAGTCCACGAATCGGCCAAATCAATGGGAACTCGTGCAGTCGTAAATACTTCAGCTGACGTCGTCTGCTATACGTCTCTCTACCGCGCTACACAGTATAAAGTGAACTGATCGTTTGATTTCCACTAGATGGATATTCATATCTATACGATTATGAATAATCTAATTCAACTTTGGCTCAATGTTTCTCGCAAAATATGCTGTTGGCATGTGCCGTACAGTGTACCGAGTTGAGCCAATGGGCCCTTGAGAGGAACAGCAGAGCCATAAATCTATTTGTGTGCCGAACATATAGACATGATCTAACTGCTACGTAAAACATAATAGAGCCGTCGCTCACTCGTGTCTGATTTGAACGTAAACTTTAATGTGTTTGCTCTAATCGCGTAAGCTTATCTAGGTGCGCGTACTTTTGTTTACTGAATAATACATATTTCATGTCTTCGACAGCCGAGGCTCTGTTTTTACTCCTATTGGAAAATCATTAGCTGTAATTATCGTTACAAATGTTTGAAGTTATTTTTATGTGTTATATTGTAACTAAGGACAATATAAATGAAATGAAAACTTAGAAATATCGTAAAATAATTGTGTGAATCACGTGGAAGTCCTTAGTGCGTAGGAGGCGGGCAGGTGTTGTGTGGACAAGGTCAAATCTATTCATTCTGTTAGAACAATTAAACATTTTCTATCATTATTACGTCTCGAAGTTGCTTGCTAAATTTCAAAGCTGAGAGATCTGTTAGTCCCTTGTCTTATACAAAAATGATAAAGTCGAAAGAGTTTTTTCCAGTCTCCCCCAGGCCCTGGCGGCGCTCCGTGTCCGACGAGGCTAACGCGACGAAGACGATGCCACAGATCGTGCTAGCCCGCCTTTACGCCTTGCAAAGAGAACTCAAACTAAAAACCAGTTATGGTTGGATATGTTTAAGTATTGAACCTCGGAACAACAACGAGCTGCATACTTGTTTATGCGAAATAAATATTGCAATCGCCTATCTTTGGTTTTATTTACAAAATACGCTTAACGGCTCTTTCAAGCTTAAAAAAAAAACTTGAAATACATAACACGTATACGAAATAGCTATAATAAAACGAACATAAAATGTGAATTTCGATTCAAAACCAACTCGTAGCAAGGTCATGCAGGCCTTCATGTACATATAGGTATCCTAATCAATAAACATGTAACGCAACTTATCTCGTTTACGTCGGTTGATTATTATCCCAGAGTCTCGAAATATAGCAATCTAACAATAATTCCTCTGCTACTCATCGAGGGGAAGGGAAGGAGTCCTGTCTCCCGATAACTGAATGTACTTGACCCTAGGGCGGCCTTGACCGCTGACGCTATCGGCCGGTAGAGCGCTGTGTGACGTCACAGTCTGATGTCACGAGCCGCGCCTGCGGGATATCCTTAGGATGTTCTCAATCTGAGGCTCTCGAAATACCATTAATAAAAGTAAATTAATGTTCCCAACATTTCGTGCGTATTTTTTGTGGCTGCATTTATAACGTCAGAAGCTTTGTTTTCAGTTAGCATTTAGTTCAGAATTATTGGTTTTTATAGTTAATCATTAAATGTTACTCGAAATTGTAGGCAATAAAGTTTCACGGTCAGTGGTTTGTTTTGATTCGTTCACGCTCCGCCACTCAGGGCAAATTATATTTTATCAGTTAATTCGATTACATATTTGTATAATTTGTATGATGAAGTGAAGGTAAGATGCAGTGTCTGCGTGAAATGGTTCGAAGTGAAGGTGGCCGAGCGACGGGCGGCCATTGGTGTTCTTGGCCCGGATACCCGCAACCCTATTTGCGTACACATTGACTCAACTCGAACTTGAACGCTAAACAGGGACGAAGTACACAGAATTCTGATATTCCGACCTTTCCATGTTTTTACGCGCAAATAAGAGATACTGTTGTGTATTATTTATGAGTCTGTGGTCTGACAGATTAATTTGTTTGATGTTATTCAACTACCTCTCAGCAATAGTGATTTGAAGCGAAGTGTGAACGTCGGATCCTATTAATGTAGAAAGAATCCTTATGACTATTTCATGCATAAGTTAGAAAAATACGAAGACCGTTTGGGAGAAATATTTGAAAATGAGCCATGACATGGCGTAGGCAGTTGCGTGAAAAAGGGCAGTATTTTAGTGGATGTTTAGGGAGCGGCACGAGACCGCGAGGATATTTACGGATTATAGGTAAATTGGCTTATAACGTACATCGCTCAGATTTCAAGCGAAGCAGTACATTCATCTGGGGCAACGAACAAATGATACAATCAATCTATGTTTATTTATACTTGGCATAAAACATTTCCGAAGGTAGGCGCAGTGCATAAGTCTGACCGCACCCCGCAGCCCTCCGCCTGGTCCCACAGCCGGTCAAGGCTGGCCGATCGACATTTTCTTACGTTTTTGCGATGAAGCAAGTAGGTATAAGTAAGCTGATGATGGAGGTCTGGTGGTAGTATTTCATCCCCAAATATGTGATGATGTAATTTACAAGGTTATCGTTATTTAAATTTATAGCATTGCCTGCTATACTTTGATATCTGCTTTAAAAAACCTTAAATCTTAATCGAGAGCAGCAGGATGAGAATAACGACGATTTCAAGTGAAACGTAATTTCTGCGGCGTTACTACTACTTACGTACCTACTTTAAGGTACTTTTCCGGGTACACTCTGCGTACCTGGAAACATTCGACATTCTTCAGCCCAGACTAGTCAGTAACTACACTAGATCCGCTACCACGCGGCCGCAGCTCTTTCCCAGATGTTACGCAATCTAGACTTAATGCGACTTGTGGACACTATGATATCTGAGACGCGCAGTCTAACTAGAACAAATTCTATTCAAACTGCAAGAGTTAAAGATTTTAAGACAGAGGTTACATATTAAATTTAAATCCACCAATTGTTTTATCAGCGTTTGCGATTTCGTTTCGTTATGTGACCTTTTATTCATTGATTCAATATTTACAACAATTTGTCCTCGGTTCAGCAGCTCTTGAATGCGTTTATTCTTATATTAGTGTAAGTCTCGTGTATATTTGCAACCACGAGCTGTTTGCGTGAAACCATTGCTAATCCTGATCGGCATACACTTAGCGTGTTTCTCTCGTTCGGAACATCACGTTTTTATGTGATCAAATATATCCTCAGCTCATTCGTTCAAGCTGTTTTCAATTTCGATAAGGTTTGGATGATCAGTTTTAATCTACGCTTATTATAACGATGCGAAAGCAAGTAAATGATTCCGTCTCATTTCCTGGTTAATTATCGCTATATTTTCCTTATCGTCTATTGTTTCTTCTCAAGAGGTTTTTGAATTCATTTGTTTTTTCTAACTAATGATTTATTATTTCAATTTATATAATACAATTAATATAATACAATACTTTTTATTGACAACGGACATACCTTAATTCCATTATTAAACAAAGCATAAATATTTGGAATGAGAAGGTCGAAGTAAACAAAATACATACAGGAATTTACACGTGATACATATCAGACGTTATTCTCTCTCAGACGTTACTCTTCCCAACAACAATACCGGTTGTATAAACCTCGCACAGGTTAAACGAATTTATTTAATTCATTCATACTAAACTTTTGATATTGTTTTCTGTTATAGAAGAGGAAAGAATCGCTAATGAAGATAACTTTTCTGTTATGTAAATCTAAGTACTAGCAATAGCTTTGTCACTAACTGGCAGAAGGGGGTAGGTACGTCCATTTGGTTAATGGAAGGCTGGGCCTCTTGCAACTTTAATGATTAACCTAGTTATTTATGATTATGTCCAATCTCTATATCGATGTTCGCACTGCAAGGAAACAGTAAAGGGTCAGTTTTTGTCTAGAGAAAGTCATCGCGAAATCTAGAAACACGTATTTCCTTTGGGTGTTTTTATAAGGATTACAGTTTCATATGCCATTATTTTTTCGATACTATCAATACGATTTTATGTTAATATTACATTTGCAATTCGATAAAATAATTAATCTACATTATATCTCGATTTAACTTGTACTGGATAAGTAACAGTGAAAGTTATATTATCTTATTATGTCACAGATTATAATGAACGTGTCAATCCCAGAACTGATCGTGGAGGTCAACAACCGTTCAAGAAGTACTTGAGATTGTAAACATATTGTTAGAAACTGGAACTTGGGAAATACACTCGAAAGTTGTAAACCAAGTAGCCAAGGATGGAAAAAAGGTTATTTTCAATATTTTTTAGTAACGGGCTGTTGGCAAAGTCGCCAATTAAGAAGTTATAGTACATTTTCAAAGTTAAGAAAAGATCATATAAGGATATAGAAAAATTAGCACTCATTGAAACTTAGTTCGGCTTAACCTTCCCCGCGACGCAACTGTGTTGAGTCAGGTGTGTTCGCACACGAATTATGTGAGTGAGTGTACGTCAACAACGGGTTCCTTGATAGACTTGCTCGTATGCTGTGTGCTGTACATTTTGTGGAGATGACATAAGACACGCAATGAAAGGTTTACGGCCGATGTGTCATGAAGCGTGTAAAGGTCAATTGTCGTTCCCGAGGTAGTGGGGCAGGACAGGTGTAGTAGTTCCCGTCTGACGGCACCGGCTCAAGGCTGTCGCTAATGGCTATCGTGTTCGTTAGGCGATCGGAATCTGGGTTAGCGCTGTATTAGCAGGATACAATAGAAACGTGTTTTTCAGTATTAGATTATGTAGAATAGTATCGTAAAAATCAAATAACATAGTAGATTCGGACGCCTAAGGTTTCTCAGAGGAGGCATTAGCACCTCGAGCTTCTAAGAACGTGCAAGGTTAAGCTGAACGCACGCGAACCAAATATTAATTTTGTTAATGACTTTTACTTGGTCAGAACTACGTTCGCCAATCAACGCTAAAATCTCCTAAAGACCGTTTGGTTTTTTTTTATATAGAGCGTGAACTATTGTTGGTTATTTAAATATTCTAGTCTTTATAAACGTTGTGAAAACTGGGACAAAATAATAAGCCTGCGATTATTGTATGCTTCAAATAAATGTTATTGTTATTTTGTAGACACAATCGTACGACACAATATTTTTTGTAAATTGTATTCTTTTGTACATTTGGAATGTTGTTTATTCCGTCATGCAAAAGTATTTACCTTGATTTGACTTGACTCTCAAAAAGTTATAAATAAAAGGTATTACAAGTACCACCCTCCCACCTTTTGCGTAAAGTTGAGCTCGGATCCTGGTGAGCTCTCGGGAGTGGCTCCTGCTACGGCGATGGGCCTTCGCCCTCGGGGAGCGCGCCATAATAAGGACCGGCACTCGCAGCTCGTCCTGTCGTTACATGACTCCGCGACCGGCGCGTGTCGCGGGTGAGGCGCGCCGGAGGACTGAGGCTTGACTGAGGCTCTCCTCAACGTACCGTAGAGACGCGGCGTCGCGCTGATAACATTGATAACACTGACGAGTGTTCTGTCGCGAAAACATTTACCTGCCAGTGGCCACTTTTCTTATGTTCACGATTATTTGTGCGATTAATACTTTTCAGGAGATTAGGAGAAATGTTGCGGACAGGTCTAATTTAGGACATAGTTCGAAGTAGATGCAGACGATTATATCACATGAAATGTACAAAAATCAATAGTCTATCTTTAGACTCAAATAGTGTACATACACTGATTTTATTTTTATACGCGAATTATAAAAGTTGGTTTTCCGAGGCTTAATAATTCGCACAAAGGCGAGATTTATGAATTTACATCGATACTTGATATGTTTGGCTTACTTTAACTCTTGCAAAAGATAATGAGCATGTAAGTACTCGTCCTAGATCTAGCAAATAACTCTTTATGTTGATACGCTGCTATTTAAAGAGATAAAAATCAGTGCGATCAAAGTCAATACTAGCCATAAAAGAGAATGTATACAAATTAGAGGTCATAGCTATTAGGTAATTAAATCAGTTTTTAGTCTTTGTCAAGTTGAAGTAAGTAATTTAGACACCACGGCGAGGCACCACCACATGTATTGCGCCAAAGAGATCAGGAAGCCATAACATGATTAGATTGTGATCTCCAGCCAAAACAATACAATGGGTTGTTTTAAACCTTATGACACTATAGATAGAGTTGGAAATATTGAATAAATAGTTTAATCCATCGTTGAACGTGTGACGTTTTTTTTGGATTCCCCTTTATTAAACTAAAGTTCTACAATATCACTACATAATATTCCCCCGTATAATAAGCAGAACCGAATACAGAATCTAATAAAAGTATAACGACGTCCGAAAAATTTTACTTCAAAACAACATTAAACCCCTTCTGTATAGATAAACTAATTAACAAGAAATTCATTAAAATGTCCTAGTAGTAAAACGTTATCATCAATAAAAGACGACATCATTTGCCAAATTTCATATGGGTCTGAGAGAATTTATTAAGATAGTTAACAAGCACAAGTCGCTACTGAGAAGCTAAGATATCATCTACTTGTGTATAAGCTAAGTAAGGTATGTCTTATTGCTCTTATAGATATTGATACGGGTGGTCTATCAACATCATATTATTTTAGGGATAAAATTACATAAAATCTTCGTTCATGTTAATTTCGGCAAGAAGTGATGATTTAGATTTTATGATTTTTAAACTCTTTAAACTGAAGAAAGCACATTTATTTTTTTTAAACAAAAAAATAAAATGGATAATAGCTTTAATTATAATGAGCATTCAAGTATGCAAATCAAAACTCGAAGTTCAAAATTAAGTAAAAATTAATTAATTTAAAAAAGGATTAATTTAGTCAATGTTTTATTGTATTTATTGGCACTTTATATAAATAATCTTATAAGAATTAAAACAAATTTACCCACTAATAGAAAACCACAAAATATTTCAAAAAAGCATTTTCGTTTTGTTAAAACTATGGATGATCATGTCGATGGAAAATTTAAAGAAGCTATGTAGTGCTGATGAACCAGCGCCAGGAATAAATGAAACATTGTTATGAACTCATTCCCTCTGTAATAATTACTGCTAACTTTATTCACCTTGATCTTCGATTCGAGGTTGGTTTGTATTATGTTGCTTCGAACTAACGTCCTAAAATCCTTCACTCTCGCAAGCGCCCTCTTGTCCACCGACTAGTATTATTAAGTTACGAAATAGTTACGTCTACCGTAAGATGCCGCTCAGAAGACAATAATGACGTGAAAAAACAAAAATTTTGCGTCAAAAGTACCTACTTTTTTATACCTAAACTAAGACTAAATAATAATAACACTCCGATTTCTATAAGAGGCGTATAGTTTCGCCTACATAGGCTTTCCACATTTATGACTATCATTGTATCTCATTTCGTAGCAGCGTATTTATGGACAAGAAAAGAAATGTTTTATAAGGATATATTTACTTCTAAACAAACGAACGAACGATAGACGACAGCGTTCAATGTGTTCGTGTCAGTTAGAACTTTGACTTTTGATTATATATGATTTGTATGAGGAAGTACTGAAAGTAATATAGTATAGGTATATAAATCTACTTACTATATACTATATCGAATTTGAAGGAAATTCAGGTTTCCTTTTTATATCGTAAAATATATCTTAGGTTAGTGACTGGTTGATTTCTTTTAATTATTAATCATTTCACAAGTATATGTATGACTTTGAGACGTGAATTTTTGAGCCTTCAATCTATGTTCGTTTCATTCATCAATGCCTAGATTACTAAACCATCTGTATTCACAAACAACTGAGGCGGGCGACCAAATATTATTGTGAATGATTTCAGCTACTATCCTGACAAGCATCCATGACGTAATAAAACCCACATTTTTGCTTTCTACGGGACATCATCTTGAATTCTTACTCAGTTACTCTTTGGTCTTAATATTTTCTCGATTCAAAGAAAACCATGCGTGATCTAAATAATGCTTACTACACTGGACTACCACTCCTTAATATCAATCGTTGATTGTCTTTTTATACCAATTTACCTAAAGTGTTTTCTTTATATAACATACACACAGAAACGACGAAGTGCAAGTAATATACTTAGTTTAATTAAGACTGATTTAGTTATCATGAATAAGGGAATACTGTCAGTGTTTTCTTCTTGTAATCTTTTAAAAAATAAAACAACAAATAAAGAACGGGAACAAATTATATAATATTTCTATTACATTCACATTTTGCTTAATCTACCAAATAAATATATATTATGGCTTCGGAACGCAGCTGCTTGAACATTTTAGGCGCGATACAACCGCTTATGCACTCTTGATTTTACTATAAATACACCTACAGTAGAATCTTGATCCCATTGATATTACACATATGTAACTATATATATCAATGTACGTACGACATTATTCAATAAGAAATTAATACACGAATGAGAACTTGTAAAATGGCTCCAGCTACGTTCCGGCCTTCAGATCGCTTACACGAAGTAACAGTTAACAATAATAAACTGTTCGAGGTATATACGTGACAAACATCAACACATCATCAAAAACCAACTAGCAGTCGACATTGTAAAGACTCGGAAAGGTTCATCACATCACAATAATTCAGTAAGTTTTGTATGATCACATCGTAGCCCGCTTTTGATTAACTCTTCCAAACTTATAATCCATGTCGGGGCTACGTATGGTGAAAGTGAAACTAACTTATCATAGAGTTAATTCCGATGTCAAGGAATTCGTTAAATGTGCAGGCGAATATTGGGTCGACTACGTATAAAATGAAAACTACTTTTTGACAAGTGGAACATAAAATTAATGGTATGTAAGGTTTGTCAAGAGGATAGATAAAAATTACATAACATTAAGATTTTGAATTAATTTTGGGTTCATATGAATAATATACAACCTTGTTTTTAAAAAATTCACGAGGTAGACAAAAATATATCCCGTAAGTGCCGAACACCAAACGCCTTGGTAATAAGTTAATATCTATAGAAATAAATAACACGCATTAAATATTACAAACAGATCCATTTGTAAATAATTATAATTATAACTATTATGTATCTAACACAGATTCTCGACTGTCCAAACGTTACGCTGCCAGTATTCTTGCGGAATATTTGGATAATATCGAGTAATGAGAAGTTGACACCAAATAATTTATATACCTATAAGATCAGTGTGTCTTAAATATATAGATTAATTAGTTTTCGGTGAACCTAAATCATCGTTTCTATACGTAGCTTCTATTAAAATAGATTATATTAATAATAAACTATGCTTTTGTACTAAGTTAAGCATGTCCATTTGGCCAGATTATGTAACCTATACCAAATTTAAAATATATTTTAAAACTGAAAAATGTTGGTCGACCAATTGTTGTGTGGAATTTGAATGCCCTTACCCGCGTCCAGCACACAAAGTAGGGAAAAGTGTGCAGACATTCAGATGTGAAGACTACTACGACTTTGCAGACGCCATTTATATATTAAATTACATCGAATAAAACTGTCATAAAATATATTATATGCCCATACACTCGAGTGCAACAGTTAAAATGGGTGTAAAATGATATAAAGTGTCAGCTCAGCAGCGCTCTCTGGGCTGGCTCGTGTCGTAGGCGCGTATCACGTCGGCCTGGGACACGCTTGCGCCCTCTTCTTGAGAAAATGCGAAACCATCTGTCACACACAAAACTTTGTTAAACCGCCTCGCTTCCGGGTAGCACGTTGGTTAACTAGGCGCTTTGCATTTGCAGGCTAACGAGTTAATGGAGGAATGGCCAGTGGGAACGGAGGTGGGATGAATATTGCTAGTCCAGTGATGTCTGGGCTCATGTCAGAGCTTGACCTACGTGTGTCGACGTCGGAGGCGTGGGGCAAAGGCGTTGCACAATAGTCGTGCGGCGATGGGGAGCCGTGCGTGTGTGTGCGTACTCACGGGAAAGCTCGAGGTCCATGTGTGCGCGGGCGTGGGCTCGGCGGCCGAAGACGCTGCGCACGTTCTGCAGAAGCCGCGCCGTCTCCGTCAGGCTGCACACGTCACTCACGTCACACAGAAGCGCCTCCGCAGTCGAGTGCATCGGGGCTAACGCTTATTTAGCCCGACCAGTGAAGTGCCGATGCACTCGACCCCAGCGGCGCCTGTCCCGCTTTTCTGTCGCTTCGGACGTGCGAGTTTAAACTAACAGAGAAGCGAATGTAAATGGCGGAAGCGTCATGCGAAGCCATGCTGCGGTTTAGTGTGCCGATCGATACTTACACTGCGCCAGACGGACCAGGGCGTGGCTTGCGTCCGCGCGGCTAAAATACAGCCAGTTAGTTCCATAGAATTTCAGAAAAGACCCTTAGGCGCTTGTCGAAGCTCGAAGGTGAAAATTAAGTGTAGCTATGAGAAACGTATACGTACCTACTCAACGTACACGTCGCGTACGTACCCCATGTATAGCCCTACCCAAGCGTCTAAGGGTCAACGGTAGGTACAGGAATATTAAGTAAATGAAGCCAATATAAGTTATTCTGAGTCGCGATTATGCTAACACTACAAAAACTAAGACGACTGTAAATCAACAATTTATTACAAGTCCTACAAATCCATACAACACATTCTTAGGGATAATTAGTCATACATTCTCTCGTTCGATAAGGAAGACTGCTGACGCCTTCATTATCAAAACATCTTATAAAAGGTGTGCTACCAAGCTGTTACATTTTACTGATAACCATTAAACAATAGAAAACATAAAAGAATATCCAAGTAGTCATGACATTTACAAGTGAGATGAGTCCATTCCAAGTACTTGATGGTGCAAGCGATAAATTTAGGCCACTTACAGGTTTCGTGATATGAACAAACCCTTATAACGTGATTATAGCTAAACTGATCTCAAATAGGTACACAGAGCACAGTTGGTATTCCTATTTACAATATAACTTGACTAAATAACTCGCATCAAGCCAATTTATTAACTATTTAACACTTTTTGAATAAATATAATTTTAGTTACTCAGTCTAAAGTTTTCAATGTGATCTTATTACGCTAATCAAAACACGTATCTCTCTGCTAGCCTACAAAGAGGACAGAGGTGAGCCTAGAGAAGAGAGATGGCGAGTTGGGAATTTACCACTTAATCACAGAGACCCCAGCGGCCATGTACTTCAGGTGCTTCCAACTCGCGGTGAGCACTCTATTAACATAACGGAGAGTATAAAAATTTTACATTCACAAGACGAGCAAACGCTACACTTAACATAAATGCTTTCAATTCCTAATCGCCAAATTTAATATGACTAAATATTGATACGTAACAACAGTCTTTACAGCGGAATGGTTTCAGTTGGTCGTATTTACAATGTGTATATGCAGGGGCATTTAGCGCCGAGAGCGAGGTGTCATACGACGTGCGAGAGGCGCGGGCGCGGCCTGAGGCGGCGGGGGGAGGGCCGTCCGCCATTTTGGAGGCCGTCAGAGACGCCGTGCCGCGGACTCGGCCAGTCCTCGGGAGCCACGCGGCGCCGCCAGACCAGGCCCCGCGGCGACCCTCTGCGCCACAATCAACGTTCAACTCTACCTACGTGCGCTACGGTACGTGCGAGGGGCGCGCCCGTGCTGAGATAACACCGCACACTCGCTGCTTCATAGAGCGGCCCTTCACTTAGCAAGGATGTACAAGAAGCGGCGGGAATCGCGAGTCCGCTGGACGTATGTAGAGCACATGAACAAAGACACACCATGCGTTATGCGAATTATCTCAGGACGGGCCGCAAGCGGTGCGGCGCGGTGCCAAGCAAATTAAGGGTCAACCAGTAATTAGTGCATTTCATGCAACTGTCACGTTGCTCTTGTGCATTTGCTTAAATTGGAAATAAGGTCACGAAGGAAGCTGGCGCTACTCACGAGTGGCGCGGGTGGGCGAGCAGCGCGGCGGGGTCCCGCTTCTTGATCTCGCTCTCGCGCACAGCCTCCGTCGTCGTCTTGAAGGCCGAGTTGTGCACGCTGAAACACAAGGCGCGTCACTCCCGACTCGGACCGACAAACGCTCCACTGCAAGCTAGGCTACGGGCTACGGCTACGCTACGACAAGTGAGTGGGGCGGTACTTTGGAAACACACTCTTCGGTCTCCGCTCGGGCGGCGAGATAGACGACGACGCTCTGCCGCCTCTTCTCGCCTCTATCCTTACACTGGTCGCATCGCAACCTGCCTCTGCCGAAACTGCCCGCTAGTCTATCTATTCAGAGAAACGTTATTGGCGGGCGGCCGTTAAGCGAGCGGAGAGCGGGGAAGAGAGACTCACACAGTGATGAGCAGGTCCGGGAGGAGAGTGGCGGCGGGGATGAGCAGCAGCGCGAACCAGAAGACCAGCGAGCTCAGCACCATGCGGTCCATGCCGCGCATCACCGCGCCTATCAGGATGGCCGGGTACAGGTTGCTGCAACGGACGCAATTCCTAGTCAGCTCGGTTGCGCCGGAGCTCGCATCGTCAGGGTAAGAGGCTCACCTGTAGATCAGGATGAAGATGATCCAGAGCGCCAGGGAGCCCCAAATGGACACGTGCGTCACCCACGTCCACGAGTGCGTGGCCAGACCCGCCTTCAGGCAGACCGTCGCCACCACGTACTGCAACAGCAGAGGCCAATGAGCTCGCGCTCTGGAAGCGTTCGGACGCCGAAGCGAGGACGGAGCGGTCACCGTGTACACCAGGTTGCCGAGCACCAGGTAGCCGCCGTCCCTTCCGCTGGGCCACAGCACGTGGTGCGAGGCCAGCAGCACGGGCAGCCAGAACAGCAGCACGGAGTGCAGCAGCGCGTTCACCGCCCACACCCAGAACACGCGCACGTTGAACAGCAGCCCCTGCTGCGACGGCACGTACAGCACGGGATGCTGTAACACCCGGCACGTCGCTCAGTCGCTGGCTTACTCACGCTGCTTAGCCATTGCTATCGACACCGACCCGCAACATGATCTCCGGCGAGCATATCTTGTCGAAGAGGCCGATGGCGAAGGGCGGCAACGCCGTGAAGATCACGTTGTAAAAGCCTATGGTCCAGCGCTCGAACAATATCTGACCGGACCTGAAACGTATGTATGTTTTACCGGCCCAGAGTTTGAGTTGAAAACATCTCCGTCTGAATCGAGTACTGACCACGCAGAGTAAATCGCGAACCACAGCTCAATGACGTAGAGGCAGATGTTCTTGTAGAAGGAGTACAGAATGAGTTTGCTGATGCGGGAGTAGTTCCACGCGCCATGCACCAGCAGCAGCCGCAACAGGAATCGGAACTGAAACGGATTAAAAACAAGACAGAATAAGGCTTGCTCCAACACCGAGGCTTCTTCCCTCTAGCGGTGGAGAATACCTGGGCGATGCTGTAGTCCGAGGCGCACACAGCCTGAAGGCCTTCCACGCCGGAGATGCCGATGCCCACGGATGCTCGCTGGATCATGGCCACGTCGTTGGCTCCGTCGCCGATGGCCAAGGTGACGGCGCCCGTCGCTCGAGATACCATATCCACCACCTGGCGAAGGATCAATTTAACATATGTTATGCTGACGTAAGCAATACGCGAGTAGCGAGAATTGAGGAGCAGTAAAATGACCTCGGCCTTCTGAATAGGCGAGACGCGGCAGCAGACGACGACCTTGCAGGATATGCAGAGGTCGATGAAGTCTTTCTTGAGGTCGCAGCCCATGGCGTACTTCAGGGTCTTGCCGTCGATGACCAGCGCCACCTCGTTCTGCTTCCGAAGACCGTCGCCCAGCTCGGCGCACTGGCGGGACAAGCACTCCCGCGTGCCCTGCGAACAGACAGGTTGCGTTAGCCGCATGGATTGCAGCGAAAGCTGCAACCAAGAGGGGAGAGAGCGTACGTCCAGGCTGTCCTCGTTGAGCAGCAGCAGCGGCATGGCGGGGTGGATGAGGCGGGCGGAGTGGGCGATGTTGATGGCCGTCTCTTGCTTGTCTCCCGTCAGCACCCACACGTTGATGTTGGCCTTCAGCAGAGACGCTATCGTCTCCGGCACGCCTTCCTACAATCAATACATACAATACTCTTCTTCAAAAATGTAGCCTTTACGGAATCCGATGATAAGCATTAAAATGACTGGAAAGTTAAGTTAGATCTGGACTACTCAAAATATCGGAAAGAGATACAAAGTAGATATAAAGGCGTTTCTCAGGAGAGCATACTGGGTCCTGGGTTATTATCAAACTTCATAACCCATTGAATGAAGGATTCATACTACACCGGTGAAATCTCAATTATCGTGACTGAAGGTACTGACAACAAAGAACGTCACGGAATGGCTAGAAGGGTTGCCTCTGTACTGTGTTATCGTATGGTTTTGTGCGAAATTTGGTAGATGCGAATAAAGTTTTTATAATGTGAGGGATTCCTAGATTGTAAGTTTTGACATATCATTTTAACTATTGACATTATGTTACTCTATTCACATTTTGACACTTGCATTTGACTTTTTAATTATGAGGTCTTAAAAGGTAATCCACAATTATGTAATGTAAAAAGGACTTCACGTGCAAAATCTTATAGGCATTTAATAATTGGTAATTATAGTAATAATTTTTCCCATTTAATTTCCATAAAATATATTGAAATTACTTTTGTGTTCCATTGTACAGCAACCTAAAATTGTTTTCTTGTAACACCTCTACTTTGAACACAATCCTTGCAAATAAAGATTTATGATTACCAATTGAACGACGTACCTGCAGTTTATCCTCAATGGCCGTGGCTCCGAGGAGCCTTAAGTTTTTCTCGATAAGCAGAGCGGCTTCCTCGATCTTCTGCTCTCTGTCCTGTATCGCAATGCTGGCTTTGTGATACGTGTTGGACCAGTCCTTGTAGACGTGCTCCGGAATGTCTGCGACGGCGAAGACCAGGGTCCGCAGGCCTTCGGCGGCGAAGAGCGACAGGTGCTCCAGCGTGACGGCGGCGTACGGCGCGGCGTCGGGGCCTCCTGCCAGCCGAGGGTAGATCACGGAGTCCGCGCCCTTGCAGAACAGTTTGATGTCGCCTGCAAGCATTGCCACCGTTCGAATATCCATCCGGCTGCTTGACAATGGGCAAGGGAAGGATCGACTGACCGTTGGGCGCTCGCACGATGACGGACATGCGCTTGCGCGTAGACGTGAAGGCGATGACGTGCAAGACGGCGTAGGTGAGCCTCTGGCCCCTGGCCAGCACCGTGACGGACGACGGCGTCCTGGTCTCGAACACCCAGCCGAAGGCCGCCGCGCCCAGCACCAGCGCGCGCTCGTCTGCGAAACACCGACACTGACAACTCGACCTCCGAGCGATCTCAAGCTAGAGACGCGTACGCACCAGGCGAAGCCGCGTGGTAGTTGATTTTGCCGTCGCGGTGCTCCGGGATGACGGTGTGGCACACGGCCAGCATGGTGAGGAACTCGGCGATGTCCGGCGCCGAGGCGTGCTCCCGCAGGTTGTGGTAGAGCAGCGTGTCCTCCAGGCGCTCGTCGGGGCCGGGCTTGGAGTACGCCACCTCGGCCACGGAGCACTTGTGGAAGTCCATGACGTTGCAGGTGAGCGTGCCGGTCTTGTCGCTGAACACGTAGCGCACCATCCCCAGCTCCTCGTTGAGGTTGGACGTGCGCGCCATGGCCGGCGTGTCCGACTGCGCGTGGTACATCTCGCTGTCCATGGCTATGAACTTCGCCTGCGACCGAGAGCATATGCTACCGACAACTACTACCGACTCCCCGACAACTCGCTTAAACGATCGACAAAGACACTTACTTGAAAGAACCTCACTATCTCCGCAGTCACTTGGAGAGATATAGGTATGAGGTTGTTGTATAATATCAAAAACGTTAAAAAATTGAATCCGAAATTTGCATTCTGGGCCCCTGCAATTACAACACTTCAAATTAGTTACCTGTTTCATTGGTTGAGAACATCGAATCTTTCCATATTTCTCCATAAATTATTTATACTACACAAGGATATTAGTATTATTCAGTGAGTCACAGCTAACAATTGTAATGTTTTGATAGTATAAATTTGGTAGTACTAAGAAATTAAATAAAATGGTACAGATACGGCACCTTCCAACGCGATGTACCAGTCGGTGTTGGCGCGGCGCAGAAGCCAGAGCTCATTAAATCCGGCGCTGATGAGTGACAGTACTATCAGAATGATGAACAGCATCAGGATATGCGTGTTGGTCTGACGATCTATCGACGAACGCTTCAAAGGAGCTGAAACGAGATGAATCTCAATATCGGTTGACTTCAACACATTCTCCAGCATCTGTATATCATATTTTCAACTCTAGTTTTGACTATTGTCGCCATGGAAAGTGAGGGGGTCACCTTTAGTGGAGTTCTTCATGAGCTTGGTCTCGTGGCCCGTGTACACTACCGCGGCCAACACCCACGCAGTGTTCCGCAGCATTGCGCCGCGCTGCAGCGTCTGCTCCAGACCCAGCGGGATGCTCCTGGAATTTGCGAGCGCCCGGTTACGAACGACTCGTCTGGAAAGTGCTAAAAGGCAACGGCGCAGACACCTACTTGGCGTTGGCCTCCTTGAGCATGCCGTTGAACTCGTAGAGGTGCCTGTTGGGCGGTTCGCACTGCAGTGTGGCCCTGAAGGAGGCCAGCTCGGAGTCGTGCTGCAGCCGCGCGGTGTCGGGGTGAGCTTGGCGCGTCTTTAGGTTCGTCTCCCCGTCCAAGTTCGATGTTTCAATAAAAGCTATGCTCTGCGGCTCGCTGCAATGACCACCTCTCTTTACTAGCAATTGTAAAGTGGGACTCTTCAATGTGAGAGGGAGAATACGTAAATAATACTGAGTGAAGGTTCTTTTCGGCCAGGTCAGGGTGAATCCTCAAGGGTGAATCAGGAATGTCGGAATGATATGTTATACTGTTAAACGCCCACATTTAGAAATAGAGTTATGTTTACGCCTTAGACGTTGCAATTACCATAAAAATATCCAATTTATGTTTTCCATACTCGTCTTGTGATGGTCACTTTACAAACTGTCAATTATTTGGTAGCTTTACAAACCTATCGCATACTTGGTGTCCGTTAATATAATGAGAGGACAATGAGATCAGATACGAAAATCGACATTCATATTAGTCATCCGTGGACAAATATCAGCGTAATTTATGTAATTCGAAATCGAGGTGCGAAATGAGCGGCCGGCGGCGAATTATAGCTGGACGCTATCACGCATTCAAACCTTGTACTATACATACAATATCACCATTTTATGACAATGAGAGCATTAAGCTTATTTATAAAGTGGACGTTTCTTTGAAATTGAAATACTGTAATTTTAGATATTTTAATTGAAAAATGATTGTAGCACGACCGATTATTTTCTTGACATTGTACTTATATTATTTTTTATACGGACACGAAGCCTCCGTCGTAATCATAGGTAGGTGGTAGGCGTGTAAAAATAAACAAAACGAATGTTTTCCAAATTGTACGTTTCCTATATTTATTAGCATGGAATTTATAAAGGAAATTCGAGCATAATAATGAATCTTTTACGCCCTAATAAGGTACTGAAATAGAGCGGCAAAAAATATGAATACTGTATTGTGTTGAAATGCCGAGTGCTCAGCCTTGATATTCAGTGACATTTCAAATAAAAACATCCAGGTTTCCACACTGCGGCGTGCCCGAACAGCTTGAAGAGCTCTCGGACGCTAATGTCGGTATTATACACTTCACGATTACACGATCTAGCACATTTAAGCCCTTGTGCGTTAAAAATAACGCAGATCGATATCTGAACTTTTAGTGAACCTTTAAATATTGACATAAGAAAAAGTTTACGGCGTCCAGTTAATGGGTTGTTAAACAGAAAATAGAGCGGGTCATTTACGTTCAGGCCTGGGGTGACCACGTCTTCTTAATGCCAATTTAAAAGTAAATTCATAGAGCCCTACTGAAATTGTTCACAGTTTCTTTTAACAAACAAAATCGTATCCTGAAATAATTCTTATATAAATAATGAAGATGGTGGAAACTGACCTGGAGGCAAGAAGCACTAGGTCCGCGGGGAAGAATTGGTTGTTATACACTTTGCAGATGTCGCCCACCTGACGAATACATTATACATAGAGACCTTGCAAATGCGTTTCAAAGGGTAATCGATATCTTCAATTTCAGTTTACCTGAAGCCTCTCCCATCGGACCAGTCGCCACGCCCCTTCGCTTAGCACTTCCACTTTCCGGCGGTTGGTTTCTTCGTCCGCGCGGTGACGTTTCTGGACAAAATACCTCACATTCATTACCTCATTAGCACCTTTTTCCTATGTCACGCAAACGGAGGGAGGGCCAGCTTAGTAAAAAACTATGTGGTTGACAGTAAAAGGTGCAGCTATTCATTTAGGAGCACTTTTAATCTAAGCCAAAATTGGCTGAGCGATCACAACAAAATGAACAAATGGTTTGTCTCAAATGTCCAATCCGTCAGTTCACTTACGTAGTCTTCGACGATTTCCTTAAGCGCGCTTACAGTGAGGATGAGCACGAGCGGCGTCAGCGTGGTCCATCTTCCCGTTGGAGACACGTCAGGGATCTGCTGCAGCAACGCGATCAGCAGGAAAAAGCAGTTGGAATAGCGTCGAAACTGCTCGAACAGGAATAGTGGCACGAACGACGGTACACTACACATAACATTATTTAAAACACGTTTCGTAGAAGAATTTAACTTAAACATTAAGCGAGGTTGGTGAAAAGTAAATTGGGTCGATGACACCTGGGACTGAAACCTAAAAAGAATCTTAACTGTGATATGCGGCTTCAACGTGTCTCTCCACAATGAATTCGTGTTAGCAGTTTTAAACTCAGAATTCTTTTTGGAAACTACTATATTTTAATACATTAACGAAATATTTTTAAGTAAAACTTAACATAGGTTTAATAGGAAGCTGAAATTATATCCGCCTTGAAAACTATCAATGAACATAAAAGGTTTCGGGTCCTCTATCGAATGTAAGCGTAATGCGACACCTATTCTGGATCGTTAAAGGAGAATAAAAATAATCACTGTTTCCATCTACAAATCGCAGCAAAAGTAATATATCTTTGAAACATGTAGAAACAAATATTATCTCGATCCCTTGGAGTATGGGCCCGGCACGCCTTTAATTGGGAACTCTCTAGTAAATCCCTCATTATCCCGAATTCACATTGACCCAATCTCAAAAGTGGCACATAAACAAACCAAGGGAGTGACGCGATAGGTGTCGTGACACGATCCCAGCGGACAGCGGGCACCGCGCCAAATGTTCATTGCGAGTTCTGCGTAAATAATGTCACGCTGGCATTAACTTAACGTTTTTGATATCGAGGCTGAAGCCACAAAACGCCTCACAGCTGTTTTAGCTTAACGGCTTACAACCAATTTACATCCAAATTATAAGAAGTGTGTGTGTATTATGAGGGAGGTAAAGGTTTTGGGTCTTTTCTTTTACCTATACTTGGCGGTCGATATCCTATTGTTAATGAATTTCTGTGGTTGCGGCCGGTTGATGAAGATGACCCGGTTTTGTTCGTCGATCGCGCCATCCGTAATACCAGACGTTGTCGCCTCATCTTCATCTAGAACAAGGTTAAATAGTTCCATGCTACATTGGAAAATACAATAATAGTATATACACTATTCAATGTACCATTTGCCTATATTGACTCTTTAATTCCTTTATTACAGTCTATTGGTGGTGTGAGTAAAAATTGTACACCAACATTTACAGGCATGATTTTCTAGCGCAGCTCTATTAAATAGTAATGATATACATCGCATAATATCTTGCCATTGATCGTGGATGTTCGATCTAATTACAGTTCAACTCAAACCTTGGATTATACAATAAAAGGAAAATGCTTATAGGGTGTGCAGTCATTATACATATATGGTTACATTAATGAAAATTCCTAGACCATTTTAGACAATTTAGAAAATAAATAATTTGATTAGAAAATCCTTCACGAAGCTTAAATGTGAATCATCCAATATCACGACCCAGTTGGCGCAATGGTCACTACGCCGGTGCGCCAAACATAGGATACCGATATCGCACCCGGGATATAAATTATTTCTATAAATCGAATATTTGGATATCAGTTTATCAGATGTGTTAGCACCCATATTCCACACTAGAAACACCTTACCTTGCGGCTAACCTACCATGAGGAAATGTGTCTCGATGAAGATGTATTATTAAATAAAATATTACTTTTACATTAAGGGACTATGTGTAATCTCATGTGATTTGTTTAAGGTATCAAAGTAAGATATAGATCCCATTAAATTTCTTTGATGATAAAGCTGAACAAGAAGAAAATCTGTTAGTGTTAGGTTAGGCTTAAACAAGTAAAGCTATTGGGAAAGTGCCAAAAAGTAACTTTGTGAAAGAATGTCTTATATTTAGTGCAGAGGCACAAAAGTTACTTGTCTCTAAGAGCTTCATTTCATCAAACTGCTCATATATTCAGTGGTTAAAGTAGACCTAATATAAGCTTTTAATGATAAGATATATAATTATAAAAGGGAGTTGATTTCCAGTTACCACAAGGGTCTGTGTATGTAATATGTCCTGACTTTAATATTAATATTTTTCAAACTTATCTTTTTTAGGTTTTATTTATTCTGAAATATTAACAGTTACATTTAATACATTGATTAGGCGTACTTAAAGCAATAAAAAGTAAAATATCTGTACCTTCCTTCAAATAAATAAAACAGTCTGTATTACATCTTTTTTATCCTAGCTTAATAATAATTTAAGTGAAGGCAACGAAAAGTTATTTTATTTCAAAGAGTGTATAACATGTAAATCTTAATAGATGACATGTTATATTTTGTAAGTATACACTGCACTTCAACAAATTCAATTTAGAAACTAGAGAGCATTGCGAACAGGAGCAGGCTGAAAAACAGTGCTGTTTGAGAACTCAAACAGATATAAGCCGAGTCTGGTCATGATTGCCCCCCTTTAAATCGAAACAATTATGTTCTTTCTCTCCCTTATTTTTAATGATATTTATTAAAGTTTTATCTTTCGTTTTTATAGATTTTTTTTTTCATTATTATGTAGTTTCCACTTTATGATTGTTGATTAAGTCTTGTTTTAAGATTAATTATAAGTTAATCAGTATGTTAATAATGGCAATAAATGATTGTTCTATTCTTATATTCTATTCTATAATCAGTTTATTACAATCTCAAACGAAAGAATGGCGTTGTATTTACAGTCATAAATAAATTGAAAGATTGCATAGTTTTGTCGTATGATTATGACATATTAATGTTACAATTCAATATAATTCAACCTGATATTAAATTGTTCCTTAGTAGTGCTTACTTCATAGATTGTTCTCAAAACCATATTTCAGTTATTCATATGGTTTGCTTGTCTGGACTTGCATTTTCATAAATATACATTTATGAAAGTGATACCACTTATATATTTCCTTTTCAACATGTGTATGCCTTATAAAGAGTTAAACAGCTCCAGATGAGGAAGATGAGATTAAGGTGGTATTCTCAGCTAAAAATTCTATTAGAAATATAAAAGCAGTTCAGACTAATCCATAGGAGGCTACCTTATACTTTAAAGAGAAAACCCATGTTACTTACGTTGGTTCATCTTGAGCACCATGGCTCGGTAAAACCGCGAGAAGGGCGCCATAACGTTGTGATTTCCGAAGAAACCTGTTACATATTCTCGGAAAGCCATTGCAATACCACACCCCACCGTAAATAAACAAATTCACGGTCACATTGATTCTATATACACTAATATTACACAAAATTTGACACACATTATCACCGCAATTGGGGTACATCGAAGAAAACACAGAGTTGACTGGACATTATTTCAGTATTAGAGGAAATTTAAAGTTCAAAGTATTTCTACTGCGCAGGAAAACCGACACAAGCAGCCTGAGGGAGTTGCTGACAATTGTATTTATTTAGAAAATTTTGATAGCTTTCAGCATTTCGTAATTCATTGGTATATAATACACTTTCATTTAAATAAGTCCACTCACTCCAAATTCGGTTTTACATTGAAACCTAAATTATTTTCAAGATCACAAAATGAAAATTTACAATGATAGATAACAATATAAAATAACAGTAGCTGCCAAGTCGTATTTTGACTTAGACAACCATCAACAACGGTCAAATGTCAGTAATAATACTCGATTCTCAACTCTAAACTCTAACAATTACAATACTTAACAATATTACTCGAATCGAATGAAATCGAACATTCTACTGAGATTTTCATTTTCCTATAAGTTAAACTAATGTATAATTGTATAATATCATATTTCTGCTCCTTGATTGGAGATTATATTTTCCTGTCTAAAAAAATAAAACTAATTTTGGTCAATCGTTGTTTACAAAATCTGCAAACGATTCATTTAAAAAATATATGAATTTAAAAAAATATATATTTTAACTAGATTATTAGGCAATATTTTAATTTTGAATTAGATATGTGAGTGGGCTTATAATCACTGGTCTTCACAAGATAACCACACACTTGCAGGGAACCCCACTCTTCCTTTTTTTTCCCTGGACGAAGGTTTATCCTCGTGACGTATAAAAATCACATTCTTTTATTTTATTATTGTTTTTCTTCTACGCTGGCTTCTTTTTTCGTTAAACTTTTAACAACCTTTAACAAGGGTCAACTTGAATATAATCACGATAGTCACAATAATAAATAACACGTGAGTAATTAAGTTTTTGATTATATTATTGAAATATCCTATCTACCTAGTTACCCAATGTATATCTATCAGTTTGCACGGAGCGAACCGCAACAATTAATTAATTTCTAGTATTCGCTGAGGTCAGCTATTCATCACGGCGGCAGTAATTAACAGGACGAGACTCGTGGCTTGCTGACAACTAGCAATTATTTTAAGAAATTAGCGATTAACACACAACGAGTAAGAACTATGTTGTACAAACAATATTAATATCAGTAGGCGTGAAATATTTGACGACGCAATTGGTAAATGGTGCCAAACAGCACTTACCGAGAGGTTTGAACTTTGCCAAAATCGCCTGCATCCACACCATGCTCTTTCAATCCATGATCACGTTAAAGTGCGGTGAAGTAAAAGTCGATGACATGCGCCACATAGAACAGGAGACAGGTGGCGATGTACATCATGATCAGAATCTGCACCAACATGGTCGTTAGGCCGCGGTGTCGTGACTGCACGGAGCTCTCGAGAAGTCAGACGTGCGACATCCGTGAGGGTGGATCACAGATTCGAATGGGGGCCTTTATAAGTCTTCGATGTAGCCTTATTTGATCAGGGCGGTAGCATTGGTTAAGTTCTTCGACGAATAATTTTTTATCATATAAGGAATAAAGCCATCGATAAATTTCCGCGATGCTGTGTAGGTTCGGACTGTTGTATTTTTGGGCCTCTATTGTTCGGTTGTAAAAGTTTTCAGGGCTCTGATACAATAACGGCCCGCACTGGAAGCCATACACAAGGTGAATGTCGAGTAGATCTCATTGAAAAGTTACGCAAACGATTGTTGGCTTACAAAATTAATAAGTATGTCACTTGTAGGGAATCGCCGAGTATCGCGTGCGCAAGGACCGGGTAAGACGCGTATATAATAAGTAAATACTTTATTAATATGTTATTATAAATCGTTGTTATTGTTTAATTGCATAAAATTAAAAAAAATACGATCTTGTATTTAAAATATTAAACAGTGTATCTCTAAATGTATATCTGCGGTTTAATACTTACTGATTCTCGTATGTCCTGTAACGCTGGTGGTAGGCAACGCCAGAGCGTCAATGGTGTCTTCACTCCCGAGCTGGTGTAGAGAGAGCTCAATAGTATCCGGGGACCCTCCCGGCCACGCCATTATCTTATCACCATCACACAGTACCACAATACTACTAAGGAGCAACCTTGGCACGATATGTATGTGCCAGTATCTCCTTCCACTATATTACAATGATAACAATATTAACGCTTTACAGAACATTGTTTAGCACTAGATTAAATTGCGCACGATGTGTAAATTTACATGAAAGATATTATTTCTTCGAATAGTCGGCGCAGAGGCCTATAGTAGGCGATGCGTTTAGTTTTTACCGCGACGAAATTAGATCGTTAATTAGAAATGTATTTTGCTATTAGGGCGGGCATTATGACGAAATCGTTTTCAAAGTGTATATGACAAAGATACAATAATCATTAACATGTTTAATAGATCCATTGTTCTTCGTAATATTCTTAACATACATTAAATGTAAATGCTTGTCTCTCAATGTAACAGGAAAGAATTAATTTTATGCTATTTAGATAATAGATAATTTTTCAAACCATACCTCGAGCCGATTTTTTTCTGTGTTAAAGGTTCTAATTTGTTCCCGACTGATTACAATTACTTTAAGATTTCAAAAATCAAACATAGGTATTTCACAATACATTTTGTAAAGTCTGTCGACACGATTTCATCGAATAAAAATCTTCTACTCGGTTTTATAGTAGTTTATAATCATCACCTACATTATTCATATACACTCGACACGTCTGGCGAATTGTAACTTGTCAAGGAAAACTTTGAAGCGTAAGGCTTTTCAATGAAAGCCTCTAGAATTTGTTTGTTAATTCTTTACTCTTTAAAAGTGAAAAGCGAGCCCCAAAACGTCACTAAGCACGCGAGGCGATCTTTCTACTGAGACGGCCTATCAACGGATTCTTGATAGGAGTAGATAAGATTGCATGCTTCCCACGATATAGGTAATGGGACAGTGTTTGCAGGAGTGGTGTGTGACGTCAGAAACACACCCTTGCCTATGATTTAAGTGAAATGAGCACGAACGGGATTTATTAAAATTAATGGTCATACTGTAAATGGCTGTTACTTGCAAATATGTGGCCTGGTTTGGGCTAATTACTCCGGCCGTGGCAATCTATTGTCGCTGCGTAAATGACGTCACTGTAAATGTTTATACTTTTTAGCCGGAATCTTTGTACAATACAACAATTTAATATTAAAGTTAGTTGGGGGTTCGGAATTAAGTTTTTCACGTTAAAGCTGGCTCTTTGTTTCTTGCGTGGCCGGTAACGAGTTCTTCGCTCACAAAGACTCTCAATTTATCTTTTCACCAGACACGAATAGTGTTTGTCACTAATTGAATTCTATGTTTACCAACTTCAATACGAATGTTTGCCGAAAGAAATCACAGTTTAATACCATATATAGAGTTTTTTGATTAAACCTATATTAAGGTTTCTAACATGTTTTTTTCCTTGCTTCCACACTGCATTGAAAAGATCCGTTAGACAATGTTCAAAATCTGCGAAGGTGTTAGACCTTGGAGAATGTAAATCAAAGACTGACGTAACGAACATTTAATGCCACCTAAAATAATACTATATTAATATATTTGTAATCAGTATTATTCGGAAACCATAATATCTATAATTTAATCTTTAAAGAATGTACCAGTATCCTAACAATGCTAATAATGTGTACTTAGTCACCGAAGTACAGCGAACACTGTTGGCAAGCACTCTTCTTTACGTTTATGTAATTTGAGTGGACATGATAGAGATTCCGTGAGTATGCAAGACAATACTGCGTGCACTCTACAGCTCTGATAGTACTTCCATTTTGTCTAGAATCGAATTCACATGGGTTTATTCACGGAAAATATAGAATTATCTGTTATAGAGGCGGCGGGTTATTCCTCAACATATAATCGAAAAGGCAGTAAAAAGTATGTCAAATTCTTGACAGCAGTATTATAACACAATATTTTAGAAGTTTGTAATCTATCGGTCCAGTTTAGTTTACTGCGACGAACAAAGATCAACATATCAGATACACAATTTCCGACGAGGTAACGATTCCAATATGACATTTATTATTCAGAGGGGTTGAAAGGTTCTTTTGGGAAGAGCAAAGACAGCAAACCTTTGACTTGAAACAAACGCGCCCTACATTATTTATGACTTACGGGCTGTAAGCTGCGGCCTAAGCTCACAACACAATTACTCGACATGCCAATTATTGTGTTAAACAGAAACCACTACTTGACTAGTTTTAATGACGAGATTACTTTGTAGCTCTCGATCTAGAGGTGGTGCCTAGATTCAATTTGAATTTGAAAAATGGATTTTTAATATTAAAATTATCTTTCAAAAACTGCAGCCAGAATTAGTTATTAACTCACACACGTTAAACTTTGTAACTACCTTAAATAACTTCAAAAGTATTCGTGTTGGTATAACAAAATTTCAATTACCTATTTTGTCATTCCTCAACGTACGTGCGTATCAAATATAATTTAGCGTAAATGTATATATTATTATTGATACCGAAAACATGAAATATTGAACATATTTTCCTTATCAGTAATAAGATGTTTATGGGAAATATGCCGCCGGACACTGAAACCTGGATTATATATGTACGCTTTGCAAAGATTTACAAGGCTTATGCATTTAATGAAAAAATAATATCAATTCAAATATCGATTTACCGTGGTTTCTGCTAGCTGCTGGTAATAAATGAATGTTTCAATTACGATTGGTTATTTATAAACTTTGATTGATATTTGACCATGGAAAGTAATGAGGAAATTGTAAAGTTGTCGAGTATTTTAGGCGGGCGGGCGGCGTGCGACACCTCCGCGTCGTTGTCCGGTACTGGGCGGGAAAATGAAAGCTCACTGGTAAGCTTTAATAGAACAAGAGTAATTTTGCAGCGTAATAAAGTCAAAAATGCCACGTGTGTATATAGTGTGACATATTGGCGCGTTGTTTTATTGTCTATCTTACGTTATAGCTTTATTTAACGTAGCCTACATTGACGTAGTTATTTTTATGAAGATTCTTTGTATTCAAACTGACATTATTCTGAGGTTGAGAATGTATCTTATCACGTATCAATTCTGAAGTGTATGACAAAAAAAATGGCGATGATGTTATAACGATTTTATTAGCATTCCTCGAAAAATTTGTAATTATTGATAGACAGTTTAAATAAATATTATAAGTTTCAAAGTTCCAGGGAAATTTAAGTGGATCTCTGACATTGATAGCAACAAGACTTTAAAACTTAAGCTGCATTAAATTATAAGAGCAAGAGTTTGTAACTTAATTAAAATTTCCTGGTTCCTCTAAGTGACAACATGAAGGAACTCTTAAGCTCAGTAAGCTCTTAGTTTAGCAAGGTCTTCATCAATGTCATCAAGAGCTTAATACAATCAATACTTTCAAAGAGAAATTTTCTTACAGCTAAAGGAAAACGTAAGACTTAACATTTATATACAAGTACCAGCGCCTTCAGTTCGCTTGCATTAAGTAAAATATCCGTAGACATCGCACTTACATTAATCACTGACAGTAGTAGGATAGTCCTCGATAAATTGAAAAATAATATTTTCAATTTGTGTCTGAGATTATCGAATTTCACCAAATAAAAATTATTCCAAGTTCGTATAAAGGGAATGTCCTACATTAGAATTTTTGAAACGATGAAATGGTACAAAATCAAATCCACACTTCCATGTTTACGATAATCGTATTTGTTCGTGAAGGGACAAAATGTTCCACTTTTACTATATAACACTTCACTATAGCTTTGTTTAAGCTATAGCGTCATAGTGAAATAGGAAATAAAGTTTATTTTATCTTGATCATTTAGTGTATTGTAATACCCTATATCAACAAATTAAGCAATTAACGTTTAATTGCCATAGAAAGCGTGACAATGGTGATACAATACGAATGTATGAGATAGTAATGATATAAATTCCCACACGCCGATACACACAAACAGCACTCCAAGTTTGCTCGTATTACACTAGCAGGCGAAATATTTATTAATATTATAAGCTCTAATGTGATACAAAATATCCCTTGCCTATATAGTTACAACCTTTTTTTGAGTGAAAGTTGAAGTAACACAAATAACACCGCCGTACAAAAATGCCCGCACCCTTTTGATATGTATAATGGCAAAGGGAGTAGTTAGCGTAGGTTTGATGGTAGGGTCATCAGCCTTTTTTGCGGCATTTAGGATAAATATTCAGATAGCTTAGATAACTTCTATTCACCAAGCGTTTCGTTCCATCGAGTTTAGAATACATTTCCGTGATAAAACATTGATTTTTGCTATAAACAGTAAATTATAATTTGTAACAATGTATAACTGACAGCCCTGTGGCACCCGGGAGTATAGCACCGTTTGCAAATTATGACAGAACGTAGGGTTGGGGCGGAAGTAGCCGTCGCTACCCATTTCCGGTCAGATTTGACGCTAGTTCCAACTACAAACTGCGGCAGGGCCGAATCGTTTTTCATTTTCGATATTGGCATAGCAGGGGCAGACCGGTAAGACTTTTTAAGCGACGTGTCTAATTTTAGTCCATTCGATTCGAGTCTAATTAAATAAGATAGTAAACAGTAAACAATGACAGACAAAGAACAATATTTCAATTGAGAACATTGTGGAATCAGACCGATTAATAGATTTTTGAAACAATAACCTTGTGTAAATGTTCGAGCAATAAGCTCGAACCTAACGTGCACACTCAAACGTAAGGCGTCGTTTATTAAGTGATCAAATTTTAAAGCTAAGAGCTGAGCCGCAACAAAGCATTTGTCGGTGCATAGGTTTTTGAAAGATTACCAATCTCATAAGGTGATCTTGCATTAATTACAAATGTATTTTTTAAAATTAGTAACGAGGAAGAATGTTCTAAATTCGATACCCTATTAAAATCAATCCTGCTATTAAGTATTAAGTTTACTCAAACAGTAGGTACGTGTCAACGCCCAGATATTGCGTGAACCGCCTAGGCACACTGTAACTCGATACATTTGAATAACTTTATCCAATCATGCTACGACTCTAAACTCTCCCTTCTGAAATTGTAGAACTGTCTGGATTGTTAACACAACTCGTTAAACTCACACAATTAATTGACGGTGTCTTTTGTATTCTAGAGGTTTTAGTTATTTATTAAAGGAAAGAAAACTTGCGAACCTTCCGACTATGAGTACCGCCATACGAAACTTACCGATACGAACCCAGGATCGCCAAAAACTCCCAGCCCAGAGAACTAGTTGTCGAGGTGCTGCTATGACGTAGGAGACCACACGGCCGTTCCCGTACCCCGCTGAAACTGTGTCATAGGTCAAGGACATAAAGCACGTCTTACGATATATTACTTTTACTTATATAGCGAATAACCCACTATTTCGGGTTATATTGGTGCTAGCTCATTCATAAAAATATTTCTGATCCAAGATAACATCAGTCGATGATGCCTATTCTCTTATTGAAACAGAACGTTCTGTGTTCATTCAACCGTGTCACCGAATCTTCCGTTACAAACAATTTCTAATGCGGCAAAAACATCACAGAATCAATGGCATCTAATACAGTATTATTAACCGAGATAACGTTATCTCAAAAAAATACAAGCGACTAACCTTCATCGTCAAGGTCTTCATAGCCCTGCCTTCCTATAGTCCGTAGGGGCAACATTACTTTGGCTCAAATACTGCACTTTGTTGATTAGTAAACAAGGCATGGCGGCGCAACGTGTCGATGCACGCGACTCGCCGCTGTCACTGGCGCAAACTAATCGCTTGATAAGGGACCGTTATCTTTTCAATGTATAAAACCGCAAAAATCATTTGTGTCCGCGTGTATTTGATAGAAAAGAGAACTAACAACAGCTAAACTGTGAGGGTCTTCTACACCGCACCAGCACGGTTTATTTCTGGAGCTTTCCAGGTGTAAATAAAACAACATATAAAAATCAAGTCTTTCTTATTAACAAACCATCGCGTATACAATATATTAGATTTAGGAGCTTGCCAAAAATTGGTATCTGAACACCGCTGGCACTCACCAGCATTACATCTAAATATTGTGATGTAATAAAACAATCAATATAACGTCAAAGCGAGATAACAGAACAGTGCAAAAATGATCTGAGATTGTTTTTCTGTATCAGGGACGTACAAAATTGGTAGAAACTGTTCGGAGGCATACGGCTTTTGTCACATCGAAACGTTTAGTGAAATAAATTAGCTAATACTGTTATTGTTAATCAAGGGCGCCGTATCTTCACTCTCCGATTTGTCACTGTCACTCGTCACTGCAAACAAATTATAAAATTGTGTATTAGGCGGAGCCAACGGGGTACGCGAACATGCAAAAGGAAAAGTTCTGTATAGTTAACGAATCGATGGGGGATTAATATAAAGCTCAGACTAACCTTACTCTCCAATGCATAGAGCTATAGTGAAAGGCCAAATGGAATGTGAGTGTTCAAAGCGAATGTTTAATAAAACAATATCATGTAAATACACATATATTTCACATTTCTTACGTATGCGTTACATTATGTACACTGAACTGAGCCTTACAAAAATGTTCCAAACATTTGTGATAGTTTAGAAATCATTGACGACAACGAAATACATATATATAAGCGATAGTAGGTTTTGTTATAGTAATAGCATAGACTACGTGATTATACTTGTTATATAAATTGTATGCCAGAGACGCCATCACCCAAACGACAGAGTGAAATTTAACTGAACAAAAGCCGTAATTAAATTTCACCCTTAAATCAAATCACATAGCGATACTCTTAGCGTAACTAGCTTCACCAATATAGCGACCTAATTCAAACTGTCGCGTGTCAAAATAGATTTCTAACACAGTTTTTGGATATATTTTGACAGACACAGTGTTCAAACCACAACCACTTACTGCTGAGTACTTCCAATGTATATGTTATAACTACCCGCTATGAGTTGGCGATCTAGAAGCGGATAAAAGTTGTTATTCTGAGACTATTTACAACAATCGCATTGTGTCAACTTTAAGGGCTTATATAAACATAATTTGAAGCTGTCGCCCACTGAAATCCTCGTTTGTCCGCAGCAGCGTGTCAGACGCGATCCGACATCACATAACACTTACAGCAAGTTAACACTAGTCTTAAGAAAAGCGCGCGGTGGGAGCGGGCCGCCGGTTCGTACCGTTTCTGTCCGCTTGCTTGTGACGAGCGGCGGCGGGAGCGGACGCGGAAGCGGGAGCGGGCGTGATGCGGAACAACTGAATTTTCAGGTGCTCGCAGATCTCCATGCAGATTTGCCCGCAGTATCGGATCAACTCTACTATTACCCACACCTGGAATTCAACAAAATAGTAAATCGAAACGTACTCTTGTATTGTTGGAGTCACTGCTTTTAACTTTTGACTTGATATGTCATGAACTAAAAACGATTTCGAAATTTCAGAGAGCACTCACTGTACAGAGCCAGAGCACGTAGTACTCCGGCAACGCATTGTTGAAGTACTGATTGAGGAACAGCATGGCGGGACCCACCAGCGCCCAATCGTAGTAGTCCATCTCACTCTTGGTCATATGCGCCACCTAAGCGAGGTTATTCAGATTCTTATTTGCTTATCGACCGCTTGTTAATGCACAACTCAGCCCCAAAATGGCATACTCACCACGAGTCGATTCGTGACTTTAGCGGCGACCATCCCGAAGGCCAAGATGTAGAGTGCTGGGTGGTTTTCATACACCTGCGACTCACTCTTCTGGAAGATTATGAAGGCCGGCACCACCACGAAGGCGAAAGGAAACACCGGCGTCAGGATGCTCGTGCCCTGCGGATTAATTCGCTGCAGCTGGCTTCGGAAGCGTACACGAGACACACCAATTACGCATTAACGCTTCTAAACTATCAAGTTAAACAGCTACCAAGCGAAACCATGCCAAGCCCTAGCATAATTTTGAAAACCCATTCCTAATGGCCCACGTTAGCATAGTAATTGGCGAGTCGCCGAGACGTCACAGGAAAGTTAGTTGCATGAACCAAGGGCATGCGCTACGCGAGGGCGTCAGAGGTGAGCCGGCGCGACAAACGGCACAATGCTTATATATCAATGTCTTACTGCGACTGTGGAGCCGTTTTTCCCAACTCCGCCGCGCATTATGACCTTAATGTATCCGAAGACCAGGTATATGTTGAGGAGCACGACGACGTAATTAGACGCCAAGCTAACGCTGGCGTGTATCGTCGGAAGCTGTTTACAGTGGGTTCGGCGACATGCGAGTTAGGTCCGGCGGCGACAGCGTCCAAAATAAAAAAAGACATGCTATTATAGCTAGAGTAACATCGTGCAGCGGGTGTGTGATATCTTCACTCATTGCCCGGCACCGGCTTTTCACCCGTTATTTGCCGCGAATTTTGACTCCGCGCGTTTTTCTCAATTTCGGTAATTAAAGCATAATACAACCGACTGTACAAAAGCCACCGACACCGATATTATAAAATCATATTTGGGTCTTAGAAGCCCTTACAGCTACGGTGGATCCATTTTTCCCGCAGCCGCCAACTCGGAACGTCGAGAGGAAGTTGACGATAAAGTACAATTGCCCCGCGGTGCATAAAGACATCGCTTGAAGACAAATCGGCGCTCCTAACCCGGGAATCTGCGATTATTTCTTTAATTTAGCCACTGTGATTCGTAGATGCCAATCTTATGGTTACCCCCATTGTTTGATATTATGAGCCGGGTGATGTGTGACGTTGGAATAATGAGTGAAGAGCCACGAGATGTAAACACCCAGCCACAATAAGGTTAAAATTAACACTAAATCCTAATCTGTCGACAGTTCCAGTCAATCAGAAGCCTCGACTCGTACCACTCGAGGTGCGGGGGAGGCCGCTGGCAGACCTAGATCTCTCGAGATCAACAATTGATTCATGCTATTAAAAAAACCCACATGATAAGCGACAAAACAAAATGTTATATAAATTAATGAAATCGAACGCCTTAACTATTCTTGACACTAAACATACAGCTACGTTCATGGATACAATCAAATAAAGGCTTCAGCTAGAAGGCCAAAAAGCAATAATCGGTCACAATCTGATTCCTGGAAGCCTTAACTAAACGACTATGCTACGATGGCGTGGAAGTCGTGTGATATAACTTTGATGAAAGTGTGTTCCACACACACACACACAGCTCCCACGCCACATGCAATACAAAGGTGCGCTCACGGCGACTGTGGAGCCGTTCTTGCCGACGCCGCCGGCGACGATGGCGGCGGCGAGCGACGTCAGCGTCATTACGGCGCCGAGCACCGCGGCGCCTCCCAGCGAGTAGCGCGCCTCCAGCGAGCCCACCTGGAGCCCATCAACCCTTACCATACACAGTCTGCGGCCCTTCTATGCAAACCGATTTCGACGCTTTGGCTCATATCTGGAGACGGATTTGCCGCTATCGCCAACAGATAGCGAACGGCAAAAACATAGATAAAACCGACAGCCGATAAACGCAGACACTAATTATTCGTGCAAAAGTTCAATTCACACAACTTTACAATGTCACGCGCCTTAAAGGCTCAATCAAAGTAACACAAATAAATAATACACACTAGTAAACGAATCTAGTACATGCTTAGTAATCTAATCAATACTTATACATTAACAAAATATTAATAACTTAACGATAGATTCACATGTATGGCCATATCAAATTTAACAAAATACTATGAAATAACACTAAAAACTCATGTGGGTATTTTTAAATAATAATTGGTAAATCATACGATGAAATATAAACAATTCAAAATCAATAATATTAATTATCTACGGCGAGTGTCTAATGCGAGATATTAAATAAATAGTTGTTTGTTGATCCAAATGAAGCTTACTGCTATGCAGCTATACTCAACGGCAACATTTCAACTCAAATTATGACAATAAAATAAAATGCAGAAATGTCCAACAAGTGGGTCAAATCATGTCATGTTCTGTCAAATCTATTTGCCAGGCGTTGCCTCATTTCGTAGTGTGTTAAGTTTCAGCTGAATTACATTACCTGAGTGGCCCACACGTCGGGGCCGAGCGTGGCAGATATGAGGTGTATGCAGATGATCGTGTACTGCGCTTCGGTCACGTCAATGCGACCCATTTTGAGGGTGCCTGTGACGTAGGCCTGCCAGTGAGCGCAGTAGAACAGCGTCATTGCGCAGAAACACTGAAATACAAGGATGTCATGTTACTCTTTGTACTGTGAATAGGTAGAGGCAGAAAATCTTTCTGGCCTCTGGGCGTTTCAATAGTACGTCTCCAATATTTTTTTGGATCGCAGCTCCCTGAATCATGAGGGATAGAGCGCGTGAGACGTATTTTGCCACGTATCGCCCCGAGCGGAGCCAGACGCTGATAAGGGTGGTCAATGAGATAAGTAAACATATAGTATTGGCTACAACCGATCACCTGATCGTACTCTTATCACCTAGTATTACAATCATGTATTTGATTAAGAATATCAGTACCGTATCGACAGTAAACAAATTATAATAAAATAATCGGCATGAAGATCCGATCCATTTGTATCCGTAAAACGTATTTTTTTACTCGATCAAATATGCTATTACAACTGAAAAACTGGTCTTATCTTGAAAACATAAGGGAGATAAGTTAAAAATTCAATTTAAACTCTATTTCGAGGTCAGTTTATTTAAATACATTAAACCAACTAGGTTTATATTTTTCATATAAAAACCGAAGCGCGAAAAAACTGCGATGACGTCACGATCACACCACGCTGCCACGTGTATTCATTAAATTTTGTTGTTGAATTTCATTATAGATCTCGTAGTTTCAAATGTATAAATTAAAAATTAAAATAAAATTAAACAAATCACTTATTATTCTCCGGCCTGACTAATTAGTGAAATTTATTTTGTCATCCGTCAATTATATGATCTAACAATTCAATACGGCAAATGTAAATTCCATTGTTTACAGAACAAACTGTTGAATTCTTGGGTTGACATTGTCGATGGCCTTGTAGTTATATAATATCACAAATGTTCGGTATAACGAATAAGTGGCTCACCCTTTATGGGTAAAATGAGTGGAGTTTGGCAGCGATCCAGAGAAATTCTGCCAAGATTCCCCGAGACGATGCTACAGATATAGCTCAAGTTTACATTAGCAAATCTTTGAGGGTTCTCGTGACAAGTTCAATAATTGATTTTTATCTACATAACACATAAAATATCCTCAGAAAGCCTTGAGTTGAAATTGGTCAAAATTACTATAATTATAAGAGATGGATTGTCTTGAATGCGATGACTTTTACAACCTCCATAAAATGAATATACACTTGATAATGTATCGTCCTATTTTCCTGCGCCACGTTATTAATTAATATGGCAATATAGTGTATTTGACTGGCAACACAATCGTGATTTCATTGCTCATATATGAGTACTCTCCTGTATCTGTAATAATATGGGGTCAGTGACCCATGCTTGATATGTTAAATATTTTGCATCGATATATACATCTTAACACATAGGCTACAATTTATAAAGATATTGTGTGAATTATCCAAATTAGAAGAAAAAATCTAACATGCGCGATATTTTGGCGTGCACTGCCGAAACCGCTAGATTAATACATATGTAATGTATGATCGAAATATTTATCTTACATAGTTTTACAAAAACGACCCACACTATATATCTATATCTGATATGTAAGCCATTAACAGAGCAAACTAACTGCAAAAAATTGATAATTTATTTAAAATACACTTATTATTGCTTCTGTTAATATAACTTTTACTACATATATGTGTATTTATATGTGATGGTATGCATGGATATCTTTTAACGTGGCTGAAACTGCAGGAAGTATAAAATAAGTACATATCTTAAAACACTGGTATCCTTTAATTACTGATAATGAAGCTACATACTAAATGAAGTATATTTTTTTCACTTATAGAATCAACTTGAAAAATATTTCAAAATAAACCTTAATAACTTATTTTACGGTTTACACTTAAGTGAATTTTTTGACAAATAGATATTATGTACGAGAATATAATAGTTTTTACCTTGAGCAAAATTTTTTGCAAGTCATTTTAATTTGCTCTGATATTAGCATTTATAATTATAATACTATGCATTAGCTTATTTTATTCGGCTTTCTCTTAGAACCTTAGACTTAGAAATAATAATATTATTTCCATTACATTTTTATTATAATTTCAATAATTATACACACCTGGAAAAACATCCATGTAGGATACTCTCCAAGCTTTACAGCAATGCACGCTCCAAGAGCAATAAAGACAGTGGATATACTGTCACAGCCATGGTCAAATAGCTCTCCAAGTGGAGATTGACTACCTGTCCTTCTTGCCTGCTTGCCATCAATAGCATCGAGGCTCTGGTATACAAATACTCCTAAAGCACATAAGGCACATGCCCATCTTGGTGGATCTTGTCTCGCATCTGGGCTATACCTGGAAATACAAAATCATTTTAAGAATAATTGAAAAACGATTATAATATTTACTATGTATAAATTATATACATTACATGGTACATATGGTAGACATAAAAAATACACCAATATTTCTTATTTATTAATGTTAAATATTTCAAGGTCATAAATGTAACATTTAAATAATTACAACCATTTTAGATTATGAAATGTAGGTTAAATGAGAATAAAAAATATATTGATGTAAAAATGAAAGTTATTACGGTTTTACATCGTGAAACGTGACACAGTTTTCGCAATATACCAACTTGGTGTATATACTTACCAAACCAGAATAAGAGTAGTGACTATATTTATAATTAAACCTAATATAGTGATGAGATTCGGTGCAAGCCATAACGGCGTTTTAGAAACTAGCCAGCACCACCATGGCTGGAGCCATGCATCCAATAAGCTGGCACTGCTACATGAATATTTGTGTTCACTTAGTCTTTTTAACTGAGCAGCATTGAGAATCCTCTCCTTGTAGAACTGCATTTTCGTCACCGTCACGACATTTAACAAATCACCACTTAAACACACTGTTAAGTTTTTATTTCGAAAGCCACCAGAAAATAGACATTTACTGAGCTCTCGCGTTCGCAAAAGTCAAATCAGCTACTGCAAGCTGCGACTTTATGTTAACTGACGGCTCTACGAAATTATCTGTCATTGTCAAGTTCGATTGGAGGATGACGTTAGCTGTCAGCGTAGCATGTATTTTAAAGCATTAGTCAAAGAGTAATATAAGTATAGGGAAAGTATTAGTCTATCTGTTTCTTATCATTTAAGATTTTTTTATTTTTACTATTTGATATTGAATGATTATAATATAAATAAATAAGTCTTTCATATAAATAAATATTAATAAGAGTCTGACTAATGAAAGATGACCCAAACAAAAGCGGTAATTATTCTTATTACTACTTACATATAAATGCTTCTGGAGGTAAATTCAATATTTAATGATTTAACTGAATTTTATAGGTTTAACTAGCGACCCGCCCCGGCTTCGCACGGGTGCAATACTGATACTAAATATACTACAGAAAAATAAACGCGTCCGATCGCTGCTAAATTCAAAGTGCTATGCTATGCTAAATCTATAATATCTTCAAAAATATTCACTTAAATTATACGGTGTATATGGCCCTTTATATATTAAATGAACAATGTATTCAAGGTATTTAATTGGTTAAGGATTAATGCTGTATTGGTTAAAATCGCTTCGAAAATTAGCCATTATTTGTCGTAAAAAGTAAATGACAAAAAAAGTTATTGTAGGTTATCCATAAGAGATAGAAATATACCATCACGTACTTTTCTGTAGACCTTTTCAATGTGTACAATACTTAGTACATTATTTTGATAAAACTCGTAGGGTTCAGCCTGCGTTTGCAATGCAATTATTTACGACATCACATTAGAAACCTTAAAGATACAACAGTACTTGTTTACTATTTAATGGATGTTATTATACATATAAATCTTCGTCTTGAATCACTCTATCTATTAAAAAACCGCATCAAAATCCGTTGCGTAGTTTCAAAGATTTAAGCATACAAAGGGACAGAAAAAACACTTTTTACCTCGGATGTTTATTTCTCGTGGTAAAATTAAAAATCGGCAATGGCAGAGATTAGCAGAATGTAGAACCAAACTACTGGATTTGGAGGAGGGTTTTGCCAAAAAGGGTAAAAATAATTATCATTCAGTTCAAATCTTTATTCAACAATAATAATAATTACAATATACGTAACGTCTAAAACTCTTTTATAAACCAAAAATATTAATTTCTATTATCTGTCAACATGGAGAAACCTTCCACGCCAATGTAAGGCAAGTAAAAAAAAAATAGAAAAACATAATTATGCTCGGAATAATAAATAATTTAGGCATTCTTTCTACTATTGCTTGGGATAAATTTAACATTTTAATACTCGTTCTTATGTTCGAATAATATAAGACACGGTTGACCACGACGATTAAAATTATTTTTATTAATTTAACTTATGTTACGAGTACCAGAAATCTAAAATATTAAAAAATATAATGCATTTTTATCTTTGTTCTGCGAGATTAACATTTATTTAGAAGGTAACACTAGAATATTTACATTTAAAAGGTCAACATTAATACAAACCTTTGTTTTTTAATTTCGTTCAATTTTTGTATACAACATACTAGAAGCTATATACATAAATAAAGAGTTGAATACATTTATTTTAGTGAAAAATAGCAATCACAGACTCTTGTCAGTGGGAGTACATATTTCGATCTCTCAATTACTCTCCAATATTCTCATGTCCGTTATGATTCTACATTTCAATAGTTTAAAAACATCATTCTTTAAGCAAAAGAGATGAAGAATTTAAAGATCTCTTTCACCGTCACGAACCGATACCACCGATCTGAACCTGCACCATAAAAATACGGGTCTGTCCATAACCGGGCTATCTGGTTTTTGCCTGGTTCTTTCTGGACTCTATTCTCTTCTGCAGCGTGACGAGAAGGGCTCCAAGCACATTGTGACCAGGTAAACGTTTTCCGAACAGAAGTCGCTTCACAGAGTCGTCATACGTGAGTAAAGCCACCATGTTTTGGAGGAGGAATCCTTGGCAGTACTCCAGCAGCTGAGTAGCACCATATACCTATTATACATTTAAGAAGTACATTTAATAAAGGGTATAATTTAGGCAGACTATAAGTTGTATCAGGTCAATATACGCTCACCTTAGCATGTATATAGACAGAGACAAGATTGTGCAGGTCGACGGATTTCGC
This sequence comes from Pontia daplidice, assembly GCA_963693355.1. Classification (NCBI taxonomy): domain Eukaryota; kingdom Metazoa; phylum Arthropoda; class Insecta; order Lepidoptera; family Pieridae; genus Pontia; species Pontia daplidice. The sequence continues at coordinate 256,625 of CAVNZL010000086.1, forward strand.
TGCTCGTGCTTCGCAGTGCCTCTGAAGCGGTAATAACTGGAAGAAGGATGCGGCAGCCAGTACTTCCAAGACGTCACTTTCTGGGATATCCAGGTTGGAACAACCCCCAGAGTAGAGGTACTTCATGACTTGCTGGAAAATTTTAAAAATGAAGATTTTAGAACGACCCTTGGATCCATGCAGCTTCAAACTAGAAGTAGATCTCAATTTCCTCGAACTTAATATAATAGAGATGTACCTCAAATATATGATATCGTATATCATTAATTTGCACGAGAGGAGGCGCTGTGTTGGCCGGTGGTAAAGCGTCAGCGGAGTTCCGAGCCGGGGCCAACATAGACCGCAGACGAGGTGACTCCGATACCAGCACTATCTTGTGCCCGTAGAACAAACGGCCTTCCACTCTGTCAGGATTAAAAACAACCTCACATGAACAAGAACACACAGATAGAAGAATCGAATGTAATGGGAATAAAATCATACCGGAAAGTGACGTCAGCCAGCGAGGGGTTGTTGACGTAGGAGACGTCGACGCGCGCGGGCGCCGCCGTGGCGGGCGGAGGCTCGCGCACGCCCGGCACCGCCTCCCAGCCGTAGCACGCGCACAAGATGTCTGCCAGCAGCAGCACTGTGCCTTCCTTCTGGCACGCGGGATGGAAACAAGTCAGTGAGGGAGTTGTTACTGGTGATTCAATTATGGCTTGCCAAGCAGAGAACAAAGAAGTACCTTGCTGTATCTTAGAATATTGAAAAGCAGGGGAAGACACTCGTAGATGAACTGCTTGCTGTAATGGCTGTCATCGCTCGGACACACCTGGAATAATTCGAGTCGTGACTATTGAAACTTTCAGCTATGAGTCTCGCCGCAATTTTGTGAAGCAAAAAATACCTGTAAGAAATCTTGTAGAAGCTGGTCGATGACGTGGTCGAGAGAGGCCTCCGCTGCTGCAGCTAACGACAGCGTCCAGGCGTGTAGAGACCACGGGACGCCAAGGGCTCGTAGTTCCAAAGTTATATCTGTTATATGATATTCAAATGTTATAAGTATATTTTCGACTGTAGTATATTTATTTCTCATGTAGATAGATGCTGCTTGTCTCCATTAGGGGCATAGAACGGAATAGATATACTGCTACGAAAGTCTCCTCCACTGACCTAGCTCCACGAACTGTAGATTGATAGAAAGGCCATCGGCTTGTTGTTTATGAGTGTGAGTTATTAAAATACTATGAATATGAATGCTAAAAGCTCTAACCGAGATGATCCGTCTCGGCGGCACAGTACATGGCATCCTGCAAGGCGCGCTGCTGCTGCTTCGTGAAGGGCGGAGGGCGGCCTGCGGCGGGCGGCGCGCCTTCCGCCAGCACCTCTTCCAACGAGAGCACTGCTCGGCCTCCGCCCCCTCGCACTGCGGCTCGAAGGCAGGCTCGGCGCCCGTGAGTACAACACACGGCCACGGCGCTGCCAAACAAGATGTTGGCGTTACCACGGAATATATATATATTATTTGGCCAAATCAGTCATCTTCCGGCTTCCACTATTTCTCATTTTGTACTTTCGTACTTAACAACATGCATACAAATCTTTGACGTGCTATTCATTACATGCAGTCTTAGTGTGTACGCTGGAATTAATCCAACGAAATACACATTCTGTAAATGCGAGTTCCCAAACACATTATCTCGAGAAATATTATAGTCGTATAAAATTAAAAAAATCTGTTAAATATAGTCGAGAAAGTAAATTGATGTTTTCTAGTCGGATATCTTTTAGTGGAATTTATAATATAAAAAGTAAGTACAGACTAGAGCATACAGACACCTTTCAGCCATTTGAAACAGACATTTAGCTCCTGGTAAGAATAATTGATACATTACACTAAGGTTATTTAAACGAAAACCTATTACGATAACGTAGAAATAAAAACTGGAAAAGCTGAATGTACCTGTAGCAGCCGTACTGAGCAGCCGCGGAGTAACAGAGAGCATCGTTGAGTTGGGTGGAGAGGAAAGGATCGGCTCCGTGCGATAATAGCAGCTGCACTAACTCTAGGTTACCGATGCCGCAAGCTACCTGCAAACATCACAATTGATCCACTAACGTCATACAATCGACACTTCTTACCACTGTCACATAGTAATTGAATTAGCTGGTACCTGCAAAGGCGTCAGTGTGCATACATCCTCCCCCCGGGCGGGTGCGCCGTCGACTCTTGCGCCGGCCGCGAGCAACCTTCGAGCGGCTTCGACTGCGCCCGACCCGCCTGCGCTTGCGCCGCTGCACGCGTAGACTAGTGCGGTCCAGCCTATTCATAAAAGACTTTTTTGCAAATAACCTGTTACACATTTAAATAGTGATTTATCAGGGTCACTTGGCTTTGATAAAGTACTCACCAGCAGTAGGAGGAGTGTAAGTGCTCGCGGGAGAGTTAAGATGAGAAGGCGAGTGCGGATGATTGGGCGAGCGAGAAGGAGAGAGCAGAGCGTTGTGCTGAGCTGCTGCCCCGCCCGTTTCCACGTTTGGGTCTGCCCCTGCTTCTAGTAGCATCTGGAAAATAGATTGTTGACGCCTTGTTAATAGAAGTTAATAAATAGCATAGAAAATAATACATAATATATAATGAAAACAATAAGTTGAGGATACTTATTCAATAAAAAGTAAAGCTAAATCTCACCGCGACAACTTGTTCATCTCCAGCCAGTGCAGCCTTCATCAGAGCAGTGAGACCCGAAGCGTCAGTGGCGTCGATTCCCGCAGGGGGCAGCAGAGCCCTGACTCCATTGAGAAGCTCCGCTCGGCCACTGAGCAACGCCCTCTGCGCCAGCCCCAAAGCCGCTCGGCTCACTTCGTCCGTCGTGCGGGTGCAACGCGACCATGCTGGTTCTATCGCTTCTTCCATGCTGAAACAATGAAACCGTCCATGGAAATTGTCTCTGCACGAAATCCATTTGAACAAACAACAATCTATTATAAGAGTGATAAAATAATACAAACGTGATAGGTCTTGGTGGGCAGTCTGCATGCGGTAGAAGCAACCGAGCTGCCTGTAATACGTCATCAGCGTCTGGTACTGCGGGCGGCGGCCTTAAGGCAGCGTGCGCACGCGCAACTCTGACCCATTCGCCCAAAGGAGGCAATGCTCCTGCGCCCCTTTCGCCCCATAAGCCTCCTGCCCCACCACAGGCTCCTCCCGATGCCCCTGAGCCAGTAGTACTGTGTTCCAGCTGATACACCCAACGATAAAATCAGTAAACAAATATTAATAAATTGAAAGGTAAATTAATAATATCTATGAAAAGAGCGAGACTCACCTGGGAACACCTCATAAAATAATACAAAGCTCGTTCGCCTGCGGGTGAGAGAGGTGAATGCCTGGGACTGAGCTGCCTCAACACTGCCCTGAGTTCTCCCGCTGATCCTGCGCACGTCGTCAGTAGCACTGATGCCCCAGAGCCAGTAGAACCTGTGGTGCCTGCAGATTCTGATGTACTTGTGTTAGAACCTGACGTTCCGGAGCCCGCTATATATAAAAAAATAAAAAATGAAAAAAGTTTTAAATTGCCAGCTCTGCTGCTCTGCTGCTTCCACCCAAATTTAATAAAATTCATAAACTTCACTAACCAGATCCATTGGTGGTGATACCAGAGTCATGACTCATGCCCAATTGCCTGTTCTCAGGTCGTGGCGCCCCTGATGATGACCCGGAACCTGATCCCAAAGAACTCATTGATTCCCAGCGAGATAAAGATAGAGCTCCTGCGAAGTGATTCATATTTGCATGCTTTATATTATCAACAGTGAAATATTATGTCAAATGATACATCTTGCACATTTAGACACGGGCCGCTATCAAATATAAAAATTTGAAAAGTAAAACATTAATACTATTACTATAAACAAAGTATACATTTCATTTTTACAAAATTATAATTTAATTCTATATTTTATTTATATTTACGTCAAGAGTTACTTAAGCAAAAACCTGTATTAATAAGGTTTGAAAGGTTAAGTATTAGTAATTTTAACAGATTTCATTACTAACCTGAGGCTACTCTGCCAGCGTTCAAATGACTGTAGGGCTGCAACAAGCCCCACAGATCAGAGCAGTTGGCCACTGCATGGTCAATCGTCGCAGGCGTAATGGGAGCAGTAGCAGCGCCGCTGCCGGCTATCAGCGCTATCTCTTCTAAAAGGGTCTCCATTCCCGCACAAAGATATATTGCTGCATATCTATACAAGTTTATTATCAATCTTAATAATGTCTAGTGGGCCTGAACGGATTAATAAAAAAAGCTATCGCTAGCTGTCGTGATAGACACGATAAACACTGTGACTCACTCGTGAACAAAGGAAGCGACGCGTACGTCCAGCATCCACCTGAGAAAGCGGCCAGGTGCGAGGCTGGTACGCGCACGCGCAGCCGACCCCAGGCGCCTCGCCGCACTCCCCGACGTCGCGTACATCGTGGCTGCTCGTTGACAACCCTGCGCAAGAAACACAAATGTAATGCTAAACAGGATGAACGGCACTGGCAATCTTACACATTGCATACATCTACACACAAAGCTTGTTTGTTTATTTCGTAATATGCACAGGAAACAGCTAGTATCATATGGAAAGGAAGCTCTAACTTCTTATTATAATACTAATTACCTTAATACAAGAATCTGCCAACGGAGTACTTAGTATGATTCTGAAAGCTCCCGCCACTTCATGCTTGGAGCAGAAGCCAAAGTTCTGGGACAGACGCTGGGCTTCACGGGCTATTCGGACTAAGGCACTGAAACATACAGACATTGGTCACGTCTTGGTCTTATAGACTATTACTGATTTTAGTAAGTATTGCTTCCAAATTCTGCGCAGCAAGATTATACGTCTAATTAAAACTTAAATGAGAGATTGAGAAAAGCATAAGAGACTCGTACCGCTGCAAGAGATAGGCGAGTCGCGGCGGCGCGTCGGGCGCCATCCTGGCGGCGGCTTCGCGACACCGGCCCGCCTGCAGCGCACGACTCACCTCACCCGCCGTCCAAGGCACGCAGCGGAGCTCCACTAATCTGGTTAAACCAAATCACAAATTAAAATTCAAAACAATGATTAACAAATTATGATATCTACATACATTTCCATTTACTGCTAATTCACAAATCAAAGGCATCAAAAAGTCATAATAATGTTATGCTCTCAGTACGAATTTAATATAAAAAATCTTTAAAAATTGAATAGTCGTTAAATCATAGGACTCTCAAAACTGAAAATTCAAACTACTTTACAGTGTTATTTAGTGACCCAAATCTCGCCTTGTTCCGACCTATACATATTACGTGTAGTGTAAAATAACATTATACGTTCGTACCTATTGTGAGAGTCGACCCAGACGAATTCATCAGCACTAGTGACGTTGGTGCAAACAGTGTCTAACGAAGGCTGTCGCACCAACGGCGCTCGCCGTCTTCTCGCCTCTGCAGCGCTGCCAGTCTCTGTTAAAAATATATATATAAAATATACATAATTTTTTAAAGTTTTAATTTTTTTTTAAATTATATATTAAAGTTTTATTTTTATTTACGAATAAATACGACGCACGCACAATAGAACGTTTTTTTAGTTGCAATATTAATTTGTCTTATTAAAATGGTGGTTATTTCTCAGTACCCTGTGCATTGTTGCTTCCGCCCCCACCACTAGAAGCACCACTGGTAGCGGTGCTGCTGCTGTCCCTTGAGCGCAGCGTGAGCTGTTTGATGGCCGACCGAATGTCCTCCAATCCACCGCCTCCAGGCCACGGTGACTGCAACTAAAGCACTTATTCTGTTACTTTCTCTTTTTGTCTTCGAACATAGTTGAGATTTACCTTAATATACAACTAATTGTTCTAAATTCACACAAATATTGACCGTACTAGGGATCGAACCAGGAGCCTCGACAGTCCAGTAGCACGATGATGCGCCCACTGAAAAGTGACCATACGTGTTGAAGATCGCAACTTACCTTATTATGCGGTCTATGCTTAGTCCTAGCGTGTGGTGGTTGTCTCGATCTTCTGGGCTCGTCGCCTCCAGCTTCCCCACCACCACCACTATCGGACATGGAGGCGTGACCAGACGATCGGTTTTCGTCAGAACTGCTATTGCACTCGCGGACACCATTCTGAAATTTGTGGTCTTGGCGTTAAGAGTTTTTAATTGTAAAAAATTGTCAAATCTAGGCGTATATTGACAATGAGCTTCTCTATATTAGGCCTAAATGTTAATGGAAATGAAGACCCAAGAGCTGCAGACTGCCTAAGGTTTTGTTAGTGCATAACAGTAATTGGAGTGTTTTTATTACGACGCCAGACGCGTTTACGTTGCGCAATGAGAAGGCGCAGTGGAAAGTTCATCGGGAGTGCAATCTGCAATGAATGAGCCGTTTTACCTCCATTCATCATTTGTTCTTGCTCGTTAATTAGCCGCACCGCGATTACCACACTTACCTGAGCGTTATGTAGCGAAAGTTATAAAAACTGTGGCATTGTCTATCTCTCCCACGATCTCGTCGAAGAGTTGTGGGAAGATGGATTGTTGAAAGCGAAAGCGATCCGCGCTTTTATAGGAACAAGTGATTCTTCTACCTGAATTAAATACGACAAATTAACCGGGCTAGTTTTCTGTTACTTACTATTCAAGAGTTTATGATATGTCTTATTTTGTCGAAACTCTTGTATAAGCTATAATAAGTTTTAGACGACGTAGCAAGTGCTACGGAGGTCGTCCTATTCCTCATAGATGTACATTATTAGCAGTAACGTTTCATTGTTAAAGTTCGTAGTGTGGATATTATGAAAACGCTTGTATGCAATTGTCAATTAAAATTACTCGCATTAAATCCCGCAAGTAAAATGTTTGAATGGCGTGCCTGTCTTAAATTATTAAAATCGTGGCGAATCGAGCTGATCACGGCAACAGAACGATAAATATACCGTAACACGGTTACTGTTGAAACGGTAACAAATAATTGTAAATTATCACACTATAGTCCATTATCTTATGTTTTGTAATGCGAGATTAAGGACTTGAATTTGTCCACATTTCATAATTATTCTTGGTATTAGCAAAATGAATAGAGATTTAAACGTTCATAATGCTTTCTTCACAATATTATAATAAATGACAAGATTAAAAAATATATAATTATGTAATATTTAATTTATAATTATTGATAAATGCATAACTTTATTTCTCCTTATGAGGACTTAACGAACGTATTTTACGTAAGCAATTGTATATAGCTTTGCGTAAATTTTACAACGGAATAAGTTAGTGATGGCCTCGCCCTGAGAGCAGGTCTGGCCTGGTGAACTTACAATAAGTTTTATATTTTTTACACTCAAGCTGCTTTATGATTTCTGTTTAATACCACCATTTTTGAAATTCACTAAAACATATTGTAAAGAAAGTTTTATATAAATGAATAATTTTCATGTAAGCCATATATAATTCGTTTTAGAACGAATCATTGATCGCTCAGGCTTCACAAAATTGAACATAATATAACTTAAGCAGATAAACGAAGCTCCATGTTAAGTACCGTTACACGTATTAGTCGAGCTGGAATTCAATAACATTCATCTCAGTAATTAGGTAGTAAACAATTAAACCGTAATTAGTGAGTTTCGTGACTGCCCCCAGCCTACTTTTGACCCAGACGGCCATTTCACAAATATTCTGGGTCATATCCGGGATTCCACCACTTTATTTATTTGAGTAACCAATACAGCGATTTGAACCATCATAGTAATAGTACGCACTTTTCGGTTAACCTCAAGGTGTTTTACGTATTGACTTATTTAAAGAAAAACACTTTATTAACCGATTTAAGTTATGTATTTTTGGTAGACCGTGATGACGCACGCTGTAAAGTACGCGAAACGTCGGAAAAATTTATAATAATGTAAATATATTTAAATTTTGCAAAAATACATAACTTAAATCCGTTAATAAAGTGTTTTTCTTTAAATGAGTAACAGTTATGTTAATAAAAGACAATATTAGCTGTTGACTTCATCAGTAACGTCCCGCAAATATTCATTACACAAATGTTGGGTGTACCGGGATCGAACCCTGGACCTACGCAGTCATTATCGTTATTATACTGATAAAAATGTATACGCTGATTGATATAAACTCATTGACGAGTAATAATCTGATGGTTATAGAACTTGTTTGCATTAATAGACTTACACAACGCGTTAAATCATGAATATTTGCATATAACTACTAAGCGGCAGTTCGTTTGCATAATTTGAATTAAAAGGCATTACAATATTATAATAGAAATAGTGTATAATCTAATAACCATACGCGATTGTAAGCTATTAATACAATTATTTGATGAATATCTATTAGGGCTCTGTGAAATGTTAAACTAAAGAAATCTGCTCTTCGCGGTTGTTCGTATGAGTTTAATATGTTATAATTAATATCAAATATGGCATTGATCCGTGATTATACAACCAAATTTACTAATAAGTACTTAGTACGGGAAAGCGTTCAGCGCCGTTAATATGATTATGTAAATTATTACATTTTCTACATTACGCAATAGAATTATGAGTAAGGATTGCAGCCTAAACAAATATCGAACGCAGTGTTTGATATATATTCTTGTTTTCAATGAGCGGAATCTTAAAGACGTTAATCTATACTAATAGTATAAACCGGAACCTGTTTGAACGCGCTACTCTAAGGAATTATTTTTTTTTTCCTATTTCATATAAATATCATTCAGAGCGAAGCATAAATGAAAAATGTTATGAAAACTGTGGTTATTTTAATAAACGAATCAGCCAATATTAAATAAATATGTTGGGACTTACCGGTTGCGGCGCATCAGCAGGTCGGTCGTGTTTGCGCCGCTCAAGGGCATAGCTGCTTAGGGCTGGGGTGCTTTTGGCGGGCGTGCTGGCCGCAGTCACCGGGGACACCCCGCTCACTGCCTTCAGCTGAGCCCCACTCGGCGCCTCTGGGGCTTCCGTACGAGATTCGTCAGTGTTCGCTGTAATATTACGTGAGGTACATTAGTAAATGGAATATTGCTTCAAGTATGTTTTCTGATATTATGTCTTAAGTAGCATTTTTTAAACTATTTATTAAAATCCGGATCTGTTAAATGTGATATGACTTTTCTTGTTTATTATTCGATATATATTTTGCAAATATTTCTCAATCGTGTCTCAAATTATGATTTAGTCTTTACCGTCTACGTCTAAAATGTAATTATTAACAAAAATATCACATTAAAACATTAAACTCACTTTTGTCTTATATATAACTATTTAACCTTGCACTTACTAACAATTCGTTAATGTAAAAGTTTATTTCAATTAATGTGCTGCTAACGACTTCATGTGCAATATATTGCTTCACCGACAGTCGCAAAATGCCATTGGAAATCCAAGGACACAAAAAAATGAAAAAATAATTGAAAACTGTTTCTGATAGTTTTTTTTTTAGATACATGAACTTCAATTCAATTAAAAATGGACTGTAGTTTAGTTTAAGTACTTGACCCTACGCTGAGTACTCAGTTTATGAGCTCACATCAAAGCAAAGGAAATACGCATGTACTTTGAATTAGCGGAGACGCGTAAAACGCCTAATAGTTCACTACATTTCCACTTAGGCTACTCTTCTCGTTTAACAACGGGAAGTGTAATTATATTTAACATAAATCCATTACAACGGCAACGATAAAGGAAAGTCGTCACTACACTTTTGTTCGTGGCTCGTGATCCACGCCGTATCTTCGGTGCAATCGGGTAGCATCACATAAAGTGGCATAACCCAATTTCGAGGGCATGTAGCACATTAATGAGCAGTCACGAAACCCGCGCCTCCCATCCCATATCAGGCCTTATACGGAACCTCGCAATAAATCCGGCCAGCGCTAATCAAGACCATTGCACTAGCCATTCCAATAAATAACTTCCTACGAGAGATAGCGGCCACTTTGATCCCGTATATCTCAGGATCTCACAAAGCAGCTTTATGTCATATTTCGTCGAGAAGTCAGGATAATATTATGTAAACCGACTGCACAGCCAGACCATTAAATTTATTCATCGCGTCGGGAATGTTGATATAATTGCCTATCCTTTAGAGTTTAGCTCATTAAGATTCATCAGCGCGATAATGTATTGGAATTAAGATGATAAAATATATTTAGATAGGTTCAGCAAGAGCGCAGGCTATTACAGTACGCTTAAAATAGTAATGGCTTAAACTTGTGCACTATTAGTAGGAGAAAAACATACATTTAGAGGGCGGCTCAATCGGCGGCGGCGGCGGCGGCGTTGTCGCTCGGTGCGCATGCGGCGGCGGCGAGAGGCGGCGGGCGTGCGCCGGAGCAGCTCCTGCAACGCGCACGCGCAGCGCTCGTGCCCCGGACACGCCCGCGCTGCACCACGCCTCTTCTGGCCGGCAGCCGCTCGAAGGCCTGCAAGGGTTATGATATGCAATCTTATCCGCTACTGAGTTCTGAGTAATTGTATTTACGTATTGTTCAACGAAGGGCTTTCTTGTGTTTGCAAAAATAGAATACAATACAAATTAGAAGTGCTTAGCAGTAGACGTTTAATAGCTTTTCACACACACATCCTGTCTCTTAATCAATTAGACGATAGCTGTCGTCCTATTAGTTCTGCCTACAAATACGCAGAACGCACGCATAGATTGAGTTTATAGAACAAGCGGTAAAGTATCATGTAACGGTGTAAGGGGTTAATATTGGTAACCCGTGTCGGTAATCGCATGACACGCCGATCCGCGGCCGAAGCGGGACAAATCGTTCTGATGGTCCAGCGACCTAACTGTATTGCTGCTCCTAATTGTTGCTTAAATTGCCTACACTTACCCCCTCTCATAAATGGAGAATTTCTACCGCTTCATAATCTAGTAACCATTTCAAAATTGGTCTCATGCATAATAAGTTTCGTTGGGCGCTTCAATTTTATTCAAATTATCAAATAATAGAGCTTGTGAATATATGCGTTAACCAATTACACTTAGCACTTAAATTTTAACTTGAACTCTGTTCAAAAGTAGAACTTATTTCTAAAGAGATAATAATTAAACTAATTTAGCTTCAGCAGATTGGCGTTCAGCACTTCGTTTTTAAATAAATTAAAAATTCACTTTGTTATTTTTACGAAACTTAGAAACGTTACTTATTAAGAAAGTTTATAAAGTTGAAGTTTAAGATTAGACCAAAAATGACTTTTACGGGTCCATACAACATACAACGACACACATGTAATATGACAATGTTAAATATCAAACTATAAAGGACCTAACTAGATATATAAGACAATGGCAACGTAGGAACATAATTTAAAGCAAAAAATAAAAACGAAAGTGATATAACACGTATCGTAGGGTATCTCAGCAGGAAATATAAAGTGAAGCATTTCTTGTGACTCCAATTATGTAAGCACGAGGAAACGAATGATTAAACTGACAACCTCTTCCTATCAACTTATAGAAATCTCACGCAATCGTGCTAATTATAGCAACATTGCCTCAAACTTTGCGATGGGCGAGGCAGACAAAAGACGCCAATACAATTTTGAAAATACTAATATATATATCTAGGCCATTGCATAATGTGGAAATATTCATAACTTATAACTTCTATTTATGAAATATTAAATAACAGTTTAAAAATACCAAACAAATATGTAAGGAATTTCATTTATACACACGGTCAAAACATAATACATACTCGTTAGAAAGCTCCATAAACATTTGCTGATTTTGTGGAAACAAGTCTACATGAGCGTAAAATATGTTTTTACACTCGAGTAAATAATGACTTCTCACGTGAAAGATGTATAGGAATAAATTGAACATCAATTCTGCGATAAACAAGATTTACATGCGAAAGTGTAAATATAAATATTTATTTTCCAATAAAAATTTATTAGTAACTTTGTTGCGTAATGATTTACGATCGAGATGAATAAGTGATATTGCGTTTATATAACCTTAACGCAGCTTTTGTAGTATCGTATTGATAGAGTAATAAATTTATTTTAGATAATTCATAGTGAGTGTATTCTAGCCATAAACAGGGCCTTAGATTATAGCCCCTGTATTAAGGTTTAAGAAGTGGTACATAATTTCTCTGGTCAACATTTTAGATACTTTCATGGCGAAAAATAAAATCCCCGTAGCTTAAGCACAAGACTGCTTTATTATTTAATTAATATTGGACTGCGTGTAATATTTTCTATAAGTTCAACAAACATGAAAAATAATATTTGGCCTCCAAAATAATATCGTTGTTTTCAACTCTAATGTCACCGATGCAGAAACACAATGCTTAATTTTAAAGAGGTTTGATTAATGCAATAATTTTGAAATATGCTTTATGGCTATGGAATAGGTTCTATAATAGTGCAAAAGGAACATTTTTTACGGTGGCATGAACCTATCAACGTCGTCCTTGACCGCCTCTATCACCGTTTATATAAGCAACACATTTTAATCTTAAGGGATTTCTTTAGTTTTTATTAGTTATTTCACTGAAAAGTCATAACAAATACTGACAAAACAAGAAAAATGACATGCAAATGGTCAAAATGAAAGTAAATAGTCCGCAAAAGTTGATCAATGATCATTACGAATTAATTAAGAGAAATAGAGGAAATTGAGAAAGTTGTTTGAACTTTTTCATTTCTTGAATCGATTTTTTATTGTGAAATGTAACGCCAAAATCGCTATTAAATAAAATTATCATAAAGTCTAGAAACAAAATGTTTATGCTAAAAAAATAGTTCTGGAGCGTAGTCCTAAGTTCCCACAAGTTCATCAAAGTTAATTGTTATTGTGAGAACGGACAGCACCGGGAAGTTTGCTTTAAATGATGGCACACATTTCGAAATGAAAACAAAGAAAGCCGTTGCTTGAAACCGCATAATTAATACATTTATGTAACGGCAGTGGCTTATCTACCAAATATCGTAAACAATACGTTGCTCCACATTTCTAAACTTCCTAGGTGCGTGCTAACATCTTATTATTAATTAGCCGATACTGAACAAAGAAAAGCAAGAAACATACCGTTTCCTCCAGTTTTGGATAAAACTCCAGTCACACTGCTCATCGTCATCCAACATAGTAGCTTCATGCGGCTCCACTCCACTACTACCGTGCACTAATTCTACTAACTGACGCGCCCTTTCGAAGTTCCCTTCGAACTCTACAATCAAAAAACCATCCGAGCTCATAGTCTCCCTCACATCTTTTTTGTACGTTGCGTCGTTAATTGGGATAGGTCCAGGAACTGGATCACTTTTGATTTCTGAGTAAATAGCCTCGGTGACTTGTACTTCTGTAATAAGCTGAGTTCCTCCACCTTTATCAACTTCTCGTCCTACTCCTGATTGATCCTCATCATCCATCACTCGATTGGCATAAATAGCCTCTTCCTTTTGCTCTTGAGCTTTTTCTTCTTTTTTTTCTTCATTGTGTTTCCGGATGAGGGAATCACCAAAATAAATAACAACTTTGTTATTATTTTGTGTAATTTTATTGGCTAATCCATTTTCAGGTGTCTTGTCAGGAGCTTTTTTATTTCTTTCGTCAGACAATTTTTTAGCCAACTCATCATAACAGGGAGGACGATTATTATAAGTTTTTTTATCCCCTCCTTTATTTTCAGCAATTTTCTTTTCAACGCTCTGATAAACCGGCGGCCGACAGCATTCATCTAACTTTGAATTCCATGGCTTGGGTTCACTATATATGTGCTCGAGAGAAGTTGAATTTTTTTGTAAGGGCACGTACTTCTCGTGCACATTTTTTGAATTCATTTGGTCGCTTTTCCTGAAATTTAAAACACTTCTTCTAACACTAGGGTCAGGATTATCACTTATTTTCTTGGATCGCGAATTCCCTAGAATTTTAAATAAATGTTTGTTCTCGGTTTGTTTCATTCTGTCTGAACTGGGAGCCTTTCGAAGAGCGTAGGGTCCCTCATCAGAGGGTTGTGGATAGAGCTGTTCACAGCTTGTAGACTTGTGCGTTGGAGAACGAGGTTTCCCAGGAGCGTGCGGTTCTCGACTCTGCCAGTGGCGAACTGATAGCCTCGCTGCTCCTCTTATAAATTTCATAGGCTCCCAAGCCTCAGCTTTTTTGAGTATGAAATTATCGCTCATATTTTGTTTGTTTGGTGGTTTGCGGGCGTCAGCGGCACGGCAAGATTGGAGCTCGCGGCAGAGAAAGCATGAACACCGCGCGGTACACAGCATGACTGCACGAGCGCACCGTCCGCACTGTTAGGCTTCGGCCTCTTCGTGGACGCCGTTACTCAAGAACTATTGTTTAGCCCCGCTACTCTAACATACGCGTATACATGATACGATACGGATTAGCGATACCGTTGAGATTCGGGCATTCGTGTAATTTACCGTACCAAACCATAGGGGTAATAAAAGCGGCTCCGTCACTCACGTCTCAACTACGCTCTCGTTCTAAGGTTAAGATGCTACCATTTATGCACGGATAAGACGAAAATAGCGGAAATTCAGGGCATGAATTGATGAGTGAATAATAATATGATTGATATTAGTGAGTGATATGAAACAGAAATGCATTACGACGTGGATTGTGCACTTGTAAGCAATAAGCCTCAGTGTTCGATTGCGGTCGACGAGGATCTCGGGGTGAACGAAACCATAAAGTGTTGCTAATTATAGAAAACGCTTGAAATCAACCGAACATCCCATTACCGATTCCTTGATTATCGTTTGCTGCATTTACATTTTAATATTTTCCAGTTTGTTTATCCAGAACACGAGCACATTGAGCAGATGTAAGTAACGTTAGCGGTCAAAGTACGTGACCAATCGTCTTATACGAGTAAAGTAATCAATAATAATTACAATATATGAAAGTCGCTTGCATCATTTTCATCAATAAAAATATTGAATATACTTATATTATACATAGTTTGTTCAATAACTATCTCTTGAGGATGGTTTTTGGGAGGTTCAACCCATTGCATGTTTCATTTAGTTTTTGTATTAAGTTAGGGAAAAGTAATCAATTCCTAACACTGAATAAAGAAACAACTCGTCGGAAATGCCTAAATATGATTAATATTAGACATAAGCTTTTAAGCTATGACTGAGGAATATGTGTTACAAAGTAAATTAAATCGTGCAAAGGAGCCAAAGAGAAAACCGAACATTATGCGTTTTCGAAACTGTTTCCCGCGCAGTTGAAGTGCGAATAGTTATTGCGGAGACACTATAATTGTCTCACTTCACTTTTATTGGCCCGCGGCGTCTTTCGTACGGACTAAGTTGCCAGTTCTATGAACTGTTGTGTTTAACATTAACATTTTAACTTTATGACATTTTATGACTTATTGTTTTAACCACGGTTCATACGGACGCGATTGGAGTCATATCCTTCAAAGTTTGTTATCTCTATCTCTAGCTATCCTGAGGTTACTGGCTTTTTTTAATACCCGTGCCTATCTTAAACGGAACAATTTAATCGGTTTCACATAAAGCCTTCCTCTATTAATGGACTATTCAAAAGCACCACCACCAGTAGTTCCTGAGATTAGATCTTTACACCTGTTTGGTGTGCTATTTCAAAATAAAAACTTATAATTATTCAAATTTGTTTTGAAAAAAAAAACGATTATCGCACGAAGTAGGTAGTTATAGAGTTAAGGGCATTTGCAAAAAGCAACAAATCTTTAGCACTACTATTTTATTGTATTATATTTAAATTTGTGAGATACTAATGGAACAAATGAACATTCAAAACGTTATTAAGGGAATCAGTGTATTGCTACTTCGCATGCAGTTTTTTAAATATTTTGTATCACAAACTCTCAGTTTTGTATCACCAACTCGTTCACTATTAAACGTGATACACGAATTATTTAAAACAATAAATGTTCTCAAAGTTACGGCATATAATTAGTGTGCGGTAACGACTGCTTTCTTACGATATTTTCCAGAGTTCTTGCACAATAACTTTCATTACAAAACACCTCGCAAGTATTGTTCATAATTACAATTAAGTTGCTTTGGTTCCCATCCCAAGGTGATAGAGAAAGTCCTTTTTCCACTGTGGCGTTGTTAATTACTCGAGGCGAAAGTAAACATTGGTATTGCATTAGATTTACGGAGATTGGCATTGCTTGTTCCCGGCGGTAAGTAAGGCGACGTGACCATTATTTGTTGCTGCTTTATTCCATAACGATGACGATGATTCATCAAAAACTGAACCCTATATGCATACTACTAACATACTACTAACATGTCTCAGATTATGAATCCGATAACGAATCATCATCATCATCAGCCTACATCCGTCCACTGCTGGACATAACCTGATAACGAATAATTGCTGAGTTTTGCTTTACTCACAAGAGTCAACATTGTTATGTCAAATAAGCCTGAGGTCCAGGAAAATGTTTCCTTTTTTTGTCTTAGATAAAGAATTACAGATATCTGTTTATATTTCTTGGTTTTATAACACTTTTAAAAGTAATCTTGCAGATTTCTTGTTCTCAAAATAATCCTAGTAGCAATTAAAAGAATTTGGTAGCGGTGAAATTTTATCCTGAGCGCAATGTCGCTATTCAGTTGGTCATCAAATCATCACACGTTTTTTATCCAAACAGGTCCGGGTACATTATATAGTCATTTGCAGAGGTATGCGGCTGCGGGACGCATCTCTGTCCCCAAAAAATTGGCCAAACTGGATTTATGTGGGCGGGAATGCTCTCTGCGTCCGGCCCTCGTCCCTTAACTTCAGGAGTGACAATTTGCGACGTAATATCTCTACATAATGGATGAATGTGGAGATTTTATAGTTCTTATTTGTACACTGGTGGAGAAAATTCGTATATTGAAAACAAGTAAGTGTGAGAAAGAAAAGATTTTATGTGTAGGGTAAAAAATGATTACCTAACTAGTCACGGAAGTATTGAAATCAAATTAAAAGATCCATAGAATAACAATTTTTTTTTTTATAAAATATTCCTTTTGAGTATGCGTTACGTAATCTAGTCTGTTTCTACAACTAAAACTAATAATATTCTTTCGCCATAGTTTTTATTCTACGACGTAAACCAATATTCACGAAAAATATTAATAAGTATTTAAATATATAATTAATATCTAAATTTCTCATCAGTATGTTTCATCTCCTAAAAAAAAAGTTTAAATACTCTAATTAGGCTGTTTGAATGTACGAAATCAGAATAACGTATGAGTAAGGCCCATACATAATACACTACCTTTAATTTACGGTTGCGTCAAATGAAGTGAGGAATTGACATTAATGAGTCAATTAATTAATATTTTTACACAGGTGAACGCATCATTTGAAGTCCTTTTGCGAGAGGCGGCTAAAAGGATACATCAGTGGATGTTATCAGCGAGATACCGCTGATTGTAAGGCTCCGAACACACGGGTTTATCGCAACTGAGAGACAAATGTACACTAATTGGCCCCCTGAACCGGACCGGCACAAATACGGCTATGACGAGTAATAATTATATAGGCTATCGAAGTAAATAAACCAAGTATCGTATCGAGGAATGCGAACCACCGCTGTACTAATTACATGCGTGCAGCAATAAAATACAAATCAGTGAAAATAAAAGCAAAGTCAAATTATCAAAAATATGAATATTTTATTTACTTTAATTACCATAAGACATTATCTCCATATAAGTTGAGTTAAAAGTGACATCTCGACCCTTGGGGCAAAACTGGAAGCTGATTGCGAGATGATAAGCAAATTTGTGTATCTCCCGCTAACGCAGTCGTGGATCGTGACTGATAAACATGAATATTTGCCGATCCCCAGCACTTATTACACCTTCAATACAATTACACATTTTAAAGAATTTGATGCGATTCTTTCACATGTCACTGAACGAGACAAATGACGAAATCGATTCATAAAACGGATAAATTTCTTAGGTCGTGATGAAATATATACAATTGAGAAAATGCTATAGCTCCTGTCACCGACGCAAATGCATTACACACGTATCCGTCAGCTATAATCAGACGCTGCTCGTTATCTGATCTGCCTCTGGTCTTTAAAGAATTTTAAGTAAGATATACTTTTATACAATAAAGTATTTATTTGCAGCGTTCGTTGAGCCTCAAGTTTTTTATATAAACTCTAAAATATAAATTGAAATTGTAATATTTACTATTCCTACAAATACGCAGCACATAGTTTAAAAACATTGAATTGTTTATTACTATCGTAAGTAATACAAATTCAGGGCTTAACTATTAATTATCGCCCACTGTTACAGGTACATAATTCGCGCTGACCATAAAACTTAAACCTTCAAAGAAACAAACTGAAATAATTGCTTAACTCGTAAATATGTTTGAACATAAAACGCTACCAGTATTTGCCGGCCACGAGGAGTATGGGGCGCAAGACCGTTATTGCGATGTTCTAGAATCTTTATTTATTCGTTGATACTCGTTAATTTAATTTGGGTTCAAAGTTATGTATTTGTTTAGAGCTGCGAGCTCGGCAGTCGCAATTCAAATAAATCGTCTATATTGTATTCATTCAATTTTATTAAAGAAAATCTAGCTAAAAAACAATTATTAAGTCGATATCTTGTGTTAATTTCTTAAAGAGTTCCAAAAGACCTTGTACCAACAAACTTATACTCTGCAATATATATATAGTCTACAGCTGTATTGATTTTACACTGTAATTGAAATACAATGATAGTTTTAAGATTTGGTGACTAACCTTCTTGGCTTAGGGCGCAAAATCTCATGGACTGGGGGCTGACGCCGCGGCCAGCCCGCGCACGCGCATGGTCGCTCCGGGTCATCAGTAGTAACAGTCACTGTGGGTACAGCCGCCACTGCTGCCACCCCTGACACACCTGACACCGCCGACAGCGCCGGCGCCGCTGATAGCGTGCGCGCATCCTCACTGGAAATTGATACTGTTTTAAAACATATTTATAAAACATCAAATTATTTACTGATTTCTTAGCACTGTTCGGTACGACAATCACAAATGGCTAGCTATTGTGCTAATCTTTACGTTGATTAATGTCAACGAAGTCGACACGGTTGATAGGATTAGAAATAATTAATTTGAAGTCTGAAATATCCTTAAAGCCTGAATGGGAATTGGAAGTCTAAATGAGTCATTGGAAGAATTCATTGTTAATCGTCGCTCATATCGTTGGAATTTTTATGTGCGGGAGGAATGTGGAGGGGTCAGGCGTGTTTGGTCGCCGCAGTGCGCGATACTTAATGTGGGTAATAGCGGTCGCTAAGGTCATTCGTTTGTCAGGAATTTGTAAGGAATGGAGCCGGAGGTGGCGTTTAACGTTCTTACCACTGTTTATTCTCTTGGAAGAAACTAAATTATTAAACGTATTGTGAAACTTATTCAGAGAATAACCGTCGGCTCCTTAGTTTACAATGCTCTCAAGATAAAACGTACTTTTACTAAGGCGTTCATAGCTGTTTTATCTGGTATGGAATGAAATTTATCGTCGGATCAGTAATTTATGGCGATGTGCTCGCTAAATGATTCGTGCCGAAGGGAGGAAGACAATGCAACGGAAATGAAGCTCAGTTCCTGTTCAAGCCCAGATTGCTATACAAAATTAATGCAACTTGTAGATCTATATTTCTGTGTGACACTATTGAGATCATATATACTAACCTAACCTAATCAAAAAAACATCGTAATAAAGAGATAGTGTAGTGGCGTAACTGGTCATTGCTCCGAGAACAACAGGTGCTAACAGACCACATCCGAACTTGTAGCGCCAAACACACCTAATTGGATTAGCTTCAATGTCCACAAACATTTGTGTATCACGAACTCTTATTATATACCTCCGGTTGTTCTTTTGATGTTTAAGGAATTAAGTCAATCAAGAGAGCCCCACTGCCCACAGACGCATTCTTGAAATAAGTCTAAAATATTGATAATGAAATTTAAGGTACGAGAAGTGCAGTGTAGCTACACGAAGTGATAAAAAGCGGGCAAGGAGCGAGGCGGAGTGGTAGCAATTTGCGAGAGACGGATAATTAGTGAGCCCCGCACCGAGGGACTGCATTCCGACACCAAATACGGTTTTTGAATCGTTTACTCTACCACTTTCGGTTTTTAGATTACATCGCTTTAAATAATGCCCGCTCAAATTTATTTGTTTTCGTATAATCTATAGTTTTCTGTACTACTTGTTGAGATTAATGGTGGTTATTGAGTTTCTTTCGAGTCGCTCTATCAATCGTTACAAATTCAAAGCTGTTGTATGTCAACATACAGCCTTACGCTATAATAATCTCTAAACTGTCATATCTGTCGCTTTAGGCCCATGTTGATTAGGTTACATCCGCTGATTTTTATATCAAAATTCTACGCAGATGACCGTCGCTCAAACAGCGTCATTAATATTGAATTGTAACTGGTTTTTATAGTTTATGATGTAGCAAATTGATAATTTGGGTTAAAAAATGTTTGCTTTATTTAAATATTTGTTTAATACGAGTGTTACATTCGAGGTCCACAGTAGCGTGTCATCAATCATCCCGCGCAAAACATGATTCGGCGCGGGCGCAGCTCTCGACTGCATTATTACACTAAATTACCTCTGAAGGGCATTTTTGATGGACCCTACAATTTTCTACCACCTGCCGTCCATTTATATCTAAATATCATTAGAACAATATTTACGAAGGACCGATAATATTTTATGCAAATTTAGAAGAGCAATCTGGAATAGAGGTCGTTGATGAAAATTGAATAGTTTTAAGAAAAAAATTAAAGAAATGCTATTACAAAAAGCTTATTACAATTACTGAATATTTGGAAGATCATTTATTATATTAAGTAATTTATTTATTTATTAAATTAAAATAAATTATATTAAGTAATTGTAATTGTTTGAAGTTATGAATTTAAATGTAATGTAATATCCACTAGTAGAAGTGTACTCATAGTTTGCATGCTTTATGGTAGAATATGGTTTATGCACTTTGTTAAGACCTTTTTTTCTTGTACCCATATTCGCAAACGTATAAATGATTTATGATTTATCAATTTTGATTAATTAATTGAATCAGGCGTTACTTTGCGGAAGTCCATAGTTCAAAAACCCAATAGACTAGTATGAAAGCAGTACTCCGCGAAAAACCCACAACCACTCAACGCACGTTTTTAATTTTGATTAATACAGACACTCGCACTGAAAAAGCATACGTAATGTGCGTTATATTGAGGATGCACATCATCCGTTGCAGGTCAATGTGCGTGCTCCGTCCCCGGGGTCAATCAGGCCCGCGCCGGAGACGCACAGTAGTTCTAAGAATCGCTCATTTCTATCGGGCCGCTTCTGACGCAACAAAAACCTAACCATTTCGAGGTATCCCCGTAATGAGCTATTTATAATCCATTTCGGGGCAAAGGCCTTCAGGCATTTTGCATACTTATGTAAATCTAATTTGAATAATGAGTACAACCGCCAATAAGAAACAATAAAAGCGCAATAGCTTCGAGGATAACTGATGTTTAAAGAAATGACGCTCCTGTCGTGTGACGGAAAAACTACCGAGGCCTAAATTATGAAAACCGGCTTCGTGTTATTCCTGTATGCAAATCGCGGCGGCGTTGCAACTCGTATTCACGAAATACGAAACCAAACAAAAATTATTTGTTGCAAGTGGTAGGATCTAATGGTTCCATTTCAATCGAACTCTGTATTTGATAGACCATTTGTTAAGGAAGGCAAGGGTTTCTAAAAGTGAGTGAATCCGTATTAATAAAACTATAAATGATTGGTCTACAGTCTGTGTAGAAAATTCAAATGTTACATGTGGCATTTAAAGTTCAGCTAACATTTATGATGCGCAATAAATGAGCTTGGAAACAAAACTTAATATTTTAGTGAAAAATACAGTTTCGAAGAATAATTCTCTCATAAAAATGCCCGAGTAATGAGCTCAATTTTTATATTCAGCTCACAATTTCATACTTTGCGCTAAAATGCAATGTCATAACAAAGTCGCCCGCACCGAGCAGCAGGTGTTTCTCTCGGAACAAAAGGATAAAAAGCTGTTCAAAAACAGCGAGCGGGTATCGGTTGGCCACCCCGCTTTACCTGACACAATGGAATCTGAAAAGAGGCAAAAAGCTCCCGATCCACGATTTATATATTATTTCCCTTTCGCGTGCCCAGTGTTTTCGGGTTTATGCCCTTTTGGAATTTATGCCGCGATCATCGAAATGATTCGATTAGTACCAACGCGCTACCACCTAGATGAAGTACTTGTTATAGGTATATGAAATTTTATATAATTTTTGTTAACAAATGTAATTGGTGTTATATTTATTTGAATCCTAGAATTGTTACAGCCCTTCCTTATAATCGTACACTATCAGCGGTGTATGGAAGTCGTTAAAACTGTATTTTATACAGTGCATTATTATTCTATATTTTTAATGATACCATAATTTTTTGGTAGTTAGTAATGAAGAAAGTGCAGACAGACACGTCATCTTTGGCATTGTAATTAAAATATACTTCCAGCTTTAACCAACCTAAAAAGTACTAGACATTATAGTTGCTGTTTTTTTACTTATAGGATAGGGGGTAAATGAGCTTGCGGTGGCCTAAATGGGAGCCCATGGAGATACTTAATGTTTCCTTTGCTGGTCCTTAAGGTACGCTCTTCTTTTAAAGAATTGGAGGTCATATCCAGCTGGGAAGATCTCCGCTGGGAGCTGATTCCACAGTTCAATTATTCTCAAAAGAAAATGCCTTCTAAAGCGGACTGTGGAAGATTTCTATCTATCTGGATACTGCGGATGGAATGCAGAGTTAGCCAAATCGTTTCCCTAACATTATTTATTAAAAATTTTCTGTTCAGATTTCATTTCTGTTTACAGACCGTGTAAATGTAAAGGATTACATCTTTATTTTATTTTTCCTTCTGTATTAACCTATTTTTAATGAGTTATTTTGCACTTTGCCACTTGCCGACCCTTTTGCATAATAATGTGTAGCAGCGAAGTGTTCATAAAATAAATATCATAATGAATGTTGCGAAGGTCTCCTTGATGTATTCAACGTTTTGTATCTACTTAAGATGGGGGCTTTGCCTCCACGAGCTTTATGTTAAGACTCGTAAAAATTAATAACCGTTTAATCTGATTAAATAGAACTCTCCCATTCAATAGATATCAACGCGAGTGGAGCTTCTTTCAAATCTTGTGTATTATTTGGACAACGAAAGTAGTTATTTCTTTACTAAAATGCCTGAGAAGTCTATGTAGCGTTTGTACATACATAACAAAGGAGAAAATGATCAAGATAGACAGGCACGTAGTGATGAGTTTCATCTAATCAATTACCAAGCACTTTCACTATTGTAAGTTTTCCAAGTTTTTACGAGGATCGAGCGACGCGACGTGGGAGCAAAGCTTCTCAAACATGCCGATAAAAACTGTACTTAGATGTAACACGCAATTATGATATTTTACAATGACGCCTTCATTATTTCATAAAAACGCAATCGCAACTATTCAAAAACGTATAAAGTACCTAAAGTTCTAACTATTAATGAATTTAAAAGAAATGGTGATGAAACAAACAAAGCTTGAGATCTCCTCGGCGCCCAATCAATTTTACTAAAATAAACAATTTGTTTAAAATAAAATTGATGTATATTTAATAACATTATTTTATCTATTCAATGAATGTCTTACATATTAATTCAATTAATTGTCGTATTCTAAACGATGTCAGTCTCGAAATGTTATTTAAAAAAATATTTTATAGACTGTGTCTTTCAAATACAACATAGTTGCTGCTGCATCCAGGCCATGGAATGCGACTTAAATATATAATTAATGATATAACTTCATACTATACTTACAGGAACATATATTATTTTGGAAACTAAATATGTAGTCGCGTGCTGGAGACGCGTGACTTGCTCACAAGTGAAGGGTTACTTTGAAAATATTATGTTACTGCTGGCTTTAAGTATTTAGGACGTCCTTAGTTCCGTGTCAGTTTGATTCAAGAATTTTAACGGGTTTATCATACACATGACTTCAAGAACGAGAGTTTTGTATCATTATAAAACACAATTATCGTACTATTATTATGTCAGAGAGAACGCCTACGTATGGATACGGTTTTCAGCATATGCTGAGGAATCTTTCGCTCTAGGCGAGTGATTTCAACATGATTGCATATGTACTTAAATATTCTTTTATTTTAATTTATTATGCGTACGCTGAAGGCATCCGATAATCCGTAATCTTGTGTGTGGAAAGGGTACGAAATTTATAATTAAATTATTTCGTATATTATTTCCGCGTATGGGACGTGGTTGAATTAAAACTTGACTGACAGAATTATTACCAAAGTTATGCAAATTCGATCCGTTAATCGGGCAAAAGTAAGCATTCGTGACAGGGCGATAAGTGCTTTGCCTGTGTCAGGCGTGTGCGCATTATCTTTTCAAGAGTTGATGATTTTAAATGACATCGCCAAAATGGGAGTTATTATAAATAACTATATAAATAAAATTTATATAAATAAAAATATTTAACAGTACATTTTTGCATTCCAAACATATTTTATTCAGCTTAGAGATTCATCTTAATGAATTCCATCATCGGCCATTGTATCAGCCGCCGTTCCACAACTGAGCACTTCAGACTACTCTAGAGGTATTAATGACCTAGGCACCTTCAACAAAAGAGCGTATAAGAGCCCGAAAGGCCGGCAACACACTTATGCCCTCCGGCATAGTGAGCTTCTTGCCCGTTTGCCCTTGTTTTATAAAAGTTGCTGAATATTTATAATGAAACTATTTAGATAGATTTTAGGTAGAGACGCAGATAACTTGTTTGGCAGACATAACTCCGGTATAACTATAATATGTATATTTAACTTTATTCACATGATCGGAATCATCGCGACAGTGCCTTTGAAACGCAGTTTAAATTTAAATAACGGTATTTAATCTGAAAACTGTATATCAAGCAAGTAAAGCAATTTTTTATAAATAATTAAGTACTAAGAAGTATATAGGAACACCGATATGCGCAACGATTGTAATTATACACAAGACTCAAATATATTATAATAATAAGAGAAAATAAAATAGAGAACAAAAATAATGCTATTAAAAATTGTAGTTAACGGCAACACTAGTTTCAATGACAATTCATTATACCAAGTGCTCTTCAACACTTGTGGTCAGCAATCTATACAAAAAGATCTGTAATAGAGATCCTATTACAAAATATATTTGTATTATTTATATTTGAAATATTACACGATTATGTATACCATTATTAACTTCGAAGACAGCTCAAATGTTCTTGCAAGAAGTGCATATAATTCAATCGTGTATCGAAATGTTAAACAGTACATATAAAAAGACAAAGAATCTGCGAGTAATAATTTACGCTGTCATTTTATTAATATATACTTATACTTATATACTTATACAAGTAAAAGATGAAGACTACAGTAATATTAAAAAATAAAGTAATAATAAAACACCAAAACCAATTTGGTTTGGATTTATTTTGATTCTATTGAGAATCAGTCACGCTGTATCAATGTTGCCTAAATATCAAGGGTTAATTAAAATCTAAAAAGATTATGTTATTGTTTTTCATTGAAGCCTTACATTCAAGTTCCAGCAATTTCTTTATTAATTATCATAAAACGATACAAAGTCTTTTTTGTATACCTATTAGTAAAAAAAACTGTGTTTTTGAATCCATTAGTAAGTAGATGCAAATATATTAATCAATAAATTTTCCTAAGTCGATTGTATATCACTGGATTATAGAAAAAGTTAATTATAATATTCGACGTATTGCTGATATCACCAGCCGAAATAACATAAAAAACATATAAAAAAATATTAGTAACTAAATTAAATTTTTTTGTATTATAAACAATATTTCTATAGATATTTTCAAATTATTCCTATTATGCTACTCAGTTTGTCTAGTTCAGTCCTTAAATTGTTGTCTGTGGAAACTCTAGCCGAGGCGATTAGATTTCTCCAATAAAATTACAAACAGTGCTGCGTAGTAGGATATTATCTAACTTCTTACATTTTAGTATGTTTTGTAGAACATTTGTTATGTTTCATTGAAATAATGTTAAATTATACCGAAGTTAAGAGCTCTATACGAGTTTAGAAGCTAATATTATCAATAATAAGTAAACGTCATTTGTGAGTAGAATTTCATGTTAAAAAGCCTTAGTCTAAACTAAAGGAATTTCTGTTTCTGTATTTAAAAGTAATCAGTGGTAAAATTAGTGATTTTTAGTTATTGTAATTATAATTATAAAATATAATAAAATACATTCGTCAAAAAGGTGTTTTTTTGACGAGGTAACAGACCGCACAGAAATCCGTAAAATACTTTTGTATTATTATATATACGAAAGAAGCTTCCGCGAAAATATATTCTTATCAAGCACAGAAGATACAAATCCCATGTTACCACCAAGCATTTGCTTGTTTGGTAAAATCCTATTGGAAACACGATCCGACTTAAGATACGACCACAAATGCTTCAAGATTAACGCGTGTACACAATAATAGTGAGAAAAGAAAGCGCTTTTTCCCATCCCACTCCCCACGGCCACGTTACCTAGCCATCCATCCCAGTGCTGATCACTCGCGCTACGGCCCGGCTCGTCTGCGACGACGGATCACGCAAGCCGCGACTACACGACTACTTCTCCGTTCTGTTTGGAGCTCGTGGCTATCGGCCCTGTACAGCCGCGCACGAAATACCCGGCCCTTCAAGGATATCTGCTTTTCTTTACACAAATAGGCATCAGCATCATATTAGTTTGACACTAACGATTTAAAAGACGGACTCAGCATTCAATAATGTTTGAATCCTATAAGTATCAGCCTACTGTGTTCAACTTTAAGCTAACTTAAATCAATAAACGATACTAAATATATACCGTATAACTAACGGTTAAGGTCTAGCATATCAAGCCTCTACTTCATTAATAGTACTATGAAATACAAATAAAAAAGTAGCCACGTGGGCAGAGCACTTGGCCGCGCGAGTGTTCCGGCGCGCGCGCAGCCTCCGGTCGTCGCTCGCAACCAGTCGGACCGCATGCGTCACCCCTCTCCGCCCTGCCGCACACCTCCACCCCACAACACTCCCTAATCAGACGCGATACAACTCAAATTCCATCACAGCAATCAACCCGGCTATTGGCACACCGAGCTTTTAGCATATTTGGGAGCGCGTTTCATAGTGGACCATATCTGGCCCAGTTAAGTCCCATTTTGGTAGGACGAGCCGAGGAATGCACCTTAGCTACCGGGGAACGCATTGCTCAGTACGGACGGTTAATTCGATCACTAGAACACGTGGGGCTTAGGAATTAGATCGGAAAATTGACTTGAGTTGAAATACTGCATCTTCGGATCGAATCATATCGCGTTAGACAATTTGATTTCATGAATATATTTCTTGTAGTTTACAGTTGACCTTCTTTCTAGTGAAAGTATATGAACTACAACATTAATAATTTAATAGTTATCTTTTATTTTAATCAATAGCATCCATAAAACGTATGTGTAATAACGATTTCTAGGCAGGGCCTTTTGTATGGTGAATTTCAAAAGCACAACATATTAAATCAAGAAAACTATAAATTAAGTAATATGTCTGAACTAACAAATTCCGCGTGAGGTGGGGACAAAGAACCGAAACATATATTTAGCAGTACATTGAGTAACAAGTAAATAACGCACAGCGGCGCAGGCGCACTATCTCCACGTTATCAGAAGAATGATAATATACGAGCACTATCGTCTATTTCATTTGCATTAATAATTTCCTGCCTTGATGTTTACTACGATAAGATAATTAAAAGTCTGATATAAACAATATCTGTGTAGCAATTAGCATAACAAACGTTGTTTCACAGAGAGAGAAATAATTATCCAGCACGTCATAACGTGGCATTATCATTCTTTATATTCAAAAGCGCGTCTATTGAATAGATCGAGTCGTCCACGCAATACCTCATTACTCGTAATAGGTGCCGGGGCCTACGCCTACGCTGCGCATTGCATTAATTATAAAAAGGCAGAGTATAAAATACTTTATAATGAGATGCCATCAGTTCAAGGCGTACCATCGGAGGGTGGCCAACTTTTCAACAAAACATCGGGCTAAGAAACTTTAGAAAAGTTTTTCAAGGCAATTTTTAATAGCGCTGTTCCGTTCGTTTCGCTATTGAAGTAATAAATGAATTGAAAAAAAAATAGAATATTGATAAACGTTTCACATATTTAAAAAAGTTTAATACCACAATTATGAAGTACTTGCTACAAAAGTAATACTATACACTTCCAAACGATTTCTAAATATGGTCACCCAATCTGAAAGCACTAACAGCCGCCTAGTGATCATGACATTAGCGTTCAAACACGTTTTTATCGGCCGCGAATTGCGTTCTTATGAAAATGTCTTCACAAAAACAAAATACTTGTAAAGGGCCAACGATCCATCTATTCAATGAATCATGTATTAAAGACAAGTATGCTCAACTTAATCGCTTTGATTACATTTTGCAAGTAGATTTATTATAAGAAAAACGATACAACCACTAAATGTCACTACTATTAGCATCTATACTATTTACCTCAACTCATAACACCTGTATGTGGTCGATTTTGGATAAAATGCTAAAAACCGGATCAAGAGGATAAAAGAAGAGTAACAGAAGAAAATCAGATTGTTGGTTTCTCTGCCTGTTTGTAAGAGATAATCTCCAAAATCTGCTGAATCGCTTTAAATGAATTTTCACTGTGAAATTCTATATCGGGCCCACATGCGCAGAACCAGAGTTCCCGCAGCATAATTATAAAACTATAGTGAAAACTTCTATATATATATATATAATATTATATGCTATTGCATAAATATAGCTAATAGTGGGCTCCCTCGGAGAATTCATAATAAGTCACAAACTGTCTAGCACAGCATCTAGATACTAAGTCTACTGTGTGTGGTGCAAGTATTTTTTTTAGGGAACGATGTCATTTTTTAAACGTGGTACAAGATACTATTTTTGTTCATTCTCTTACACTAGTGTATAAAATCAAGTCGTATATTCTGCAGATAACTTAGTCACAACTGGAAACGCAATAAAAGACACAAATAATATTGAATAATGTATTTGGAACAATCACCTCCTACCGGATAGAATAAATTAGCTGTCCACTGTCACAAATACAAAATATATAATAACTTATATTTATAGATAATTATTACATCCGCCGTCGCACACATCTCAGGAAACAAGGACTGTCAACAATTACAAATCGTCTTTTACGATAAAATACATTCTGATGGCCTTCTACTAATTTATGGTGAGATAAGAATTTAAAAAAGCTTACATACACCGGCTAGCTCCATTTCTGAATAAGAAAGTTAATTTCGGTGTGTTGACGAGCCCTTTTCCTCAGTACCATTCATTAATTTACTAAGGCATCGCCGCCATTACTCAAATGTAATCGTTTTCAAAATGGTAATATCACAAAACAAGGCAAAGATACACGATAAGCCATGAAAATAGATTATGTTATATCAATTCGATCAAATTTTATCTCATTATATAAAAAAGCGCAAAACATTAATCCTTAATTCTAATGTACAAAACTTGTGCCTTCCATAATGTAAACAATATCACGATTCTAATTTTAGAAAGAGGCTGAATCCCTATATTTATGGTCGAGGATCAATTAAGCGAAGGAGCCACCATCTCGTCGACCTAATCTATAGAACATTGATTTCCCGATAAGGTCAAAGTACTATCTATGCAAAACCCTATTCGAAGCAGTTGACAAGGGAATGAGGAGGTGACGGCGATGCTAAGTACTTAACCTAGTGGCTGTAAACATGACTACCTCACTTCTCGACCCCGCACTGCCACGCCAGTACCCTCCACTTAAATGCTGGAAGGAAATATTCACGTCACACAGACTATTGCAATATGCAACAATAAGACCGAGGGTAGAATCCTCAATATGGCAGAAGTTTAGAAGCAAAAAAGACCTCTACTGACAGCATAAAGCAACAAAATAGATGATTTTGTCCTTTGTCTTTAATAGAAATTTAAAAACTATATAATTTTATAAATATCATGAGTCAAGTGCTGTTTAGGTTATACATACACAAATCGAAAAGTCATAATACTTCAATGTTTTATGTATAGCACAAAACTACTAAAGATGGCATTCCTATGTTATTTATCTAAGTAATAAATAATCTATAGTGTCAGAAGTGGTATTGAAATGAGATTTTTTAAAATTTTGAAAACATTTAATATTAACCTTGTGTTATTTCCTTGCTTGTAGTGCATTGGAAAGCCAGTCCATCGCTTGATCCAAGCCTTCTCCTTTGACTGCGGAGGTTTTGAATATTTGGAAGGTTCTATCACGAAGAGCATCTAACCCCAATGCCTGATGCACCTCAGCCACCGTGAGGCAACCCGCCATATCCTGCTTGTTTGCTAATACCACAAGAATTGCGTTTGATAACTCATCCTCCTGAAATAGTCCACATAATATGCTGTGAGATTCAGTGATCAAAATGATTAATATACGGTGAAAATTATAAATATTGGAGGTGATTTCATGGCTCTTAAAGTAGCTTAATTAAAAATTAATTATATTCCTTGTATATCAAAAATATGTAATTCTACCCACTACTAGTAAATTATATTATCCTATAGGGATAATACTTAGATCATAAAACAGGCTAGAATAGAAATATCTAAGGAAAATTTGCTTGAGACAATTTCCTACAACTTTCAAAAGGGATTATTGCAACTTCAGATCTCTGTTTTGTCTAGTTGAAGAACTTGGCGTTCAAAAGTTGGATACCCTATTTCCTTAGAAACTACCCAATTCGGAGTAGGTAAATATTATATTGGATAAATATTTAAAAAAATGGTTTGAAAGTGAATTACTTAAATGTTGCAAAGAATTCTTTGAAGAACAATAAATGGTACTCATAATAATCTATTAGATTGTTTATACTTATTTTAAATGACACAGCCTAAAAGGCAACACTTGTAAGTACAATGTAACTTGTGTGTTATATACATCTGAAAGTTTTAGCGGATGGATTATTAGAATGTTATCAACTTTCAAAATACAAGTCTTTTTAGTTGCCTAACATTATACACTGAAATAATTTTTTAACTCATTTAGTATGATCTGGCTCCCAGATACAGCAGAATTTATAAATGCTTGCTGAACAAAAAGCTGTACCTATTTTGATAACTGCCCTCGGTTAGACAAGTTTAATAAATTGTGTCCATATAATGTAGATGGTTGAGGGAGCTCTTGTAGTAGTAAATTTATTGATTACAGTTTAAATGTATTCAGGCAGGCCAATTTCTGATTTTAATAAAGATATACCTCAATCTCAATGTCATATTGTGCATCAAAGACAAAATTCATTAATTTTAAACATACATCATACTACAAGTGGACCATAGATGACATTTGGCTATATTTTATAGTAATAATGCATCTTTCCTTGAAATTCCCATGCATCAAGTCCTGAACACTAAAAGTTGAATCAAATTCCCAAAGAAAATGATAGAACACCTAGCTATACCTCATATAAAATTAAGAGGGTACAGGGTTATTATTTTTTCCACTTCTTTGACTTGACTTGTTTATGGAATTTTTTGGAAGTATGAAAGAATTAATATGAAATTATTTTCTTTTAACAGGTGTTATATAAGAAGAGAAAATTATATATTTTACTTCTTGTAATTTTTAAATATAAAGTATACAGAGTATTTTATTTCATCTTTTTATAACTTTCTTGCATTATTTAATAATTTAAGTAGGCCATCAAAAGTATACCAGTGCTCTCACAGACTGCATGAATGTACTAAATGGACAAATTAAGTCTAGTTGGTTAAGGGTTAACCTAAGAAAATTTAAAAATATTTATAAAATAGGTGTGATCATACTTACTCTCAACATGTGAACGAGTTCATCTTTAGAAATACCTATTCTATCTCTATCTGCTGAATCTACGACATATATTATTGCATCTGTGTTACCATAGTAACATCGCCAATAGGGCCTGAAATTTTATAAATTGGAACAATTAGCATCAGAAATAAAATAATTAAATACAGCATGACTGCCATACACCAGGAAAACACAAGCTATCTACTAAATTAGGAAAAGCTCTAACACTAACCTGATACTTGTTTGTCCACCTAGATCCCAAACTTGAAATTTAAGATTTTTATATGTAACTTGTTCTACATTAAAGCCAATTGTCGGAATTGTGGTAACAACTTCGCCAACTTGTAATTTGTACAATATTGTCGTCTTTCCGGCACCGTCCAATCCGAGGATCAATATCCTCATTTCACGGGCCCCTAATAGTCCTCTAAAATAACTGAATAAACCACCTGTAACACAATTTCAATTATTTATAGTATAGATTTCCTTGCTTACCTGTACTTATCAATTAAAATCAACGTTACTCACCCATTTTAGGATTAGCCTAGGCTAAGCGAACATTAAATTTTACGATGGACAAATTATTATTTATTTCTCCATATACATATGTCTTACTTATTTCTGTTTTTATTTGGTTACACAGTATATAATTTAAAAACACTTATGATATAAAACAAAATTGAAAATTACAACCAAATAATATTAGACGTGTAAGCAAATCGGCGACACAGACTAGTTACTTAGATCATAGATGAATGTGTAATAGATAAAATAATTTAAAGATTTTAGTATAGAATATAAAAGTATAAGAGTTTCCAATCTTTAGTGTTATAAAACCTAAATTAAAATATTTCAATTGTAATAGTTTTGTTTTTGAACATAATAATAATAGTTTGTAAAAAAATAGTATTTCTTTAACATTCTTTTTTTTTGTTATTTTTTAAATAGATTACACAGATTTGATACATCATAATCTGTGTTAGTTTGACTTTGTAAATAGACAGTTTGACAGTGCTACTTAATTAAGTAGTGAACACATAGATGGCGCCTCTTAATATTAGCGGCTACACAAAGACATTGTCGCTACTTAAAATTTGGAAAACAAACTTTCACTAACATATTATACTCACATGTTGTACGTATTTTTTGATTACTGTGACTTAATTTATTTTTCGCAGTAATAAAGAGACCGTTTTTAGATTGCTTTTTCAGGCCTATCCCAGACATTAATTTATTGTTAATTGTATTGCAAAGGTGCATTCAATAAATATGAACAATATAGTATATTTTTTTTAGGTAGGATTTGCGATTTCGAATCAATCTGCGTGGGAACGAAGATTGATGTGTTTAAAATAATTTCAACTTGAATAGCATATATATTACATTCATAGACAAACCGTAATTTAATTTAATAATTTAATAATAGTAAATATTATCATTTTTGTCAGTATACAAAGTATAGTTTTTTGATATTATTAAAATTTGAACAATCGTAAAAACTATTTAGAT
The DNA here is from genome assembly GCA_963693355.1 of Pontia daplidice. Lineage (NCBI taxonomy): Eukaryota > Metazoa > Arthropoda > Insecta > Lepidoptera > Pieridae > Pontia > Pontia daplidice. Next base: position 290,233 of record CAVNZL010000086.1, read on the forward strand.
ATCCACTAAATCCGCCAATTTAGTAGTTTCCGTTGAGAGAAGGCCAAGAATGTATTCCTGCTGATTATAGTTGATATTAATTGTGGAATTCAAGTCGTCTGATATGTGTTTAGGGCAAGATATAGCTTCTCGTATAAATTGCTTTAAATTTTATTGTTGGGGCCGTAAATAATAAGATGTAGGCGTTAATAGTTGGAGCTTCAGTGGGTTTGATCTCGAAGGTCTAACAGTTTCAGAATCTATCTATCAGCGTGTATTTTATACCTGTGTGTTTGCCCAGTGCTGAAGCGTGCGACACAAAAATTCCTTGTGCGGTAGAATCAAGATATAGATAGAAAACCCGCAACACATAGCCCAAATTACTTTGTAGACACGTAAGAACCAATTACTTTTGCACATTTCTGTTTAAGATTCTGTATAATGCGAGTTAGCTATGTAAGTGTCACGCCTTCGACTATGACGTAGCATACATTTGACGAATGATACGCTCCATGAATAGCCATCAAAAAGATACCGGCTCACGTGGGCATGATTCAATGTTTACAGTTCGCAATTTTATGCGACAAGTTAACAGTTTTCGAGAATGCGGTATTCTAAGAGATGTGTCTTTCGGCTGGTGACGTCTGAACTGTGACGTTTTTATATCGTAGGCTACGCCATTTTAAAGCAAATATAGGGCGGAAATTTAACTGAACTAACCAAGGTTAGTGGGATGTTTGATCATGGTTCTACGTTATAGATAAAGCAATAAACTGTGTTTATTCAGGAGGATTTAACTAACCTATGTTTGCACACGGTACATTTGCTGAGATAGAAGGAATATCACTTTTAAACGCTTTTTTCTTGTAGCTTTTGGTTAACATGTATATTTTAAAACCTAATTGGAAAGAAAGGAATTCTGACGTATTACGATTTGTATTCGTAAATAACTACAATGGAGAAGGCGTGCTGGGTCAATGGCCAAAAAAGGAAAATCTTGAGAAGGAGTTTCCGCGCGTCACTAACCGACTCGGCCGCACGTAGCAAATTTATTTTGGGCGCGATCTGCCCGAATTAGTTCGCCCAACTCCATTTATTATGTGAAAAAGTAAACATTCGGATTAATTTAGCCTCCGCTCTGAAATAAAGCGGCTAGTTGAATGGTTACGCATGCGCGTGGGCCCTCGTGGCAGATTCATGTCCTCATTGTTTGTTTGCGTTGCGGAATTCAGACATGTTTGTTTTCTAAAACTCGATTTACTGAAAATTCACTACGATCGCTGACAGACTTGTTATTCTCAAATGTTCTGAGTGCATTTATTTGCGTTCTGAATTGGATTTTATTCGTTTAGTCATTGGTGATTGCACTTCTAGTTCATAAACATGTATCTCAAGAAATAACCGTATAGTGTTCCTAGAATTTGTTTTATTTCAAACATTTTTTAATAAATTTTTAGAATTACTGATTATGTCACATAGATCTTTAACAGAGAACAACGAACAGAGAAGTACATTTCTGTTTAAGAATTGTATTTAAGTACCTTGATACCTACTTCAAAGTTATCTTTAAACACTTTTACAGATTGTTATTACCCAGATTAACGCACAAAATCTTCAACAATTTCTTTATGAGCCTCACACTAATGAGTTTATAGTTTCCACATCCTGTAGTCCCATATTTTTCGAATATTTGTGAAGTTAGTCAGTGAGCAGCACCAGAGCCGAATTCCTGATGAGTAAGTAATTACCCGTAAGTCGTTATTGAAAACAATTTCGTGCATCGCCCACGACGCAAGAACAAACACCACCATATTTATTATATTTAAACACTCGCGAAAATAATCGACGCTTTACAATAACGGGTATTTAACTGTCACTGCAGAGAAATTTTTTGCTGAACAGGAAGTGGCCGAAATACCATAACAGGGAAATACGTTTTTTTGCGATTCACCAAGCCTATTTTGAGCTAACTATATTTTAATATAGACAGCTTTTTTGCACACATCCATTATTACCATCTCCTTTAACTGCTTAAATCATGAAACCTACATAGATACGATATAAACATATTTGAAAAATATAAGATTATTAAAATATGAATTATTTATCTCATAAGGTTCTTTTCTAATTAATTCTAAGTATCATTAATATTCTTGTGAAATACTAACCGATCAGATATTGTCGTTAATTACAGAAACAATAATAGCTGTAACCACAACTAATGGGTGCATTGTTCGCTTTTTGCCCGTTAACAGTGGTATTTTACCGAAGGCTGTGGGTTTATCTACCACTTAGCAAAATACTGGAAAACTTGAATTATAAGGCCGATTCACAATGCAATGATCATAGACAGAGTTAAAATTAAATTATGGGTCCCGGCCTCTGCATCACTATTCCTGGCACTGATAAACATTATTCTTAAAATGGCTTAAGGTGCGCAGAAATTGTGATAAGGTTTTATCCTTCTAGAAGTGAATGGGTTCACGTGAATTCCCTACTTGGCCGTAGCGACTCTAATAGCTAGTCTTTAGTACAAGGTGCATAATTATTAAGATAGGTTATGATTTACCTCTGAATCATCTAAGTAACCTTCGCTCGCTATAAAGTATAGAGGTAATATCGAGGCAATACCATACTCTACCACAGTAGTTATATAAAATAAGAATACTGAATAATGGGCATCCTACGTTTATTTATTTATTTATTTATTTATTTATTCAAATAAGGAACGCCAGCAGCTTACACAACATACACAGATAACTTATTAACATATAAATTTCGTTGTGAAAACCATTATAGGCGTACACGCCATTATCAAAGAAACCCATCCCAAAGACATCACAACATTAAGGAAGGAATTTTGACATTACAAAAAAAAAAAAAAAGAAAATATCTGAAGCAATACAAGTTGCGTGACAAAAAAAAAATATAATTATTTCTGGCATATTTTATTCTTAAACTTATTAAAGGAGTCATGAAAGATGTCAATGTTTAGTTTATGATTGTACGTGTTATAAAGGTCACATAACCTATTGATTGGAGAGTGGGCTCCAAGATTCGTGCGAGCTTGAGGTCCACTGAGCAGTTTTTTTATGGGATATCTTGGAAGGAGGTATGGTATTGGGAAAGAGATGGATTCAATAATGTCTGGACAATCAAGTAAATTATTTAAAGTTTTATAAAGAAATATCAAGTCATGCGTTTCGCGCCTATTACGTAAAGAAGTCATATTAAAGAAATTAAGTCGGTGCTCATAAGAAGATCTGTGGGAAATATTACGGGAAATAAAGGCTATATGGCGAGTGAAAGATCTTTGTATACTTTCAATTCGTTGAGAGTGTATTGAATAAGTTGGACTCCACGCAGAAGACGAAAATTCCAGGTGACTGCGCACAAGGGAATTAAATAGTATTATTTTAGTATCGGGACTAAATTCTTTGCTATTGCGCTTCACAAATCCTTGCATTTGTGCAGCTTTCTTGGTAATTAGATCGATGTGGGGTGAAAATGTTAGTTTGGAGTCCACAATTACACCAAGATCGCGAATTTCAAATTACGTTCTCACTGCTTGTAATTTCTATAATGCATTGTGACTGCTTTCTGCTCATATTTGATAGCTGTATAAAATTGTAACAGATATAGCGATTATAACAATTACTTAGTCATCGCAGGAATAACCACTGACATAATTTAAGCAAAAACCGACATTAGCACGCGCCGGATCTGCTCCTATCGCGAGGATGATCTATCACACGATAAAGGTACGTTCATATTCTGAGAAGGTGCAATTAATCTAAATATTTCAGTATGTGACATTTAAGATTCCATGTAACCAATTGTCTGGGCCGAGAAGCAAAATGCCTAAAAGGAGAGGTATCCAATAATAAGTAAGAAAATATTACTCCCTCAAATGAAATAAATAAGAGTTGACGTCATAAAATCCGCGTTATTATTACCCTTTACGCCATTATGCTTATACTATTTTTATTACCTTATCTCGGGACTTTACCTTAATCAAGCGATTGTAAATCCGTAAGTGACCGTTGTAAATTCGATCTTCGATAAATAGAGACGAGCGATTAAAAAAAGGAGAATTCTTTCTATAAAAGGCATTTTATTATATTAAGTAAATCAGTTAATCAAAGTCAATCAAATAATATAAATAAATAAAGCCTTTATTTCTACTATACTTACATACATTATGACAATTTTCATTATTTAAGCCATACAATTTTAATTATATATTGTTAAGTTACATTAAGTTAATTAATGAAGCTTTACGATCAACAGAATCTACAGAAGTTGCCTCTGCGGTGTAGGCCTCCCCTAAACCTTGCCATTTAATTCTGTCCCTTGCTAAGGTCATCCAGCCTGGGTCAAATTTCTGTGAAAATATATCTCTCCATCTTCGTTTTGGTCTGCCTTGTTTACGCTTGCGTCTAAGTCAGTCAGTTAAGATTTTTGCCCACCTGTGATTAGCCTGCACACATGCCACGCCCATGTCCATTTTAGCTGTCCAACACTAGCCTCTTTATGTCTTTAATTCTTGTCGCTTTCCTTATGGCTTTGTTACTGACCCTATCTACTAATTTTAGACACAGCATGCTTCTTTCCATTTTTCTTTGGCACATTGCTAGTCTTTCTTCATCTTCCTTTTTAAGCGCCCAATTCTGGCGTTCGTAACCATTAATTAAATAATATAATACGGTAATAATGTAGCACGATGGCTTGCTACGACGATGTGTGTGCTACGATACACACATTTATTTTCGAATGATGAGAAAAGTTACTGTCATTTTTAAGTTATAGTAAGTAAAAACTTTCAATAAATAAGTTATTAATAATAAATAAAACGATTGATTGATAATATGGAGAGTACTCGGATAATTGCTAATGATTATAAGATGAATGTATGTTTGAGGTATCCCCGATCGTTTATTATTTGCTTAAAGTTTGTCGATCAATACTGGTCACAAATAATAGGTTTATTTTATCTACCTTAACTGAACAGATTTTAAAGTTATCTACTGTCGTAAATTTTTGATCTCTTGATTAATCGATATTTATCTTTGGCAATGGTGCATTAGGAATTCTCAGAAAGGTCAGGGTCAGGGCATCAGTTCTATTCAACAAAGATAACAGCGTACCAGGAAAATATTGTAACACTCAATTGACTTTTGATATATCTTCTATAGACCTGTAGGTATTGAAATTGAAACATAGATTTAATATATAATAGAAATAGATATTAACAAAATTTTAATTAAATTATAACAATAGTGTCGTAAGAGCAGTCATTATTAAAAACTTTCCAGTATATACACGTAATTGATAGCAAGCTTAGCATCTGATAGTGTCATGTTATTAAAGGATTCGGTAATAAAAAAAATATCTGTTATAATTACAAAATTTATTTAACTTAAATCTATCGTGATTCCATCACTTAAAGCTTTTTAAGCTTAATAAATTAACTAAATAATTAAGTACAGTCCAAATATACAGTGAAGCATTAACTTTAATACATTTATTGTATTTACAAAAGCTAGTCTCAATAAATTAAGTACACTTAAATAATTAAAAGTAGTGTAGTACCAAAAGTGCTTAAAATTACTATAATAAATTAGGCCAATTACAAATGAGATTCCATGCCTTTGGCACTTAAAAGACTAGGCTCTTAAACTAAAATGTTAAATAATACAAAGAGAGCTAAGACAAGTCATTCGTTACTCTAAATCATCAACCACTGCTGACTAGTGCTCACAACAATATATCGTACTAGACAAGGCGTTTGATATGAAAGATCGCACAATTAGCTATTAAGTTTGTATACATATAGTCATGAATCATTGCGAGGTACATTTCCCCTTTTTATTCTATTATAAATATCGCAAGCCAAAAGAAGCAAAGTGTGCGACTTACAATTCCTACGTACATTGCCAAGAGAATTTACTCCATTGCATATCTTGCAAAGTGAATTACATTTTAAAAATTACTTTACTAACAATAAGATAACGGAGGATCCCTTGTCTAGTAGAATATGTAAAATTAATTAATCATATCTATATACTTACCTATAATATAATATCACATGTTAGGAATTGCGCCATTCGCGCCCTTAATACTGAATAGGCAATATAACTAGAGATACAATTAAAGTCCTTTAAGTTAGTTTAGTTACAACTATGGAACATAGGCTCACAGCACCGTTTGGTCCCATTTATATTTAATACTGTTACAATTCCTCTAATACTTAATTATAAGGGCTTGTGCCTGACGTTTCTGCTTCCAATACTTTTGTGCAATCATTTCATCATCATGATAACATGCAAAGTCTGTACTTATCGCGGACACTGACACATTCAGCCACAGATATCTCGCAGATTATCGTACTGTTTTATCAGTCATATAGTTCGGAAATGACATTCATATTTGTTCAATCACCAACTATTCACTCTTCTTCGTGGCTCACAGGCACATTTAGATCTATTCCATCTCATATTCATATTTCTCTGTAAAGAAAGAAAACTAGTTTAATTGAAAGTAATATTCCAATTTTTCATTTGTTCATTCAATCGTTTTATAAAGGCGTGTGCTTTCACCGGGAATTCCAAACAAATTAATTAGTTGCCGACTTGTTTTTGTAAACACAATATACTTAAATTCTTATTGAAACAAATACGAATTGAATGAAATTATTCTTAACAGAATTCGATGTTAGGGATAATTATCCACAGCAACATAGAACAACACGCATCAAATCACGTACATCTATCTGACTTTTTTCAGCTGTGTAAATACTATTTATAAGAAAGACACGACAGCGTACATTACTCAAAAGTGTGCAACATCTGCAGTGCAGGAACAAAATATTTGATGGGGCGATACCTCCACCACAAAGATCAGTGAAAATTAGTCACAAGAAAAAAAATACAACAAAGCTTAAAAACACAAAAAGCTAAAGTAAGACAACGGATGTCAGCAAAAACGGCAAATGAAAAGATCGTACGAGTACGTCGTTCATGCAGCAAAGAAAAGAAAAGAAAAACAAAAAGCGTTTGTTACATGCGTGCCGGTTCGTTAGTGGACATCCATTATCTTACGAACCTTTTTGAGACAACTCCTCCTTTCGTCCATGTTGGGGCACTGACAGGAGCACTTACGCGGGTTGAATATCTTTGGCGCTGTGCAGTCCCTCGCGCCAGACACGCAGCATCCGCAAGACTCGTGCACGACCATCTCGTACGTCGAGCAGCTCTCTCTTCTCGTTTTGATGTCAAATATTCGGACCTGCAACAATGAAACAAATCATACATTATAGAATTTTTCCATAGTCAAGTCAAGTCAAGTCAAATTTATTTATTCAAATAGGATCTTTACATGATCACCTTTGCACGTCACTTAAAACTACATAGCATACTCTAACCGTTATAAAACATATTTTTAGAATCGAAGACGAAACATATTCTGGAATAATTTAATAAGAATTGAAAACTTCATCGGAAGACCGGTTTTAGGGACGGAGTTGTGTAACAGAGCAAATAGACAAGTGTGTCAAGGGTGCATAATTAGCGGTGATGCGTCAACGTGATTAATATTGAATTATTAGCCACTTTAACACACACACACATTAATTTAATACACCCTTCTTTGAGATCTGGCGTTGAATAAAGCTTGAATGAAACTAAGCCACTGTTTGAATTGAAAATGTCCTTTTGTGTTGGAACATTATATGTATATACATTAATATAATTTACTAATTAACGCATTTAAAATATATTTCAATGACGTATTCTTAAGGTATGGATTGCCAGGAACTCACAGGAATTTGTTCTTTTCTGGTTTTGGTGGGCGTGCATTGCGATCCAGTGGGTCCATAGCTACAGAGACCCACACACCTCTTGACCCAGACGTGGCTCGGCGTCACCTGGGGAAACACAATAACGTCACTCGAAGAACATTCGGATGCGGATTTTCTCACGCATTAAGACACGGATGTATTCGTGCACTGTTCAAGCCTCGTTAAATTTCCATTTTTATTTCGAATACTTTAATTGATTCCTGCCACTTGCTAAAACAGTGGTCGATATTAATTTTACTTGAAGAATGAGATAATAATTGCTCATGGTGACTGAATGTTATTACATAACACTCAGGCGCATGTTTAAGATTAACATCGTGCCAACACGAGCTCAAAGAAGTGTAGTAATGCTGGTTGAGGTCATGGATAGTTTCTTCTACAAATTATAATATACTTAATTCGACATTATCTTTTTCACAACGTTGACTCACTGATAAGCAGTCGGAAACTTTTTATTCCATTCCTTATCGACTTCATTCATTCACATCAAAGAAATTGTGTTTGATTTATTTAAAATTTGTATCAGCCTTGGAGAAGCAGCATTACATATAATTTAGAGTATATTATATGTTTAAAAAATATAGTACGTGATAATATTAGCTTCTTACCTGTAAAAACGAACCCGCCACAGTAAGCTTTTCAAACACTTCTTTGGGCTCGCCACAACTTGACTTCACGATCAGATCATTCCTCAGTTTGTCATGTGTACCGTTGCAGTCAACTGCAATTCATATGTATGTGTTAATTTATACACAAAACATGACATTAAGATGAGTTCAGTAAGATACAATTTATTTCCGGTCCGGTATTTGAATTGATTAATTTATATGACAGAATTTCTATTGACATTCGCGATTTTACGAAGTACGATACCATTCGATAGTTATCTGCGCGCTCGCATAGCTTAAGTAGCACGCAAGTTGCATCAGAAAAACTTTTGGACACTCCTCTGTGACTAATCCCAAACAAAATAGATAGATTTAGCTAAATATTTTAACAATATATATTTAATTAGAATTTACTTGCAAAGTTATTATAGCAATAATGTTTTACTTCACTTATGTTTTTTATTATAAAAATATTTGGGGGATAGTAAAATTTCGCAGTCTATTCTAAATAAAGAAGAGATTAAGTAATAGTATACAGAGTATAATTAATATTTATTTAATTTACCTATCTTCACGCCATGCTGCACATCGCTGTCGGAAGCGACGGACTTTGGGAACTTTGGGTGATGGTGATAAGCATCCACAATCACCACTACGATCATCAACATCAACAACTTGGCCATGCTTTTCTTTTCACTTCACAAGTCACTCGGAACTATATAATCCGCACTCACTTTTCAACTGTCACACGTGTTGTACCTTTCGCGGTCGGTTGTATTATGGTTGGTAGCGCGACGATTTTCTATTATAAAGCCTGAGTCAGTCTGGTAAGGTGCTACGTGACGTCATGAACCACCACCTATAGACGTCGACATTTGCACAGCTGATGGCTACGTCACTAGCACGAAATTCTGCGAACCTTTCAGGGATGCGGGCCTTTCGCAGCTGCACCTGCATCCGTCTGCGCCGAGGGAATACCGTGATCTCTAACTCGCTTCCGTTATGATCTCGCCATGGCTTACTCACTAAATTTCTAGAAGGTTCATTCAAACAATCACTTTCGTAGTGATAGATTTCGGATTTGAACACCGTTAGAGACGTGGTCTTTCTGGAATTTAATATCGCTATTTAAAATCAGTATATCTACAGGCAAATAAATTCTTCAGAGGATTATGATATATATACTTTTACTGATAAAATTATATTGAAAAGTTTCATTTTACAATAATAATTAGTATTACAACAACTACAAAATCGTAATATTGCAAATCTTATTAAAAATAAAATAAAATTTGATTGATTGATTTTTCAACTGTATGAACGTGTCCATTAAAAGTTTCTAGTAAAAAAAAATTGTAGAGGATTTTTTAAAAATGTCACTTGTAAAATTAATAGCTTGCACGTGGCTTCAAATTATTGAAACCAATATTATAATAGTCGTTCTTTTCTGTTAATGCCAGTAACACAGCTACGATTAGTTAATGCCCATAGTTTCGACGTAGAGGCTTCCGTAGCACACCATCAAAGCTACGAAAATATAGCCTCTACGATAAAGCTAAAAATTCGGTAAAATAAGTAATAACAAATGATCTTTTAATTCACAAACTACAACTACTTGTATGAGCAAAAATTGTCTAAAATTACAATGAAATTTTGATTACATTAACACTTTTCGGATCAATGCAGATTTTTATTCAACAACATTATGTATCTATACTGTTTGCAAATTTGCTGCGACAAGAACACACGTTTTGACATGTCTTTAATGTGTTTTTCTAGAAAGAAATGACTCCACATAAACGGATTCAGGGATTGATGCCGGAGAGTATCTTCTGATGATCTATAGAGAAATATACATATATTTTCCATGTTGCAATCAACGCAGTAACTTTAAAATAGATCTTTAGTAAAAACTCGCAGAACAAGTTATAACTTAGCCTGCAAAGTAAAAATGATGTCGTCATGTCTCGTGCCAGTAACGTTATGATAAGATAGTAGGTTTCAATTACGCTGAGATTACTCTAACCTTTGGTTTCAGCCACGATTACATTATCGTCTTTTAAGAATATAAAAATTGATCAAACTATAAAATGTTTTAACGATAAAACAAATTAATAATGAAATAGAAGCCCACTACCTTTATGAGTACACTCGTTAAATGTTTTCAAAGTTCATTCTAAGTAGTACAACTTCACTTTCGTGAGGTCGCCTGGTGTGTTTCATAGAATGTTTCTCGGAAAGTGATGACGCCATGGCGCTGTCGAGCGCGGGACCCTTTGCTTATAAAACAGCCGCATTGTTAGCGGTTTCGTGTTAGGTTGTGGTGCAAGTCATAATTTTCCTGTAAAATGAATAAACTAATAAAAAATTACATTTGTTTGTTAAATATAGATAACTCGCATTTATAAATAGAACAGTAAAATGATATCAAAGAGGTGAAGGAAAATTACTTTAATTAATTGTTATACAAATATTTATTTTATATTAATTTTATCATTGTGTTAAGCAGACCAAAAACGAATTTATATACACAATGTAATTCAAAATTAGGCAACCAGGGATTTTTAGAGAAACGAAGGAGACATACACAACGAAATTGATCATCGGTATCATATTAACTGGGTTATATCCATATCCTCATCCAGAACAAAATTCGTGAAATCTTCTAAAAGTAGCTTATTGTTCATTAACATTTTTTCCTCAATTATTTCGTCCATCCTTTAGTCGATCTTGAAGCTTTTTAAACTTTTCAAACAACAATAAGGTGATGTGCATTTTATTAGGCAATTGTCTGCAATTGCCTAATAAAAATAAAATGGGACATGATATCGATGAATTTATTTATAAGATTTTCTTAGGGTTCATCTAAAATATTGACTAGAATCCTTCCTAAATTGAGCCACTAAATTCATACTGTGACACAAGTTATGGAAGGGTTTTTACCGAGTTCAACTTGCTAATTAACCGTCAATACCAATTCTCAGTCAATAAATGCGGTTATTGACGAAGTTTTTGGAAATTTAATAAAACAGATAATGAGAAATATGCTTGGTATATTATGAAATGAAGATATTGGGTCATTACTCTCTTTTTTTAGATTACTTTCAACTATTTAAACAGAAAAAGTTCACTATAACACGGCATGGGTAAGTGGCACTTTAATGGTAGAACCACGATTTGACATTCACACATACATTTAAATATTTCATGTGATCATAATAAACTTATTAGCTCACTCACTTCACATAGTTAGTAAATCAAGTAAATTAACTTAGTAATGCAAGCCTCGGAAATCATTTTTAGTGTTAAATAAATTCAGTATAATGTAACAGTTATCCATAGGATTATTAGTTCAACTATCTCTTACAATCGTCAAAATCTATGACGAATAGATGACAAAGCAATTTTCGACCGACCTCGACGGTGACTTCACATCTATTAACATGATTCTCATGACGTATACAAAAAACTTTATTAAAATTACATTAAAAAAACTGAACTTTTTAAACTTTCCTTTTTAAAATCTGTAAATTAATTTATTTTATTGGGAATCCCCAGAAGATTATATGTACGTGTTGCGATAAGACTTAAGTGTGATAAGTCACAATTAATATATATCGATTGAAAACTAAGGATCAAATAACACACACGTTGTTGTTCATTCATTGATACCTTTTTGTAATAAAAAATCAATGCGTTATATCCAACACACCAGTTGGCGGAATTCGGAGACGAGAAATGTTTGTTATATAATCAAATTCATCATTAAATTTAGGTGAAAATAGTTCTATCAGAGTACTATATAAAAAAAATTTTTTTGGCAAAGCCATATCGGTTATCAAAAAGATTTCATGATATTGATTTTGTTCAGGTACCTAGCAATGTTATTCCTATGATTCAAATTTCCGTGAATTAGATTATGCAATGAGTCATTAGAAGGCTTTCATGAAAAAAGCTCGCCAAAACTTGCTGAAGCTTACACGATGACTAGACGATTTTCAGGAAAGCACCGGTATTTTATAATGTTATGCAAACTTTATATGTGACTCTATATGTTATAATTATAATGTATATAAACATAATGATATAATTCCGGAAATGATACAATATATTGCATAAAAAGTAATCAAACGTTTTGATATAAAATTTAAATTTTCTATAAATAAAATAATCCAGAAGAAGTTAAGGACCCTTTAGGTGTTAGTGATATACATAATTATATTTTCCCTTTTTGATATTTAAAATATTTTGTGTGTATAGATTTTTATGTTAACTTTTAAGATTTCTTAGTTAAAGCTATTATAATATTAAGAAACCAATTCACGAACTGTGGGCAGTCATGCCATAGAAATCGATAAATTTAACGTTTCTAAGATTAGTGACCTAGTTTTTGTAAACAAGCCGTTAATTTCAGGTGTTTAGCAGATTCCTTACGCAAAATGTTTAGATGTTAAGGTAATTGATATTTGTGCGACCTAATTTTATATTCAACCTCATATGAACAGTCGTTCGGAATTCCGTAATGTCTGGGACCAAAAAAGATCTTTAATTGCGTTGAAGGTTTAACGAATTCTAAATAATTTTTAACTGAAGGTTATGTGATTTAATCCAATTTATAGGTCTATCATTGAACTTGTAATTATAAATAATTATTCTCTATATTCTCTCTATGAATGCGCGGGAGTAACATTCTTTTGATACAACTTATTTATGGGTAAAATGTTAATTGAATTAAGTGAATCGTTTTAAATCTACAAGCAAAATTATGTAATTTTTTATTTAAATTTAACTAATTAACGCGATTCGAGCAATCTTTATCTTATTAGCCCTATCACAACTACGTATTACTATAACCGTACTGTATGACCTCGTTGCCTCGTTATGAATGAAATTCCAGACTTCGGTGAAATGATAAAGGCCGCAACTTCATTCGTTGAAATCAAACAAAAGATATCCTTACTGTACACACGATAAGATCGTTAATTCCACAGCAAAGAATGTTTAAAGTGCTTCAAGACAGAACCATTCGTATTTTAAGTAGCTTATAGTTTAATTTTGAATGTGTTTAGGCCTGAGAGGTTATGCCACGTGCTTGAAGCGTGCCAATGTCACTGCCAGGCCTCTGACATAGCAGAATTGAAATCTGCTAGCATGAAAGCAATTACAGAGTTTTACTGAAATGGTAAATTTTATTCATCTAAACAACTTGAGTAATCATTGGTATCATTTCAGTAATCAAGTAAAGCTTTTTTGGTGCTATACTTTTTAAGTATGGACTTATAAGCAATTTGGCGTTGCTGCCAGTTTGACCCTATAACAAATACTTATATAATATGCATTAAGACGCACTGATAATGTATCAGAACAAAATATAATTTCACGGCTATCGGTAAAAGGAAAAATGACCGACACCTTGTGACAATTGCATCAGACGGTGAAAGTGGTTCTTAGAAGATCGGCGTTAGACGTTATGAATATCAATCAACGACCTCGAATGGGTCATGTGATCGTACTCATGTACACCAGCTGTAGTATCATAGTCGGAAACAGTACTTGGAATTAAGCAAGGACAGAGTATACGCACAATAAATATATCCGTCCAATACTTACTTTGTTACCATTTCAAAACATCAAATAATTATATTCAATTCAACGCTATTAAAAAGATTAACTAATTATATATGATAGCTATGGTCTTCATTATTCACCCTATAGGCTACATACATTTTTGGGACGAGGATAATTAAAGGCAACACCCACCCTCACCAATCCCTTTCAAAGACCCCTTCTGTCGCCACCAGCGGCCGAACGCACATATAAAAAATATTGTTAAAATCTCTACATTTTAAATCATCATAAAAAATTGTTGTAACAGTGAGGAAAGCCTTCAAAAGCATGGATGTACGTGCAAGCGATCGCGTAAATGTCTCAGCCTCAGCTGAGCCTTACTTGGAGGTCACTGAGGTCCGTCGACTGACCTTCTGAGGCCATTAGCCGCAACTGAATTTTTCTGCGATGATAAATCTTTATCTGTGTCACGTTTAAATAGAAAAAATTGGGCTTCTTACAAATTTTTTCCTTATAAACTGAGCTATCATTAATAAGACTTGAGATCGTGATTGTATTATTTTTTAATAATCACATTTAATTCTTATTTCGAAGAAGGATGTTAATTAAGAAATACAGCTCAATGACCTCTAAGTCCTTGTAATCTTTCATAGATATAAGACCGCGAAGTACATCCAGAGACCAATCTTACGTTAAATGTTTTTTTAATAAAAAAAATATATTTTTCAATAATAAAATAGACAGACATGTAAAAGAATCGTGTACCCCAAAAGCCTTTTTCGCCATTCGTTATTATTGGGATATGTGGAGTTGTGTAATATTAATCGAAAGGAAAATAAACGCAAAAGTTATAAAACAATATAATGGACAAGCAATATAATATTTTTTAATGATGACTTCACGCTTTCAGACGACACTAGTTTGAAGTGGGCAGTCGTGTAATGACTAACACCTGATTTATAATTTACATATTTCGAAAATATTGCAAATATTTCGTATTCCCTGGTAATTTAGGAGAATCAAAGTTGACACGCGTCGCGCCAATAGCATCGTAAACTCACCATTCACGCGAAAGGTATTCGAATTATGTAATAAAATTTTTATAAATTATAATCAAAGGTGGCAAAAAGTAATTGATGATTTAAGACTTGTAAACACATGAAGAATCACATGGAAGGAATTTAACTGACGTCAAGAGTAACGGAAATGAAAGAATTGTAGGAAATGGGTGTAGATTTTTCATATGATTGCGTATTGCGATTAGAGAAAGTGAAAATCAATATACAGATAGCAAAATTTGAAATCACTACATAGTATAAAACAAAGTCGCTTTCTCTGTCCCTTTGTATGCTTAAATCTTTGAAACTACGTAACGGATTCTGATGCGGTTTTTTTTAATGGATAGAGTGATTCAAGAGGAAGGTTTATATGTATTACATCCATTAAATAGTAGAGAAGTACTGTTGTATTTTTGATGTTTCTAATGTGATGTCGTAAATAATTACATTTTTTCCGCTTATACTGCAAACGCAGGCTGAACCCTACAAGTTTTATCAAAATAATGTACTAAGTATGTACACATTGAAAAGGTTTACAGAAAAGTCCATGATGGTATATGTCTATCTCTTATGGATAACCCACAATAACTTTTTTTGTCATTCACTTTTTACGACAAATAATGGCTAATTTTCGAAGCGATTTTCACCAATACAGCATTAATCCTTAACCAGTTAAATACCTTGAATACATTGTTCATTTAATATAGATCTATATGGCCCTTTATACCGTATGATTTAAGTGAATATTTTTATTAAAATCAATGTGTCAAAAAAATGAAAATTCACACCAGTTGTGCCATGGTGACAGATGGTAAGACAGACACACCTAAAGATTGCCTTTTACATTTCAAAGATAGATATTCTTGTTCAAAAGCCGTTATGATATTGATGTCCCTAAAGTATTTCACAATACAGCAATGTTCGGACGATAACCAGTTAAAATAACGTTAACTAGGATAGCCTCGAAATATTTGAACAACGTGACGTTGCGTAGACTTGTCTTGACGTGTAGAGAAAATGCCGAGCTACAGGATGTAACTGAAGGCTCTATGAAGGTTCACTGACCTATGATCAGTACGTTTAATTTTCATCAGGTGGTACCTCATCTGAATAATTATCTAATAAATGTTGAACATATTAACAGATTGGTTTTATATATCAATGTGAATTATGTTGATAAAATTCATTAATATAATTCAAATAAATTCTTAATATTCATAGCGAACATACGTTGTGTCTTTTGTACTCTTTAGACTAGTGATAACATTTTTAGACATCAATAATTTCCACGTATTTGATTGAACATGACCTAAGTCAAAGATCGTAAATAATATTTTCCTTATCAGCCAGTTACTATGGAGACTAATTATTATTGCACAATATCGGAATTCTTATCGTTCTTACGAAATCGCCTTGAACGGACAGTTATTTATAGATTCTATAATTCTTGGATTTGATTAGTATGTACCCATTAGACTGCGTTTGAAGATTTTAAGGTTTGTTGAAAAAAAAGCGAGAAACAAGTATCAGAATAGGTTTTGAATAACAATTATTTAAACTGAATTATTATGAAATTTACATAAATGATTTACTTTTTTCTTTGGTAAAATGTTGTAGGTTCAAATTTTGAAAGTCACCGACATGAATCATAGTGTGATAATACTCGTAATAAAAAATGTCTTGCGTAAGATTAAGAAAGAGGTATGAAAATAAATTTAATATAAATTATAAATTGGAATTTTGATATAAAATTTTAAATTGTCTCCATGTTCCTTTGATAACTTCATTTTCATTGATAAGTAGCGATTTAAAGGGGTAACGCTGCCAGTATCTTCAGAACCTTGTCTAAAAGGAGCCCTTTTTTCTTTTAGTTATTATATTATATCTTTAAGGATATAATTTTAAGTTAGTTGAAGAATAAATAGAATATTAGTAAAATAAACATTGTAAGTACTTAGTAAGCAATGTACGGGTCATATTTTAATCAGGATTCAAACTACC
Organism: Pontia daplidice; assembly: GCA_963693355.1. Taxonomy (NCBI): domain Eukaryota; kingdom Metazoa; phylum Arthropoda; class Insecta; order Lepidoptera; family Pieridae; genus Pontia; species Pontia daplidice. Next base: position 307,305 of record CAVNZL010000086.1, read on the forward strand.
ACAAATAACACGACTGATTATTAACGAAAAAAATTTTAATTTGGAGTTGCTAACATTTTCATAAGATTATATATGGCAATAATTTTGATAAAACATAATACAGTTACGTTAATGTAACTCATTGTATGTATATTATAGGGGCCTCATATGGTTATCAAACATACTCAATATTTTACTCATCGTCAATGTTTCTATGTAGGCAAAAATCATGAGCGAATTATAAAATAATGGGGAAGAAAGCTTATTGGTCTACGACCATGAACACGATTCGAGGTTCATCGATGCTCGTTCTAGAGATTACTATTTAGTTTAATCGAATGATAGTGGCAAAATTCCGTAAGATAAATTAGGAATGTGATATCTGATAAAACTATAACACTGTGTTAAAGGAAGTATATAATATATAAGTCGGATTATGACATTTTTATGGAATTACACATTTTTATCGATAAAGAAGCAAAGTATCGAAGTTGTGATAGTTATAATAAAGCGTTCGGTGCATAACCTATGGAGTAGGCATTGATGATGCTAATACACCACATTTTATCCTGCGAAACACTAAGTAGTTTAAGTTAAACATTAATGCTTTAAATTATTTGTCAAAGTTTATTTAGTCTCGTAATTCTTATCATATCTGACGTCAGTCCACTTGGCCACCTGTAGTACAGCCGCAACGTTATTTTAATGGATGTTTAAACAATTCTTAGAATCGTTTCCGTTTTTGGTTGTTATCTCACTGATTAAACAGCTACGTCAGGTGTGCATATTTGACCATATTTATGCAACTTGAACAGGCTTTATTTGAACAATTTTAGCATAAATGAAGTTCGTAAGGCCACACCCTGCTGGCCAAGTCTTCAGCGTAAGACGCTTCGTATGTCTTAGTTTCTTATTAAATATTATATATTTTCTTACACCAAAATACCATGTGTTCACATATAAAAAGAAGCTATGTTTTATGGACAGCATCACACATTTTAAGTTTTCGCAACACGCTCGGCTGAACTCAATAAAACCTAAATTACTTAAAATTCCTTTTTTATTGAATATTTAAATGAGGAAAAATCTGTTTATAAACCAGCGTTAAGGAATCATATTGTAGCAAATATGTTGATATAAAAATGTAAGTTGAATCACTTTATCGCCTACAAGATGTGCATTTGCGAGACATTTCAAGTTCACGGGTTTTTTTGTGATTTTCTTTTAATATAACTGGGATGTTCAAAGAGCAATACTGGCCGAGAAGCACAAACAAGTCTATTAATTTCCTTTTAAGCCCGATAAAAGAGTAATCATAAATCCAATATTATTTGAGTTTCAATAGGGTTTATTTAGAGACCGGAGGGTTTGAAATTGTATCTTAATTTAAGACTACGGCTGCTATCTTCAATCAACAAATTGCGTTTCATTAAGCCCACACAGAAAGTGTGCTTGCCCTTATAATTGTAATATAAGTAATAGACGAAAAAGGAGACACCTATATTTCTTGTTTCCATCTTCAAAAAGTGCACAGTTAATCCTAGCACCAAAAGTCGGATGACAGATCACGATACTTCAAGGTCAATCGGTTGGAAATTACAGATGAATTTTTCATAGTTTTTACTTTCCATGGTCCGGTTAGTATAAATGAGACATCCGTCTCCGCGTCCGTCTTTCTTATTAGACGGATTTGTTCCGTATTTTTTAGATTCATCACAATACAGGCAACGGATATTAAATGCGGAATTTGGTGTCTAACACTGGAAAACCCGAATAACGGAGTATTGAAATAGATTATCTATATTGATATGCCAACTACAACTATTACACGGTGTGCGTAAAAATGTGAGCTTTGATAAGTTTTTGTTTCAAAAGCATTATAATCTATATGTTGCTTTAAAAACACCTTTGATGTTCTCCTATGTCTCATAATAATTAGTCTCCATAGTAACTGGTCTCACAGTATCCTTCCTACGACATTATAATTGCAATAGAAATTTCATGATAACGGATAATTGGTCTTAGTATAGGCAAGAAGTGAATTATAACTAGTTTGATCACAAACTGCGATCTTGAAACTCTGAAGCCATAGCTAGCGTTATTTAAAATAATGGTATACATATAGATAATTCGTAACGTAGCTTGTCACATGGCTACCCTGAATCACCGCAATAATTTGGAAGATTTATTTTTAATCGCAGTACACTATTTATACACTGGAATGTCGGTGTTACGTAGATGTTAATAGTGACTGAGTCACAGTATTGTAATAAAGTATTGCTCTATTTGCGCACGCGCACTCATTTAACTATTAATTTCGACGGTATTTAATATAATTTTGAAACCTATGACGTTGCGAATATTCACATAGACCTCGTTTCGTATAACAAAATTATCTTAACATTAAGTACTTATCATATAAATTACTGCATTCAATATGCACAACATGCACATATTCTAAATAAGATTTTATTTTTGTGTGTTTTTAAAACTATGTGAGACATGAAAAAATTAATGGACCATACCAGGAGTTTGATGTGTTGTCGCTTTGTCAAATACTTACTTATTACTTACTATTTCATATTAACTCAGCGTAATGGCTCTCTTTTATAGTTAGTTCTCTCCTGTGAAGTACGGGGAGAAAAGACATTACTTTAGTTACTTTTCGTGAATGGGTAGTTTTAGATCCTATTCACTTTTAAAACTTATGATTTGTTCAAGATGTAACCACGACTCAAACTGCGGGATTAAAATGTAAGACGATAAAACCGTTTCAAAATGGCAAATATTTGCACTATGTTTATTGTATTCGAAGACTCATTTCTCGGTTCACGAATCCGCATAAACAGACCAAAAGAGTCGATGAACTTGTAACAGCAATTGTACAGTATTGTGTCATCGAATTAATTAATAATTGCGATCGAACTAAATTTAATTGAATTGACTTTACAAGACTTTATAGCAGACAGTATTTGCAATCTTAATTCAAATGCATAAAGACTACAGTTCACGATTAAAGATCACGGATGGAGGCGGGACTTTGACGTAATCTGACGCAACTCGGCGTAATATGACGACACGTGACGCGCGAGTGGGACATGCGCTTGCGACATTTATCGACACGTGACTAGTGAAAAAAAAAGAAAGAAAAAAGGTTGAGACTTGGAACGCAAAAAAATCCTTCAGATTTCCTTGATAGTTTTTATTCTTCTTAATATTTAATATAAGTTATACCTAAGATATTACCTAAATCATCACGTTATTTTGATGAAATTTTAATATAACGAATGTTACGGTGTTTGTTGTGGTGGATCCACGTAACATTCGTTCGAGGGCACGACTCGCCCCGCCCCCTCCCATATAGTCAGGGTGTGGGCTACCCCGACCACAAATGGTAACCGTACTGGGAATCTGAGGGATTGAACGAAGAGCAGTTCAAGTAGGCTTTTTTTTATAAATAATTGAAACGCATAAATAAAATGAAATGTTTATTATCAGTCGAATTCACCCAATTCAGTGACATCTTTCCAAATCTTACAAATATCAAGCGATATATATACAAACATTTATAATTGTGTATAGTTATACTAGGTTTATATTGTATCACAAAGTTCAGAATTTTTCAAGTGGGCGTGGATGGCCAAACAGTAATTGGCAGATATCAATTTTTTTCTCAGCGTCTCAGGTATTCTGCCACAGATGCTAATTGTCCAACCGTATCAGCAGCTGGAAAAGTAGGCGGAATCTGCTTGTCAGTTAGACGGCTGGCATGGTGTAGAGCGCGAGCTTTTCGAAAATCTCGGGGTCAGTGAGGTCCCTGTCGCGACTGGACTCCAGCCCCACCGAGGCTCTCTCGACCTGGGAGAAAATCGTCATCTTCCCATCCGTGTTCTCGCGAAACTCGTCCACGATCTCGCTCCTAAACTTCATCTCCTGTTTGATATCCGGCTCCGCGTAGTACAACTCTTTGCATTGGTTTAGTCCGAGTTCAGTCAGCTTAACCGCCTTCTGAACGGTCACGTTGGGCGGCTTCGGAGCCTTCTTGCTCTCCTTCGTCCTTGGCTTGTCTTCTTTTTTGTCTTTCTTCTTGGGGTCGTCATCCTTTTTGATCTTGTCGTGGACGACTCGGACGTGCCGCCGCAGGTCGTACGACGATCGGAAGCACTTGTTGCATTGTTCGCATTGGTACGGCTTGACCCCTGAAAATTGCACGTTATTTCTCAGTTTATATTCGATTGAGTAAGATGAATGTTTCGTAAGAAGAATGTGTCGGGACCCGTGTGCGTGCGCATGTGGATCTGCTTGTAGGAAGCGGCGCGGAAGCTCTTGTGGCAGACGTCGCACGGGTAGTTGCGCTCGCCCGTGTGGATGCGCCGGTGCACGCTCAGCGAGTACCGCCGCGAGAACGCCTTCACGCAGAACTCGCACTTGAACCGCTTCTGCAAACCACTAGCAATATAGCATCCACCTTCGAACGACTTCGTTCAACTGAGCGGCGGAATGGAAGGTCACCTCCGTGGAATGCTTGGAGTCCTTGTGGTACTTGAGGTCGCCGGAGCGTCGGAAGCGCTGCCCGCACTCTTCGCACTTCCACGGCCTCACGCCGTCGTGCGTCCGCTTGTGCACCTGCAACGGACGTTTACATATACTACTGCATGCTCAAAGAGAACCGCCTATTTCACAATTAAGCATCTAATTTATCCTTTAGCGCTTAGCGCCATCTGTTGAATAATTACTGTGAAATAATATATATTATTTTGTTGCAACGCCAGATGGCGCCACTCAAACAAGTCTTGTTTTATTGTTACCGACCCAGTTTGCGCCATGGCCACCATACCGGAAAACCGAACAGCTGGTTCTAAGGTTCGATTCTGCATACAGTTTGTAACATTTGTAAAAGTATCAGACATGCTAAAGTTGCTGAATGACCTTGAGCGAGCCCGTGGTGAAGAAGCGCTTCCCGCATTCGCCGCAGGCGTGCTTTTTCCCCTGGTGCATGAGCAGGTGGTACAGCATGCTGTTCCGGTATTCGAACACCCGGCCGCACTGCACGCACTCGAACTTCCTGTTGCTCTTCTTCTTGCCCTTTTTCGACTTCTCCTTCTCCTTCCCACTCTCTTCCACGGGATTCTCGGGCACCTCCGTTTCCAGCATCTTTTGCAATTCTGGAATTTATGTCAACATTGTGTGTATACAGTTACAAGCATATTTCCATATTGGCTTTGAACTTCAATCATACAAATAATGGCACATTCAACAAAATATACACCTCTGGTGCCAATCTGCTGCCGCTGGGGGTAAGGCGGCGCACACATGGGGCAGCAACCGGAGCCGCCGCCGCACGCGCATATCGAGCCTACTTCGGGGCTGCCGCCGCCGCTGCGAGAATACCTAGGGTTAACCAACTGAATAAACGCACGCAATACTGCTGCAACAACCTTCGCAGAAGGTCGGAGCAGTTCACAATGGCATATCACCATTGCATCACACTTATGCTGAGCAGCATACCGATTAATATCCACACGGTTCATCATTTTATTTCACCTGAAATGTAAGGCCAATATTTTTTTTCATGTTCGTTAACATTCTTCTTTTATTTGTTTTAAAATAAATTAACTAAGATATCTTTTATGTTCATTGTTTTGTTGTTTCGCGATATATTTCTTTTTTTAATACATTTTAACAGAGCATACAAATCACATTATAGGAATGTTAAAGACAACAATCAAACATTTGTTCAATCCTTCATTATTGTTTTACATAAGCTTTGACTTGGTGACAAATAATAAATAAGACAATTTTTAAAATTCAAGCAAGTATCAAAGAGTACATATTATTTGAACCCTTAATAAATACCAATTCCTGATATGCTCCTGGTGCACGTGGCCGTTGTCCACCGTCAAATGGGGCAACACCGTTTCGTACTGCTCATGGGCGTCCTGCTCTGGCGTCTGCCCGTGGCCAGGCTCTGGCTCTTGCTCGTGCTCTTCATCCACCGCAACGTGGATGCCTTCCATCAGGTCCTCAGGCTCGCTGAACTCGCCCATGTCTTCTAACTGGTTTCAAATGAGAGTTATCATTGACTCAAACTCAAGACCCAAGAGCTCAAATACGAATTAAATCAATACAAGTGGGAACAGATTTTGTTGCATTATATTCAAAGGTAAGTATTATTTGTAAGTCACCTTAGTCATGGGGTGTACTTCCCGCAAATGCGCCTCAAACTGTTTTTGCTTCCTAAACGACTTATTGCACTTAACACAACAGTACAACTCCAATTTGTCCAAGGAGTCGTCTAATTCGCCTTCCACATTTTTCTCCATGACCATAGAGTATTTATAGAGCTGCTTGTCATAGAGTATGTGCTTGTCTATGGATTGGTACAATGTCTTTGGCACCGTATTTTCTAGGGATAATTCCACTATCGAGTCCGGGAGTGTTGCTCCATTGTCTACTATACAGGTATTAGTTATCTGTAAGAATACAATATATAAATTGTAAACAATAGACGTTTTTAAGCAAAAATAAATTTTCTGTCAATTTAAAAATATTAATATAATATACATCATTAAAAAATCTTAATATACCTTATCTATAGCGATATCAGGTACAGGATTGTCAATAGCGAGGCTGGGCGGCTCGTAGTGATGCCTCAAGTGATGGTAGAACTTCAGCTGCTCTTCCCCAAAGAATTGGCCACACAGCTGACAGACTAATACTGGACGAATCTGTAGAGAGAGAAAATAAGACATTATTATTTTCTTTCTACTTCCTTGATACACTTGTGAATGTATTTATTTGCATAAGGGTTTCTATATAATAAATGTTAATCTTATTTACCAAGAGAACTTGGTTGCAATTATTGTTTGAGAGCAAATTTACAACGGAAAAAAAATTCTAGTGTATAACCTTAGTGATGTCTCAGGTACCAAGAGTACACAAGCCATATCATAATATCCAAGACACCATTGTCCTGGGTCATATCTCTTCAACACTGATTATTAGGCCTTAGAAATAATCAGATATTTTTTATAATCATAATTAGTTTTTAAGAACGTACGATATTGGTATAGATCGAGTCGTACGCTAACAAATACAAAAAATAGAATAAAATTAATGTTGGGTTCACCCATACTTTCATTTGCAGTAACTGATAACAAAAAACGTTAATAATCTGTACTATACGGGCAACAAAAAACAGAAACCAATAAAGACATGATTTTTTCTCATTTTTAGTACTCTGTCAAAGGGTAAACTCACTTGAGAAACATGCGCGTGAACTGGTAACTGGTCATCATCATGGTGTCGAGGCAAAGACTCCACGAAGCTGTCGGGAAGGATCTCTTCCTGTTCCGGCTGAACATCTTCACTGCATTGGATCACTACTATATCCTGTAAAGATTTTATATTTATTTAAGTTTTTTTTGAAATATTTAGTAATTTGTTGTTGTGACTAGAGAAAGTCTCTTTATGAAAGCAGTGTTGGCCTAGTGGCTTCAGTGTGCGACTGTCAACCTTGAGTTGACAAGTTGAGTAGTGTAGTACGCACAAACCACAACACCATACAAAACTGAGGAAACTGGCGTGCCTTAGGCTCAAAAATCTAAGGAATGTGTTAGCCACTGAGATCTGATTACCTACTTACCTGTTGAAAACAATTGATCAAGAAACATATACAGCAAAATGTCAACTGCTAGCTTAGACAAATCTTTAGGGACTCTTTTTACATGTTATTCCCATATATATAATATTTTATGTGAGTTATTAGCACTGATGGACAGAAAAATATTTTTGTATGAGAGTTTCAGTCATTCTATGTATACGACAATTATAACTCATCCACAAAATGAATTGTTATACCTCTGAAATAGTGGCTCTTGTGAATAAGTTTTTCAGATTTTTTTATATATAGGCTATAGAATGTTAATAAACAATTTTAAATGTAAAACCTTTTAAAAAATGTATCTGCAGTACATTTGTTTCCAAGTACTGGACTTTTAGATTCCATTTATTTGTAAATACTTGAATTGAAATTTTTATAAAAACCATAATGTATAAATATATTACATGTACCTGTTGACTTGGTGTTGTATTGCCAGTGTTCCTTTTTAACTTCCTCGAGATCCGCTTCTTATGTGGCAAGCTCTTCTTGTTCTGTTTACTCTGTGCTGGAGACCCACTGGCCATTTCCAGCATTTGACTATCTTCTAAAATCGCACTATCACCCTGAAAACACAAATTATCTTATTATGGTTTCCATACTTACAATTTTTTTAGTCATTTTGAAAAATGTTTTATTATATATCAGATTATGAAAAAAATAAAAATATGATTGTCAAATTAATTATACATATTAACATTTATAGACAAAAATTTTGTATACCTTCACTGTATCTTTCTTGTTAAACCAGCTGGTGTCAGGACACCTTTTCATATCCTGGAGAGGAGGCAGGGGTAGGTCTGAAACTTGTACCGTTAACTGCTCCTGGTGGTGTTCCTAATATTTCAAAATAATATCAATTCAAAAGCAGATTCATAATGAATAGTAGTTAAGTTAAAATAATTTGTACAGAAAAACAAGTAAGACATGGGACACCCATGTTAAATCATTAAGTGTAAATATGTAATATAAAAATATAATTGCTAAAATCTTTATACATTTATTATAAAGTAACTCACCAAAGACTGTCCATTAAATAGCCTCATAGAACCATCCAATATCACAGATGTATCCATATCACTACGGACTACTGTTGAAGGCTGAAAAATATGGTTTCCATTTATAGAAATTATTTTAGTAGTCAGTGTTTAATTATATGTTTATTGTATGTATTCCACATTGTAAATAAATTCCTGCAATTTGATTTGGTGGCATATGTTGAACTCCGAAAGGGATCACATATTTGCCTAAGAAAAAAATTTACCTGTAACATATAAAGAAATCTAAGGGCAAGGGTTGTTAAACCACAGATTTAAAAAATATTTTTAGTAGAATACTAGATGAAAAGACATTTTGTTAAAGTATTGAGTTAGTTTCACCTATGGCTACTTTACATATTTCATCAGAAATCTAGTTAATATTCCAAGCTTGTGCTTATTGTAAAAGTATTATAAATAGTACCTTATGGTGAGTGTTTTGTCCCTGGTGATGAGTTGTCCGACTAGGTTGGGCCAAATGTGCAACAAGTGCAGCAAGCCGACCATCCCATAGTTCTTCAGCCCAGGGTCCATCTCCAATCTGCTCACCCACTGATATCTGTCTAGAGAGAAATATTTGTATATTTTCAAATAATGAATTCCTTCAATTATCATACTTTGAGTGTAATAATTATTTGTTTGCAAAGTAGTTGTAATGTAATTTGTTGTTACAAAACTTTGTGATTAGACTATCAAAAATTTTATTTTCACCTAACTAGTCTCTTCCCCATTAATTTTATAAATCCATTTAGAGCCAAGGAACTAAACTTAACTAAATAATATTCAGATTTTTGATAATAATTTTCATAATTAAAGAAAGTAAGAGAAAAGGATAATATAGTCAAGACTTATATAATATAGACAAACTATGACTCCCTATATAAACATATTCTATTTTCAACTAAATTAGCAATACCTGCAGACCTGCTGTTGGTACCCTTGTGGGTGCATAACAGTAACCACTCTTCCTCCTCCATCATCTTGAATATTTAATGACAAGTTCGGGTCCACATGGACTGTCTGTAATGGAATTTTGTTAATCATACTACAGGAAGGTTCCCAAGTGTTATTTAAAATATATTTTTTTATAATCCTATAGACATTGTACTTTAGCGATACAAAATTTACGTACCTCCGCTGACTGATGCGTATTAATATAATGAGTTACAGCTTCGTCTATTTTATCACCCAGTAAATGTGATTCAACGGTCCTCATATTGACCAGACTATTATCATATTACCATTTTCAATTAACATCAGTTAAAACTTTGAACAAATCATTTATAATTTTCATACAAATATGTGACAGTTGATGCTTACACAAGGTACAGGAAAGCAGTTAAATAATATCTATTTACTATTATTCAGTAAGAATGACTACGTTTTTGACGAAATCACATTAAAAAATTATTTTTGAGTAATAATTATGAAAAGAATTAAGTTTATTAAAGATACACAAAAACCCTTTTTCAACTAACTCGTCAGACGTCAAATCGGTGAGAAATGAGAATGTTTGTCATAAGTCATTGAGAATGCGTGTCAAATCGTGTTGAAACTTGACATTTTTCAACCCATGTATACACATGCGTTTAGTCAAAGCACTCGTCAAAGATCGCTTTCAAAATCAGTTTTGGGTGCGGACGTTGTTAAGGTTGTTATTCATCTTCACGCTATACATTAATGTAGTGTGTTTCGAAATAATAGCAACGTGTGAGCTTCATCTAAAGATTTATATTTTACGAAAAGAATGGAATATATTTTAGTAATTTTTTGTTTTATTTAAATCATAACATCTACCGGCTAAAGCTAATCTAGACATGATTCATAGGAATCGCGACCGGTGCACCTCACTATTTGCACTCGCATACAAAAAGTAAAGACCGCTTCCACGAGTCTATACTTCAGGGTTCTCACATGTCTGACCTTAACTTGTCTTGAGCTTTCTTACGAATATGTGAATGTGACATCAAGGAATTTACTTGGTGAAACCAAATTATAAATGTACTCTGTGATAGGGATGTAAGATTAATGGAAAAGAATCGATTTAATAAAAATCGATTTTATTTGATTGAATATTAATCGATTTGTCAATAATCGATTTGAATGAAAATAAATCATCGATTTTTCGAAAAAAAAATAGTTTTTTTTTCTATTATTTAAAATCCTCCATGCTTTTCATATTCCAATAATAAACCTAAGAAATTCATTTTAACAATTAATCAGACTAAAAATGAAATAAAATAATATGAATAAACAAATCAAAACTAAAAATCATAGCAATTAATGTTCTTCCTTTATCATTAAACGTTTTATTATAATATAAATTAAATGAGCACCTCAACAAAATGGTAACTTTATTATCGCAAAAACTAAAATACTTACTTCTTATAGCGCATCCAATTCTGATAAACTTCTTTGAAATTTTTCAAAATAGTAGAATTTTAACTTAAATTTATAATTTGTTGGAGTTAATGAAGTTTTTAGAGGAGGTGGTAGATTATTCCAGCATTTGGTTGCGTTATAAGAAAAACTACCCTCAAATACAGCAGTATGATGTCGACTGTGTGATAGCAATCCATACAGCGTCGCCCTCGTATGATATAGAGTATTCGTATCACTCAGCCAATTTAATTTTTTATACAAGTAAAAAGGAGCTTTTGACAACGATATACCTATAAAAAAAAGTGCAGTAAAATGTAAATGTCTCCTACCTTCCATATTTAATATTTTAGCTTTTATAAGACTGAATGGCGGAATATTCCAACAATATCTCGCACAAGCATTTTGTACCCTTTGGATAGCATCTCTAGTTTATTTAGTTCGTCATTAAAATAAAATACTTTCTTAAAATGACAATAAAAAAACTAAATAACGTTATGCTCTTCAAAATAAAAATATTAAACAATTCTTTCTTTTTAATTAACTATAACAAAATTGAAAACAATTATTGTCACAAATGTCCCATCCTATTGTATATTTCACTAGTACCTATTCAAATAAAATACTGAAAATGACAATTAAAAACTAAACGACGCAGTTATGGTCTCAAAAACAAAAATTTAAAACAATTTTTTCATTAATCTTTAAGTTAAAACAATTAAAAGATGATAAATAAATAATTATCGGCACTAATTTTTACTCTCGTTTTATGTAAGAGTAGTATAAAATTAAACGATAAGTAAAAAAAGCTAAATGAAAACGTTAGCATGTTGTCACATGATGCTAAAAAATGATGCATTTAATTAGAATAATATTAGCCCCACAATTTTTCCGGTAAGCAGTTTAAAAACAATAATTTTGATAATCTCTTTCCTTTCCTTTTTTATTTTATACAAAGCATTGTGTAACATAGTTATCTTTTTAAGTTAAAGTGCCATTAAACCTGAAGGGTTTGTCTTGACACTAAATACAATCGTGGTCTACAAAACAGTAACATGAATATATATGGCGCCGCGATTTGATCTAAAGGCGCCGAGCCTTCATCACACCCAGTCATTGTACGTAGGTGACAAATAAATAACCGCAATTATTATAACCTCGAGATTTATTGCAATCACAATAACTAATAATTAATATAATCACGAATAATAGTATTCAATACCAAAGACACTTTGAATGTAATTAAAATAAGGATTGACAAGATTCTAAGCGAACCGTCGCGAATACGGTGCGCAGGCGATCTCTCGAATCAAATCACACAATCCAAGATGGCCGCCCCGCCGCCATAGACTATCCGACGTTCCGCCAGTGAAGTTTATTAAGTTTACTCATGTAATTTTTTGTATATAGGCCGAACTTCACCAATTTTTAGTTTATTGGGGTATATCCCGGATGTGACACTTTTATTAATTAGATTAGGAATCACAGCAGTTTGTGACCCACATTTTTTATATCAACTGGCCTGATACAATCTTGACCTAGAGCTTTACGTTTACTAATGTTATTCACAATTTTTAAGATTTTTTTCTATGAGGCTTTCTTAAAGAGCATAGATTTATTTATCGGTTTATGTGTATCGTTTTTGTTAAGAATATTACAGTTTGGGACAATATTTTGCACATCACTTCCAAATTGAATGGCAAAATGGTTCGCTATTCATTTTTCATTGTGTTGATCTATATTGAAAGCATTATTTAAAACGTCGTCTACCGATTTCACAATCCTACCTGACAAGTTGTTAAGAATTTGCCACAATTTTCTCGGATTGTTTTTATTTTCATTTATTTGATTTTTGAAAATAAAAACAATCCGAGAAAATTGTGGCACTACTAACTTGCAAATAATAATGCTTCGAGTTTTTTTAACTCGGTGCATAGATGGTGCTATTTATGAAAATCGATTCAATCGGGTTATTTATTAATCGATTATTTAAAAATCGATTAATATAACTTTGAAAATCGATTATAAAAAATCGATTATACGAAAATAATAATCGATTGAAAGAAAAATCGATTATTTTTTAACATTCCTACTCTGTGACCGGACAGCTGTTTATCAAATATGAAGTTGTTCATACTTCATTGTCATAGTTTCGATTCCTAAATAAAAATTAATATTGCTTCTTGTCCTCTCTTCTCTTAAAGTTCCATTTTCAATTTTTATTGAGAATTATCAAAAACACTTTAACTTTTGCAATCACAAATTTTAATTCATAGTAGTTCTTTGTTAGTCCACTTACCAATTTATTTGTATTATGCTATTTCTGAAGTAACAAAATGTTTCGAAGTTATGCTAGATTTACCAAACTCGCAAAATCGTATGAGGTAATATTTAACCTTTTGTTATCTACTCTTATGATTCTTTAAGTCATTCATATTGTAGTTGCCCTATTATGAACGTGGAAGGTTATTTAATAAAGACTATATATATTTTCTTTATCTCTTCCTTTTCACAGTTGCAAAGATATAAACATACAACAAAGCTTGATGAAATCCGAGAGAAATTACGACAAGGTCCTAGCTTAGCAGACTTTGTATCAGAAGATAGGCCTAAGAACTGGGATGACTATGAAGGAAAGTTAAAACGGGAACAAGGAGAAACAGAACGTCTGCGACTACCACCTTGGCTAAAGACTACTATTCCTACTGGTATGGTTAAGTTCTACATAGCATTAATCTTGTGTTAATTTAAGAACACTGTTGTACGTTTTCTGTTTACAGGTTCAAAATTCAGTGAATTAAAGCAGCAATTGCGAAGTTTAAAGCTCAGCACAGTCTGCGAAGAAGCCCGATGTCCAAATATTGGTGAATGTTGGAGTGGAGGAAAACATGGAATGTCTACAGCAACTATTATGGTAAATGATTATAGGTATTCACACTAACTTAGTTTGTAGAAAATGAAATATAACTGTTTTTACCAGATTTTAACTATAATATTAGAAAATCTCTAATATATAAAGGTAACCTTACATAATTAGTTAAATTGATTTAGTTTGCCTTTTTTGATTCAAAATTCTCTTATTATTACTATTGGATTGATTCTCTATTATAGTGGTCACACTATAGTAGAGAATTAATTACTTACACTTCTTATCAGATTTAGGAACTGGTTGCTTAAGGTTATCATTATCTTTAATAATCTTTCTACATTATTAAATATATGTTTCAGTTAATGGGCGACACATGCACTCGTGGCTGCATGTTTTGTTCAGTGAAGACATCACGGGCTCCTCCACCACTTGACCCAGAGGAGCCATATAACACCGCACATGCAATCAAACAGTGGGGCCTTGGATACATTGTTCTTACATCTGTGGATCGTGATGGTTTGTTGTCTTTTATTATTCTATGGAGTGATTATTTGCTTCAAGATATAGCTAGTCATTTAATGGTTGGAGCTCTCCATGAGTTTCAAAAAAAAGATTGAGACAGTAAAAGTGGCAACGAGTTTAATAGTGAGTTCTGTTTGTTCTTTGCCCTTGAGTTGAGAAAATAATTGCCAATATGAATACATAGAATTAATAAGTTAATTGTGATTACTATAAGCTGGTGGCTGTTATCTGCATATAACAGATACATTACCTTAAGATTAAGACAAATACACAAATATTGTATATGCTTTCAGATTTACCAGATGGAGGTTCAGCTCATCTTGCAGAGACTGTTAGAGAAATTAAACTACAGTAAGCTTATTATTAATTGGTTATAAAAATATTATTATCTGAATCCTAAATTATTAATTGAACAATTTGTATTCTTGTCTAAGTAAAAGATTATTAAGAAGCTTAGAAGTAAGAAGTTTTAGTTATGGTACACATAAGACTAATTAAAATTTATATTTTTTTAAGAAACAAGGAGATCTTAGTTGAATGCCTAGTGCCAGATTTCAGAGGGAACCGGGACAGTATAGCCACCGTTGCTGACAGTGGTCTTGATGTGTTTGCACATAATATTGAAACTGTGGAACGTCTAACACCATTTGTGAGGGATCGGAGAGCTGGGTATGTTTCCTTGATAATCACAATATAGAAAGGTTATTTGGTAAAGTTTCTAACCAAAGACTTCAACTCACAAGAGGTTAATTTGTATTCATTTCAAAGTATTAACAGTTTCTGTCTAATTTCAATTCGAAAATGTATGGAGTCTCGGTTTTGGAATCATTAATTACTGTAATTAAGTACTCGGTTTTTTTTGTTAATCTTACATCTGATTATTACACATTAAATTAAAAGTCTCAAGTTGTAATATTGTGATTTGAATGCCAAAATATTTACTCGATTTTCCAATATTTGTGCCACAAATTCATATCTATTTTTCAGATACCGTCAAACTTTGAAAGTCCTAGAAACTGCCAAAGAAGTAAATCCAGATTTAATAACGAAATCGTCAATAATGCTTGGTCTTGGCGAGACGGATCAACAAGTGGAACAGACTATGAAAGGTAAATTTATTATATCATCATTCAAATTACCCAAAGCTCGTTATGTCTTCCATTTAATTGCATATGTTTAATAAAATATATGTCTGTTTATTGGCTATGGTTCGACCAATGCCATAGACTTACAACAAATTATTGCATGGTCATGTGATGCTATATTATCCTTCATAAAACTCCATCCATAGACAAAAAATAAAAAACAGTGATTGGTTTAATAAAAAATATCAAGTACTGCAGTTTAGATTAGATTTAATATTGTGGCTTAAAATACATGTTCAGTATTCAAATGTTTAAAGATTGTTACTACTTTAAAACCTGTTTTAGAATGCTTTTAATAAATATCACAGATTAGATAAAAACCACATTTATGAAGTATAGGAATAGGGGTCACATATGTCGAATGATCTGTTCCAGATCTCCGTTCCGTGGGGGTGGATTGCGTGACCCTGGGCCAGTACATGCAACCGACCAAGCGTCACCTGCGCGTTCAGGAGTACGTCACCCCGGCGAAGTTCGCTGAATGGGAAAAGCGCGGCTCAGAGCTGGGCTTCCTATACACAGCCAGTGGACCTCTTGTGAGATCTTCGTACCGAGCTGGCGAGCTTTTTATCACTAGCCTCTTGAAGGACCGGAAGGCTAAGACGGCCTAACATTCTTATCGATGGCTGTCAAATTACGAAATAGTAATGAAATGTACATGAATCTTCAAGTTTGTTAATTATAACATAGGTTGTACAGTGTTTTATATATTTTGTTGTAAATGTTTTTATTAAATAAAGTATATATGATCAATAAAATAAGTGTTTTTTTCTAATATTTATGTGGATCTTCTTAATACAAGAAATATAATACAAATTAGTTAGCGAAGGGTTCGATCCTACAAAGTTTATTTTATCATTAAAAATATTAATATTCTATTTTAATTAATACTATCCTTGCATTAAATAAAAAAATGGTAATCTTTCTATATATAATTCTTCTGTGAGTGTGTATGTCACTGAACTTCTCTCAAACGACTGGACCGATTTTGATGAAATTTTTTGTGTGTGTTCAAGGGGATCTGGGAATGGTTTAGATTCACAATATATAAAATTCTCGTGTCACAGGGTTCGAATTTGAACTCATCCGGCTTCTCATGAAACTTTGTGAGCGTATTGAGTAGGTCTGAGAATCGGCCAACATCTATTTTTCAACCCCTTAAATATTAAGGTTAGTCCACCCCTAAATTTTATTTTTTATTTTTTAGACAAAATTTTTAGTGACTATTTTTTTATGATACAACATACAAAAATACATACAATCCTTAATTTTCACCCTTCTACGATCAACCCTTATTTTTTATTTATTAATTGAAAATTGAAATCACATGTATAGCAAAACAACGTTTGTCGGATCAGCTAGTTTTCAAATAAATCTAAATGGAATAACGAGGATCAATAATCGAGCTCCAAGCTGTACTCATTTCCATCATCGTCCACTAACTACACAATCTTTGTTGGTTACTCAATTATGATACCGGTTCTTTCAAAAGGCACAAACGTAGGGGGAGTCACCGCACGTGACGGCTACTATGACTATTGAGACACGACTACCATACACCGAGCTCCCACATCCTGCCAAAAGACTGAAAATAACGTACAGGAAACTGGACGACCCGACAGAAATCGACAACCTTCCTTTCACAAAAGTATATACAGACGGAAGCAAAACGACTGCGGGCGTGGGAGCGGCATGGACTGAGTGGCATGACGGGACCGAGGTAAAGAACCAAAAGTTGAGGCTAGCTCCATACTGTACTGTGTACCAAGCGGAGCTAGCAGCGCTAAGGGACGCAGTGACGTATTTGACCAGGGAGAGGCGGAACGCGGCAGTGCTCAGTGATTCTCGCTCCTCGCTGGATGCTATCGTGGGTGGACGATCTCTGAATCCCCAAGTTGCCGAAATCCGCCGGAAATTGGAAGAGTGTCACCAGAATCACGTTAAAATCGAACTCTTCTGGTTGAAGGCGCACATCGGCACACCGGGGAACGAGAGAGCAGACTCTCTCGCGAGGAGTACCATTGAGGATGTGGGGACGCAAATAGGGTACGACTTGTATCCACTTTCCTACTTGCGACGACTGACAAGACTCAATACGCTAGACACCTGGAACGAACGCTATATGGGTGGCGAAACAGCCACAGTCACAAAAATGTTTTTTAAAGATGCAAAAGCCGCATACAAACAGATCCAGACAAGGCGCTTCGCACCCCACATGGCGCAAATCCTGACTGGCCATGGGGCTTTTGGACACTATTTACACAGATTTAAACTGAAAACAAGCCCCGTGTGCGACTGCGACGAAACGACTGACCAAACGGTTGACCACTTACTTGTTGACTGTCCAACGTTCGCAAGGGCCAGGTACGATCTGGAGCTCGAGACTGGCATGGAGGTAGCCCGGAATCGGCTATCTATCATGCTACTCGAGCACAGATCGGACGGAATACTACGGAGACGAGGTGCGTCCCGCTGGCCCGCGGGCTGCGACTCGCCCATAGATATCTAATGATATCTCCGGAGTAGTTGTGGTCCGGGCTCGGCGAGAGACGCAGAACTATATATGATAGCAAGGTCCCTTTTTATTGAAGGGGAGGTCGTTGTTAAAAAAAAAAAAAAAAAAAAAAAAAACATATCTACAGACATTTTTAGTGCTTGACTCATGTAAAGGTTAACGTATACGCGTATGGACTGGTGCATCGCGCTTGTAAAATCGCGCACCTGTGAGCAACGTTTAGTAATAAACGTCAAAAGTTAAATTTTAGAAAAGATTAATTAGTTTAGTAATAACATTTTCTCTTTAAATAGTTTATTAATTCAGACACCCCATCGTATTGTCTATATGTTGCCAAAAATAATGTTTAATTCTAATCTTAATAGGTTTTTTTAAATTTAAACCCTACAAGAGTGCTACTAAATGAAATTACAATTAGCAAATTTGTTAAATTGATTTAAATAAGTAAGCCGGTGGTGCCTTCCTTTAGTAAAGTTTTGAATATACGTATTATGTGGGTTCACGCACGGATGATACAGCAGAGGAAGCGAAAAAACCAACACATCGCGTAGCGAATACATAAAATGTTGCTAATTCAACTTCGCTGTGCCGTATCCAAAAACTGGATGTGGTACTTTAGGAAATAGCATTTTTAGTGCTATCGAGAGCTTAGCCAAGATTCATTATCGTGTATAGAGAGTCGAAAAGTATTTGTATGAAAATTACATTAGATGTGGACAATTTCTCTTTACCACATGTACAGTGAATCAATGTAGATTCCAAATATCAAGAGAATTCCAAATATTGACCAAAGGGTTAAAGACTGGTTAAAGAACCAGATATGATAGCATTTTATGATGGTTTTATGTGCGTAAAAAGTTAACGCAATACATAATCCGACCCACTGAAAACCTAAAGATAAAGAATACGCTTTCGGCAGTCGGTAATATTTATACCGTATCCAAAATTGAGTGAAGGGCGAATGCATGGAGTTGCTGCACGTTTGGTCAGCAAACGGCGTATGTTAGTTGCCGAAGTTCTCTGGGCTTTCTGCCCAGCCGTGCGGCAATGGGGGCCTCTTAGTAAGCCAGCACTTTTTTCATGTGAGAATATAAAGAGAGTACCTACCCCTGTGGTTAAAATATTTAGTCTATACTATACAAGATGTCCTTTTCAGAATTTTCAGAATTCAAGGTACTGCTCATCTTTTTTATGGATATCAGGCCTCAGAAAAGCCGAATCAAAACTATCAAAAATAGGTTTTAAACTCCGCAATAGTAGCGCAGGGTGCTTGTTTCCCACGATAATCAAGTATGCAGCGACACAGCGCTACCGGTTCCATTGCCCAATATTTCTTTACTACGATGAAATTCCACTTGGAAAATACAATATTATTCGCATTTAACTGGTTTTGCACATTTCTCTATTAGGTTTGATGATTGCAGAAACTATATTTTGTAAATTTTCATTCACGTAATTTTGTATATAAAATCCATTTGACATAAATTATGCAAAGATATATTACGATGCTTAAAAGAATCGAGATTATTAAATACATTGAAGAAGCTTTTAAAATTTTAATTGGAATTATTGCCATCTGGGATGCCACATATAAAGCATTTAAAATACTTTACCATTTAAAATATAATACGCTTTTATTTTTTCGGTAACTCCGCGAATGGCTCTGGGGAGAGAAAGCTAATTTCAATTTCATTTAGTTCTGGCGCGATTCCATGCACCGGGCATAGAGTAAGTATATAATGCGATCGCAGATATCCACAAACTACGGTGACAAATTACATCTAAGTACTTATAATTGCAGGACTTCACTAATAATTTGTACTGTGAAACTGTTGGACCATTTTTCAACGTAGATTGTAATCTATGAAATATCAATTAATAATAATATCTGAGTAACATTTGGCGTGCATATTGCATTTTATGAAATTTCTAATACCATAAAAGTGACGCCCATGGCAACTGCTGAATATTGGTGCCTTTATCTAAAATCATAGTGGCTTATAGCTATTTTAGGAATTTTTCTCTTTCCCGTTACTAGTGAAGCTAGTAATATATAAGCAAAATTTTTCGTTTTGGTGAAACTTCTGAGTGTTATAGCGTGTATATATAACCTAAAACTTTGAAAAATGAAACAAAGCTTGAAGTAAACGAGAGATTTTTAGGCTTGTGGTGTCTATTTCTTCCCACTTTTCTTGTCATGCAGAGCGACATTACTTCAGAATAGATAAAAAACAAAAGCAATGTTTGATTCTAACGCATGCGCATGAGCCCCGTTGTATATAATAAATAGCTACATAGTTTGAAGTCAAAATCTAATCAATAATCCTTGTTAATTACTTCTTTGGAGCAGTCCACATCTCCCCAATAATCTTTGCAAGTGCAAGGGAAGCTTACAGGAGCGTTTGGGTTCCGTAGGCGGGAGATTACACTCCGTCTGAGCCCCGATACGCAATTCCACTGCAAGAGGATTTCGCATTTTTATCGCCGTCTTCTCTATGCCTTTCTTTCTTCAATTGTAGGTGAACTTAAATCAGCCGATAAGTACCTACTCCTACATACGTATTGAATAACAGTTTGGTAAGCTAACTTTATCAACTCCGGGGCAATAAATGCAGATAACACATAACCTCTCTGCAGCTGTGACACTTATTTTGACAATCAACACCTTTTGTCTTCAGTCTACCGTGACCACGCTGTAAAGTACGCGAAATGTCGGGAAAATTTAAAATAATGTAAAATGTCTTTAAATTTTGAAAAAGTATACAGCTTAATCCGTTAATAAAGTGTTTTTCTTTAAGCTGACTTTATTGATTGTTATAGCTGTCGAAAGCTATTTTAGATTTAGTTTGATTGATTTAATTGGTACTAGTAAAATTTTGTTCAAATAATGGCCATAACAAATATGAGTATTTATTCTTTTAGGCCGTCAAATATTAGTGTTTCCGTATAAAAAACTGTAAAAAATTTGCTATTTAACATAATAATAATAATAGAATAAAAGATACTTAAAATAATATGACTGCAACGGCGTCCTTATCGCTGACAAGCGATCTATTTCAGGCGACCCCTGCAGCTATCAAGAATGAAATTCACGAAACAAAAATTACTAGTCCTCAGAGGGATAAGATAGATATTTACATTTTATAATAACATCGAGACATTTAATCTAGGTTGGATAACAGTCAACTATTGCAGTTATAAACAGAAGCACAAATGAGGTGGAACTTTCAAAACAAATTCGAAAATTGTGCTATCAGCTATTTCAACGGTTTTAAGTTTCATATTTGATTTCTATATAGAATAACAAATAAGATCATGCGCCTCCCAGGCTGTTTGTTATAGGAGATCGCTTTTCAAGTGGAAGATGGGGACATTAGCATATGCACTCGAGACGCGCACTATGCCCGGCCAACGCGTTAATGCACTATAACTCCCCTTGAAACTTCTATGTTATTTTCTATAACTCAAAGACGTACATAGAAATGAAGGGTATTCGGCTTGGTCATGTTTCAGATATGGAAATTCCGCTTTACCATTAAATTTCACTGTGTTTTAATACTGATTTATCTGCTGAAAGATGAGATTTGAATCTTTTTCGTTTCTTGTCTTCTATTATTACATAGTACTTTCCCCAAATCTAAAAACTAAAACAGTCTTATTGTTTATAGTAAAGTAGGATATTTGTGAGGAAAAATATCGAGTAAATGAAAGTTAATCTCAATGTTTAAATGGCCAGGCAACCAATAGGTAACGGGAATTAAGCTTTTAATCTTATCTAGTTCAGTTGCTCCCTGAAGTAGTTAGCCGCCGGCGATTACTCTCGATTAGTATCGAACCTACGATCTATCATTTGCTTTCACGCGATGGGAAACATTTGTAAATGCAAGTTAATTATCTAACTTCAACTGAAGTAGGAAGTAAAATTTGAAAGTTTGGGGGTTATATTATTTTCAATATTTTCAGATATTAATAAAACACAAGGGGTATAGACGGAGTTTCTGGCTTTAATTTCCAGCGAAAATTATTCCTGAAAACGTTTTATCGTACTATATTTCTAATATTATATCGATCTTACAAAGCTAAAATCCGATAAAACACCTTTGCACTATCGTTGTAACTTGAAGCTTACCCTTAATTGTAAAAATACCTTTAGAATGAACCATTATTGAGTAAAACATTTTTACCGCGCATTTCAACGAAGTCTCTAGCACAACATTATTTCGCCATGCTACGTGCTACGGCGTAGCAGTAGGAACCTCACAGGTGTATAAAAACTTGATGTATTTCAATAAATATAATTAATCAAAGTATTAATGAACAATATTAAATCCTACGGTACTAAAATTCAATATTTTATTAGATAGTTTATGTATATATCACACCCAACCTAAAGGCTATTAAAACGGTAGCACGCATACGTAGTGTTTGTGCAGTATAGTTAGTAGACGATAACCCTTACTGGATAATGTCCGGATATAGCGCGCATTGGGCCGTGAAATTGCCCAGTGTCGGCCGGGGCGGTGAGCCCAATTCATAAATTCACGGGACAGCTAATAATCTACGGTACAATATTGTATGTCATACATGTCTGCTTTTTGACTGGACTCCGGTCACATCGGACGCGCTCATAAATCAAGTGGTCACTGGTGTGTTAAAATACACCTAAATTCGTTTTACAAGTTTTTTTTAACAATAAATCATTGTTTTTCATCACTTGAGATTAATTTTACACAAAATTTAAAAACGTGAGAGGGTATTAATATTGGAAGTACGTGGATAAAATATTGCCCAGTTAATATTTAACGATGAATTTAAGCCTACGGGCGATAACGAAATTTTTCAAAAATATCCGAGTTCATCTATAAAACGGGTTCTTATCAGAGTTGGTGGAGATTTTACGGCAATTGCCCGCCGCAATCCAGGCAAACTTACTTCGTTTGCATTTTTATTACTTTTTAATTTTATCGCTCCTGTGATATCGAGACGCTGCCTCGCCATCTCTGCATTAATTGTGTGCTACCTGTAGGTAATAACTTTCCGCCGCTTATTTGTGATTCTTTCTAAAGATTGCTTTGCGGTTTAATATCTTGTAAGTTATTTAATCTGCTTATAACACTATTGCCTTTTAAGATGTTACTGAATTGAATATCAATTACGCATAACACATAATACGTTGATGTGCAAGCCTTTATTAAATGGATCAAGCTGCGCGTATTTTATTTGAGCGCTCATTTATCCTTTAAACTCTAGTAAACAATGTAACTGCATGGATTAAGAACTTTTGTAATTCCATATTGCAAACGAACTAACAATAGGATTACACCGAATGCAATAAAAAACATTAATTTCTCTATTTGAAAATGTTAACAAATATACCCAACGCGGTATAAATATATGTAATCTACAAGTGTTGATAATTTATAATCATTTAACATCCTGACTATTAACGATACTATAACTTCCTACATACTTATTATAAGGCTCAGCTTGAGTGATACGCATCATATGGTTACTCACATTGGCCAATACAAACTAATGAGCCGGCATTTTAAATATTGTCATATTTTATTTTTATAAATAAGGTATAAGAAATTACTTGAAGCCGTCTTGCCGAAACCGAACTCAATGAATAGCGCTAGTTCCCAACAAATTAAACATTCAAACGGCAGTCAAATCTGGATTAGTCCCGCGTCTCTCATCGAGCCCGAGACAACGATAAATATTCGACGCAACACGTTTTATGGCGAGCGAGAGTCGCACTTTATTTGAATATTATTCCTTTATTACACCCGGAATTCATATGCTAATGTTGACGAGGCGACCCACCGGGACCCCGCATGAGCTATGGAGGTTGCCCACTTGTAAAACATTAATTTCCCTTTTAAACATTTAACATTTCTAACGACGTTATGTTAATCGTAATCAGAATACATAGAAAGTTTGTTAATTTCGTCATATCTTTATATAAGTAGTATATTTCCTTACTTTCAGCAGTGAGTTGCCGAGTTAGGACTGCATACGAAGGCTGAATATATTTAATATATATTTCTTCAATTAACGCACTAATAGAAATTTAGCGATTTTTACGATAACAAATCGAATCCAATAACGACTCATCAGACTCTGAGCGGCGTTAAGTTTAAAATTTAAACTCGTTACTAGGCTAAAGGGATAAACGGTACAATTTGCATCAATCGGCCATTTTAATTCGTAAAGCCGTAGATTAAAATGTCCCGGTAAATACTGCCGCTATGGTTCATTTAACTGTAGCGATGGATATAACCGAGCTACGAATGGATTCATTTTTGTTGCTGCTCACGATCGCCCGTACAAATAAATCCTTTTTTATTTTTACTGTAGCTCAGTGGGCCATCTTTACCTACTTATTAATTAATGCATTACTTTATTTGAATATAAAATTATATGCCGGGTAATCTAAGTAGGAATGAAGCAGAAATGGCGACAAAATATCTTAAATAACGCTCCCGTGGGTCTGTGAAACAGTTATACGGCTTACTGTAAGGCGCTTAAGGTGGCAGGATTAATTTATTTTTGTTTCCCCTAATAACAATTATTATTGTACCATTACCAACAACCGGAATCCGTATTCAAGAAACCATATTTGGCCAATCACAGGTCGCTTCCTCTCCGCATGATACGCCATCTTTGGTAGAAAAATATTACGTATTACCTCAATAAATTTATATTAGTATCTGATTAAGGTTACTACTTTAATTTTATATATTTTCATTTAAATAAACAGGATACAGGATATCACTTATGGTGTCTATAGTTATATACAGACAATTTAAACGCCCTCACTCACCGAAAGTAAAACTCTAATTAAATTTTGGTAAACAATGGTAGATTACATTCCTTTCTAATGTATAAGTTTTTACTTCTATTCATATCTCCTATTTATTTCAAGGTAATAAATTATTGAAGTACATGTTTTATATTTCAAAATAAAATATTAAGGAATGTATAGTGTAGCAGGCATCGTAGCTATTTCCTGGCTGAAGAGGCAGAGTTGAGAGTGGTCGGTAATTGGGCAGAAACTCGGTTCCTTGCTTTGAATCGCGCTATCAATAACTTTAACATTTTAACTATGCTGCTCGTATACCACGTTGGAACACGCAGTCATTTTATAAATTTAAAATACCATTAAATAGTAACAAATTGTTCTAACTAAATCCCTATTATTGAAATTTTTGAATTCAAAAATAAGAATGTTTTAAAATATTTACGATTAAAACGTGTAACTTTTATCGCCTACTACCTATTATAAACTAACTAGGACTCGCGTCTTCGTCTGCGCAGGATTAGTATTTCGCGTAGTTTAGTTTGGTGTCGGGTATAATAGCATTATGATTTAAAAATTATACCTTAAATAGTTTTGCAACACCCTGACAATATTGAAATGTGACTTTCACACTACAATAACGTATTACGTAACTAAATAAAGAGATATTTTATCTACTTTAAATGCCATTACAATTATTTAGCAAACAGTTACTATGACTACCAATGATGGTTTGAAATAAATTATCAAATTTTATTGTAGTTTTGGTGCACTATATTGGCTGTAACGGCTATCATATGAGATGATGATCCGAGCAACGTGGTTGTTGCTTCAGCAGTTAGACCTAAGACAATTTCGATAAACAAGATTTAATCCGTTTTGCCTCCATTTTCAAGAATTGCAAAGCAATGTACTAAAACGCTAAAAAACTCGTATAAAATTAAGTCAACAAGTCCCAACGAAAAATTATTCATAGAGAACGTTCTTGGTAGGTGCGAAATGTCTATTAGAGTGAGAGCGAGCTTTACATAGGAGTGAGATAGCAGAGGATAAGTAGCTCATGAATTGTAGATGTAATTTGGTCGCATATATGTAAGGGCGCAATTGTTTCTCTCGATTTTGGTGATACATTCGTATTGTTATGGCGTTTGGAATAAAGCCTCCAACTAACTGGTGGCCTAAAGCAAGCTACGAGCAATTTTATTTAAATGTTTGCTTTTAATAGACTTGTTAAAAAAACTTGTAAACATAATTTCAGTGGCACTAAATCCATCATTGGTCGATCAATTACACGATTTTTCCTTCCACAACCGTGAAATGTTTTGCGCATATTGAAGCTCCATTATTACCCAGAGGGTTTGGGTAGAGTTTCAGACTTAAACACTAAGCTAACAGCGTCATTCATTGATTTTCTTTTTGATGAACCTCCATAGATGAAAAGCATTAAAGCGTTGGTTCAGGAGTCGTCTAGAATAGAATAGAAAACTAAAATCTGTTTTATTAGTGTAAATATAATGTAGGCAGTTAAGATTACTTTTTACAAATGTACAACTGCGTGTCTGCAATTTATACGCCTATGTTATTGTATGTATAGATTTCCATTGTTCGTCTGTTGTATAGAAATACAATAGAGAGTTTTGTTACATCCGAGTCTCACGTATGTTTAGGCTTAAGAGTTTAAAGATCTTCCCTACATTAGATTATATCTTTATATGCTTGCTTTTCGTGTCAAGGAAATTGGAGAAACATTTATTGTATACAGTTTAATTTAACGTACAATTTTATTGTACTCATATTGTTTGATGTTCTTACAGTTTGATAGTGATTTATGTGTATGATATTAACATGAAAAATTATGTTACTGTTCTGAATTGTTATGTATATTTAAAAAGAGAAGTGTTCGGACTTGGCTCAGAAGTATTAGTAACAATCCGTTCGTCGTTTCATGGAGTGTCGAACTTGAACTCTCCGTGTTCAACGCATGAAATACCGACATCAGTTTTAATGTTTGCGAAACTGCATAATGTATTAACAGAAAAGTAATATTTTAAAAGCGCACACTCAGATTAATCAAATTCGAGAGAAATAGTGAGAAGTGGGGGCGCGTGGTGGTGCAGTGCATAATATCGTAAATGCAATTCCAAGCCGCGGCCACGTGAGACAATCAGACAAACGGACGGTAGACTTACATGGCGCTGGTAACCAAACGATAAGAAATAGAAAAATCACAAAATCATTCGTTATCTTGTATTGTTATGGGTTTCAAGTATCTTATAAATTTTGTTTTTTTTTAAATCTCTCTGAGAAACGATTATTCAAGTTAGTGCCAAAACAAAATTTAATTCAATCATATAATCATATACGTATTTCCCCATACTGCGTATACAAAAAAAAAACATTGAAGTAAGAGATTCTAAGGAAACAACAAACACCATAGATTTTCGTGTATTATTATATCTATCATTTACATTGTATGACCTTCCTGCTAGTAGAATTTCGTATTATGTCGTTAAATAAAAATCTCATAATTTTGAGAAAAAAATGAAGGAATTTGCAGTCCTGGTGTAAGACCAGCTCTCAGGTGACGAGGCAGACTATTCCCGCCTCATAAACTACACACTTTACCGAGTTATTATACAGGAGCGTTTTGTTAAAACCTTGACGACGCGTCGATTCCAAATTGGTGTGAATTTTACGACATCCACTTACCGTGCTCGAGTTTATTGTTTGTCTCGATATTATGCTTACCTTTCAGTCTGGGACTTAGTGAAAGTAAACGTTTTACGTCAAACGTTTACCCACAACAAAAGTAGGTATACATAATTATTACATGCCTTAACTTTTGGTTCCTAGTTAAGTCTAATGTTTTAAGACAATTCTATAATAAATAATCTAGTTGCCATCTTTTTGGCTTTGGGTGTTTTTGTAGGCAATGAAGCACACACACATTAACCGCCTTGTCCAAAGGTGTTAGAAAATTTTACGTTTGATAGTACGGTTGATTGCCTATTTTATAATAAGCGAAATCATTAAATGGACGAAGGAAAAGAATTCTATTTATTTATTACAAGTAACCGTAACCAACATGTCATAACAACTATATACATAAGAAAACGGGCAGGAGGCTCGCTTGATATTAAGTGATAATAGCAGGGCTCGCAAGTGCGATGCCGGCCTTACGATGACGATGCCCACTTTTCTTGTCCCTTCATTCCTTACGGTTGAAATACCTGTATTGGCAGCTGGTTTCACATAGTGGTGGTTCGTGGCGATCTGCAGTTGAGGAACGACAGACACCGAAGTGATTCGGCTGAAACTTTATACTATTGATATTTGAGTTTTTGATAGTTGTTTGTAACTCCATATTTTTTCTATATTATATAAAAAACACTCTTTTTAGTAATAATTGAAATAAAGCTTCAAATAGTTCTCTCCTTATGTAGTGCATATGAATGAAATTCAAAGCGCAGCGCAACTTAGAAATATTTAAAAAGATTTAAAAGTTTATTTCGTTTCTAATTAGAACGCAGCTCAGCGTGAAAGAAGTCAGTTCAAATGGACGCAGAGAAAATCTACTTTTAACTGAAAATCGGAGCTTCATGACCTAATTTATCTTTTTTCAAAAGTAAAGCTGTAAAAAGCTTAGCACACATATCTGTACTGTAAAGTGAATAGAGAACTGAAGAGATAGGAACGGTAAAACAACCGGTTTTTTCTTTAATTTTCAAACGTAATTTGATGCAAGTTTTTGTATCTTTCAATATCAGCTGATAATGTATAAAAATGAATAGTTATATCACGTGAATTGAGAGGATAATTTTGCTAATTCATTAATTTTCATTTATTAAAACTTAAGCCGACAGAAGGCTTAGTAAGACAATGTCTGTCGGCTTCTTCGTTTCTTCTTCAGCGTACAATTCTCTCAAAGGCCGGCAACACTTATGCAAGCCTCAAGGCAATGTGTGAGTCTCTGCTCGTTTCCCTCCTATCAAAAACCTTTGCAATGGAGATTCTAATTGATAGTTTGTTTAAACTTCGTTTTATCCTATTTTGTACGTTAGCTAGCTAGTAAATAATAAACCTAACATCTATTAGGCTAATTTATTAGCAATATTCCGTGAAAATACCTCAAATACTCGACGAAATTTCGCCCTGACACTGGACCACGAACATCGAGTGAACGCTGCGAACCAATCCGCCACCGCAACATGTATGTAACATGTAAATTTAAATGTAAAATGTTTTTTAATTAATTGTAGATTAAAGCTGAGCAAGTTTGAAATAATAACGGGGTGGCGTGTTCGCTTCATTTGTGAAACTGGTTCGGAGTATTGACGTACACATGTGACGCCGTGATTGTACTCTGTACACGAGACATCGGGCTTTTCTATATACGACCGTTATAATTTTAAATGTGATCGCGTATATATGTAGACTTTAATTAGTATATTAAACACATTACTTCAAACAGCGATAATTATTATACTCATAGTGAACCAAACCTTTTGTGTAACTGAAAAATTTGATTTCTGAAATCGAGATGCCATTCATACTTATAGGGTATTAATAACTTATTTAATGTAAACGTAATATATACAGTTCTTGCATGCGGGAAATATAAATATGGTCGATTATGACAACGACTGTACAACGAATAATCAGCAAAGTTAGCTCGTCACAATTGGCGTCGCGTAATATTTGCATACGCCTGAAGGCTCTCGAGATGACGCAAACATTCAGATACATACAAAACTTTCATTTACGAATCATATTCCTATTACCACTACACAAATGAGACGACCCCCTTAATATGTTATTTCTCTCGCTATTTCGACTGGGATTTGCGAAGTTTGGATGATACATTCTCTGTTTATTGTTAGCTAGTTTATTTTTCGCAATTAATTATTAGTTCAGTCTACTTTAAAATGTATTAAGTTTGGCCTTTAAAATGACGATGGCTTCAATTCGGATTATTTTAGTAATTTATACAGTATTTACTGAATCTTGTATATCTTTGGAAATATTTGATTGTAATACAATTACGGGCTTTGTGAATTCGACACGCGGCCGCGCTGCGCCAGAATTAATAACTTTTTAATTTACCAATTCCCAGCCGACTGAGACTGGCTTCTGGGTATTTTGCTATTTCATTTTATGTCAATATTGAACTGTGAAATGGGTAATATTGCAACAATTTCATCTTTATTCTGATTAAAATTAAATTATATTTAAACAATATTATTATTATTGTTAAGTAATTTTAATATTAATATATTGTTTCCATCCTTATCGCTAACATTTTTAACAACTTTTAAAGATACATTTTATCTTTTACGGTTACACGAAATCTTATATATATGTTTTTCTTTATATTATATATCATTTCGTGTTTGCAAGTGCTTTTATAAACTCGCCTAATACCCACAAAATCTAAATAGTTAATAGGATGCTTAAGAAGTTTCTTAGAGGCTCTCACTCTTTGTCCATACATAGGTATTCAAAAGTCGTGCTCCCTCGAATGAGATTGCTTTTTTCCGCAATCGGTTGTTCAGGAGTTGGATAAGCCAAAACGACTAGCCCGTGAGTATTACTTATTTTTACAATTATGTTATTATTAATAAAAGAAAATGTCGGTGGTGATACCTTCTTCCATATATGAATTCAAAGAGCGAACAACTCTTTAATTTTATAACATTAGTAGGAAAAAAGAGCTAACCCTCCATAAATAGATGACGTCATTGACAAGCCTTATCGAATATTGTCCGTTGGCCGGTTCGTTGGCTCGGCATTTGTTTGAAAATCTCATTTTGTAGGTTCCTAACATCCAGCGAAGGCAATTGAATAGATCGTAACTAGAATGACGGAAACGCTGTGTTAACTCAAACAGTCAAAACGTTTCATTTATTTTTACTAGCGATTTTGAATGCAATGTTTTTATATAACTCAGTTGTTTATCGATTCAGTCCGTCTGAAATAAAATCGCTAGGTGCTTTTTAAATATTAAACTCCTATCTATTTCGTATTTAATACTTTTAATATTGAATGTACAAAAAATATAACCCAGGTTTATAGCCCTAGAAGTTGATGTCGTTTGTATTGCATGAACCATAATCCAAATCAAATTGCATCCTCAATAAAAAATCCCTTACACCACGAAAACGTCACATAAAATAACGCGTTTTGAGTTCGCCGAATTTCAAGGGCAATTTAACCCACCACATATCAAACGAGGCATAAAAAGCGATGTTCAAAATGTCCCCGAGGCCCTAGGTAGCCAATTAGTGACCCCCCAGTAACGAGATGTCAAACTTTTTGTGCCCACACCCTTTATGCTACCAACATTTCGGACAACTTTTGCACTCCTGGGAACTTTTAAGTGACATTTAGCCTATCTGTCGGATGACATATTCACTAATAGTGAAACCTGTAACAATTCAATACATCATGTGGTGGTAGCATCATGAAACAAGGACAAATTTCTTCTGGGCTTTCAATCAAAAACGATATACCTCAAAAGTTCTGCTATATGTTATGAGCTGGAACAAACGTATTTTCAATTCCGAGGAGATAATAATTCAAAATTTGAAAAACTATTTGAATGCAAAGGAGTTAATAAAAATATTAGTGTTAATCAATAAGAATTGAAACAATAGAGTTGAAAAGGAAAATTCCCCACAGATTTGACTGTTCGTTAATGGTGAGTTTTGCCCAAGCTTTGTTAATAATCTCGGTAATTGGTGAGCTTATCAAACTTGTTAGAAACTTCCCTTATTACAATTCAGCGCTCCACCTCACATAAAATTAAATTACGTCGAACGTATGCCCGGCTCACCTTTGTGTGCGTCTTAAAAACTATCCTACAAAGATGATTTAATTCATAACACATGCGTGAATACTTTTACGGTTTAAATGTTAACAGCTACAAGATACTTATTCATAAAATCAGTCACATTTAAATCATAGCGTATATAAACACTTACAGACTCGATGAAGAGTTTAAACGTAATTTTATATTGGTATACTACGGTTCATTTCCAAAAAAGAACGTATACCAAAACAAAACTTTATCAATAGGGAAATAGCGAATTAATAATAAAATAATTAATAAGTAATGTATGATCGATATAAATTTCTAAAGAAACAATGTGTGTTTTTGAAATCATGTCTACGTTTTATTCTATGGTAAAAAAGGTAATAGCAATATCCAAAGGAAAAGTTTAGCAGCAACACATCCGGACCAGAGGAAGTTGTGATTTTTTACAGGCTCTGCCTTCGACCGAGCCGCTCTTGAGCGGGTTTAGCGAGTGGCAGACTTTCAACATTACGTAAAACTTACACGTTATAACTACGCGTTGATGTTTATTTTGATCTATTCCGTCGACAATGGATTAATGATAGAAGTTGCAAAATAGGTCAACAATTGTCCTTATTCTCTGTAACGTCTTCTTGTCGTGCTTTTACAGCTCCAATATAATAAAAAAGTTCATTTATAGTTATAGTTTCTTGAACGGATACAAACGCGTAAACTGAAAAACTGATAAAGTTAAAGAGGATTTACATAAATGTGTTAGACCCGCGTAAATCAAAAAATAGTTTTGTTATTAAAGCAAAGAATGCGAGTAAATATCGTTTATAACAATTGATTAAGATCATGTAAACCAACCACACAATCTTCGCTTGGAAGTATCTTATTGGAATAAAATAATTTTCATGGATAGACGCATTCTAAAATATATTTTACTATAAATAAAGGTGACTGATGTGATTTAATAGATAACGTAGGACGGAACTTATCACTAACATATCAATCTATTTTGATAAAATGATGGCATCTACGATACAAATTCGTTACATGGAATTGAAAAAATAAACTTTCTAACATTGACACGTCCTAACGTTATTATCACTTCTTTAGTCCTTATTGAGGCGCCTACTTCATAAACTGAATAATTTATATTTATATATATAAAAATATCTTTATAAACGTTACGTTTGTTTACCATTGGGGTAAGCGGTCACCACAGACTTCCACTGGCTACGATCATTGCATACACTCTCTCGCTGCTTCCACATTCCTTAAATTCATCATACATTGTGGTCGGTTATGGGTGCTTTTGAGCTGCCCTTTTTCCAGAACATTCTGGATCTGATACAAAAAAGTTCAGGTAGGTCGGCAATCTCGCCTTGTCCTTCTATTATTCATTCTTTCCATTTACATTTACACTGAATAATTCTACGCAAACAAGTGTAACGCACGTCAGCTATAACTGTATATTCGATTATTGTCACTGTACTTATTTGTTCCTAGAATTCTGTTACGAGTGTTACGCATGACTAGATATATTTATTTATCTAGCTGAGCTGACAGATGTCCGGTCTTAATATATGAATATTGAATTCAAGTTTGTGTCTGGACAGTATTAAGGACAAGAGTTGGTTTCTCTGAACGTGGCAATCTCGGGAGCAATGGTTTTTTTGTACTGAATAATCTATCGAGGCTGTATATCACCTCGCTTTTTCTAAGTCGCTTCGCTTTTGATATCGCCGCCCATGGAGACTCACAATGCCAGAGGCCTCACAAGTGCGTTGCCGGCCTTTAAGATGGCGATATCCTCTTTTCTAAGACCCTAAGTGTTATTAGTTCTCAAGATCTGAAGTCTCAGTAATATTAGGTATGATTTCCCCTTATTACAGCAAACATTGTCGGCATCACCAGCTCTGTACAGGCTCCTTAATTTATTAACAGATGCTTGCGTTATTTTCTATGTATATGTGAATAAATAGTGAACTGAATGCCTTCAATTTATATTTAACAGTTGTCCTAATTTAAGATGTTACAATCTACCTTTCCAGTCGCTCTCATGTGTGAAATCAAGAAGCTACACAAATAGAAATCAAAGCTTCGTTTGTATCATCAATTAGTCAGCTTTGTGACGCCCTCACACAATGCAAGTACATTTGAGAAACAGTAGAAGGGAAACAGTCAAAGGCAGTGTACCTTTATAAAATTAAATCATTTTTATTTAGTCAATAAACTGCTGAAAACTGTTCGAGGTTACGCTATATAACCCACAGCATAATTAACAACAGAGAAAAGAATAGCGTATCTGTTTTACTGAATAAATTATTACAAGCTAAAACTTTTGCCTGGCCAATGGTAACCTGCTAATGTTCTATCATATAGTTGGAATACTCTTTCAAATCTCGTTCTGCGTAGTACAGAAAACTTTATCTTAACGATAAAGGAGTCATTGTAAACATCACTTCTGCTGATGACATAACAGCGTGCTCGCTGTTGCGATTTTGGAAAACAATTTATACGAGTCCTCGTTGGCGTGGCGTTCGTTTCCAGCCGAGAGCGTCGCTCGATACCACTCGCCAATCATTCCACGTTGGTTTAAAAAATGGACGAACGCGACCGTGGCTAATTTGACACGTGACGTCAAATTTGTTTTGTGGCAGACGCATGTTTATAATCAAGAAATTAATTGGCCAATTTGTTGCCAGACTTTAATTTGAGGAAAATTCGTCGAATAAAAACTGGTATTGCCATTTGTAAATCACAATTGTAAATCGTATATTTACTAAAGAGCAAAGGTTTTTTAATCTTAATTTACGGTATTTTTTCATTCAGAACACATATGAACGTCAATAAAATTAAAAATACTTCCTCGTCTATGTTTCTAAATTTCACCTATGGGTAGTGGTTTTGTATAGGATATTAATTGTGTACTTTAGTCCCGCCTCACCTCTTGGGAATCATAAAAGTTCCGCTACCGCAGAGCAGGAGGAAAAAAAATCGATAAACAAGGATCTTTCCTCCATTAATTAATCTTTAGCCTGGTAGACAGTACCTGTGACACCAGAGCTGGTTGCCTTCCTCTGTCAGAGTATAGGCTTCGAAATGGAGGAGATCCCGCCAGTATTGGGAGTAGTAATAGAAGCAGTATTTATGTTTATTTTAGCGAATAAGTTTTATTTACAAACATCCATATTTCTGCCATCATCAGCAACCTCCAAATTCACGCTAAATTCACACAGACTCTAGGAATATTAAAATTTAAAATGTCTTCATGGCTAATTGCCTCTATCATAACTAGACAATTGAACGCGAATCGTAATTAAAAAAGGACAAAAAAATCAATTGAAAGGCCATCCCAATTATGAAGTTCTGTCCGATTCCCGGCTAATGGAAATTTAAACACTTGCTTCCGGCCGGGCCCTAATTGTCGTCACTTTTAGTTTTTTTCCCCACTTAAAGTGTCAAATTGGCTATTGTCGGGAGCCATTCGTGTGGACGAGCCTTTTTGCGACGAAATTTTTGCTTTGTACTCTGTGCTACATCCATTCGGTGTTGATGAAGAACTAATTCACATTTTTTTTTGAAGTTTTTCGCACTTAATAAATAAAAAGTATATTGTACGCAGAATTATCATATAGTAACTCATATTTTAACTCAGTTGAATAATTACGAGATAATGTTATTTTAACTTCCCCTTTAACAAATAATAAATAAAAAATAATCAATTTGACCTTTGAAAGGATTTGATTGACATATTCGTTAAAACTAATATCGGATTATCCGAATATCGTTAATAGAATCTTCGAAAAGAGGGGGATAAAACATTAGATTACTCCTGTTAACAAAGAAAATATACTATTATTTTTAACAATAAATACAACAGTCTCGTCCCTCACACAAAAGCTTTGTTTATCTTTGCAGAAAGAATAATTTTCCAATATAGAAACTTCTGCATAATATTTTACGTTTATTATTTAGTCATTGTCTTATAATTTTTTAGATCAGTTTTCAAATTAAATCATTAATGTTATCTATTAAGTATACACAACTAAAAACTCAACCTTGATTTTACTAATGTAATAATTTCGCTTAGATAAGTATTACGAGTAAACTAAGTAAGATATTTTTCTCTTATAAACAGGAGATAATATATAAACGAAAAAAAAATCCATTCCATTTGGATTTCTTTCAACAATAGCGACGTATGAAAGGGAATCCCGTCGTCCCTCGAGAAGCCCTTTAATACCGCTAATGAAATTCGTGACCTTAACATGCAAAATTATCTATTAACGTGTTTTTCCTCCTTTATACGGGAAAATAAAAACAATTTTACCTTTATTTACTTTAAGAGACAAATTTCATGTTGATCCCCATCGTGTTAAAAACATTTCAGTCTTAATGGGAAAAGCTTAATTTCTTCAATAATATATTAAAGGATCGAGCCAAATGGCACAAATGTTTATGAAAATAGTAATAAATCAAAATACTATGCTTTTATTGAAAACTATTTTTTGGCAGTGCCGCCTAGAGATTCAGTATCTCCTGCAGATTGTCTGGATTAAGGGCTCGATCAGTTTATAGTCCAAGCTCAGAATTAACCACATATCGAAGACAGGGTAATGGAAAACAATTTCATCCCCTAACCTCTTTTTGTAACGTATAAATTTACGTATATTACGTTTACGTTGAAATCAACATGGCGGTTGCTGCTTTGATGGATTTCGGATGCGAAATGGCCCACAATTAACGCAACGTTCTGCCATCTAGACCAACTAGGCTGTCCGTTCCAAAATAGATTTAAAATATATTAATTGATAATTCTAACTATTCAAGTCACTGGATGCGGGTTGTTCATATGAATATTATAATACCGTGACTTTCTATATTTGGCAAATACACTGATTGGCAGTAAAGTAATGGCAGTGTTTATGTCTAAATTCGCGCAAAATCAGCTTATTCGTCTAATTGCGAGGGCTGGGGGCACCCGCGCAATCAGGGGTCTCTTTGCCACGTGTCATTGCGCACCCCTTTGCACGCATTCCTTTGATTTCCTAATAGACGAGCTGGTGAAAGAGCCAGTATTGCACGCTACCAACTATTTTCTAAGTTTCTTGTGCTACTAACAATATACCTACTTTTACATCACAAATACACAAACTAATAATGAACCCCGTGAGATTATAATTGATGTTCTTAGAGTTACATAATAAATATAAAACAACTGTTAAGGTTATACAAGACTAATTGATCTATTTGTAATATTTCGGGTTAAAAATGACATAAAAATAGCTACGCCTTTATTAGGAGTAGGCACGAAAAAGATCAAGAATAAAACGCTTGAAAACCGCCCGTTTATAAGCGCATAAAACCCGTGGGACGCAACAGCAGCACATTGCAACTGACGGATTAACATTATCATTTGACACTGAATTTATTTAACAACCAACACAATGTTTATGTTCAAACCAGACTAAAAATAATCGCCAGCGTTTCTAATATATTTCCATCGATACATTTTTATGTTTTGGCTATTTGATATTAGAAACGAGCTCTTTTATATAACAAATTAACTGATAGAATCACAATTGTTACATTGCAGAAGTCCATAGCGACTAACCAAAACACTAATAGACCAATCCACCAGCAATGCCAAACGAAAAAACCCACAAACACTCGACGTAGTTTCGCTCCGACACCGAAGTTGCCTCTACGAACGGCGTTCGATGAATCTTAGCACTTTTATTTCATTAACTCTGCCTATTACTTACAGTAGAAGGGCATTTTTTCAATTAATCTATATATTATATATGCAGTAATATTGCAGTTCAGATTCCTGTAGAGCCGGCCACCTCTGATCTCGTGTCCAATTTCAAATTACAGCATCAGATAGGGCTTTTTTATAGGTAACAAACATAATGTAACAACAGTAAGAAAAAAATAAATCGGGAATTAACTAAAGTACGGATGAAAATGAGAAATATCCAAAATAGTTTTCTAAAAATTAAATTCTCTCTGCTCGTTACTGCTTAAAACCTTTAATTAGCGATCTTATTTAAACTGAATTCATACGGCTCCATAATTCTGTAATACATAAGCCTAGTAGCTTCAACATTTCAAATTAATAAGCCGAATGAAACTAAATTTGGCGGGAAACCTTACAATTGAGGCGGGAAATACGGCGGGTGTTCAACTTTCCCAAACTAACTAGCAGCAACTGCGCCGTAGAAATTTGCGTCACCGAATTAAAACCTATTACAGATTAATCTAGAGTGTATGTTCCACCAATTGTAAAAGAATTCAATGGTTTGAAACAACAACAAAAGATGTACTTTTGACTAGGTCCTTGGTCGTGACTTAACATTACACACAAAGGACTTATTATTCTAATCAAAATATCAAAGATGCAATGCTAGAAATGATGCAAAATTATTTTACAAGGACAATGAAATTAATGTATTTAATACTGGACAAATGGAGTTTAAAATCTATGATATATATTCAATGAAACTATTGTAAATAAATAGATGTCTTAAACAACCGTGAATTTTATTACAATTAGACGTTGTAACATCGAACCCAATACTAATTATTATTTGATTAAATGTTCCATATAAAAATTATCAAATTGAAGTCTGACCTTTGAACTTATAGAGTTATGCTACTATTATGCAAAAAAGTGCATAACGTAAAATTCTATCTTTAATAAACCTGATTTAATTTATCGGTAGATTAACTCTGACATAGGTCAGTTTTAACTATTATATTCCGTGCTTGCTTTACATTAGAAAGCTTTGATATGTAAAAATTATTAGCTATACATACTATATGATATAAAATATTAGTTGTTAAGGGACTATCAGTTCTTAAGGGAGAGAAGCTTCATCACATTTAGTTAAAGGAAATATCCATACAGTATATCAAGGCTAGTGGTAATTAAATTCTTCCCAAAATATTCCATCAAGTGATGACAGGTAAATAATGCAAATGTTCAGCGCTATTCATATTTTATTAGTTAATAAATTCCATTACCCAAAAACATTGGGGCACCGGCGTAGTTCCCACGTTATGTATGCAGATGCGATCTCAGTTAAGCCGAATATAACTGATATACAGCGAAATAAAGCAGCTTTTTCAAGATGGAAAAAGTCTACACGTGACAGCACAACGCAATCATTTGCAACAGGGAAAACCTAAGGAATAGTTGTAGGCGAAATCAAAACATTAATTATAACTATTGCAGAACATTCACTTCAAGTATCGGATAGATTTCGTTTTGAAGGCTTTCATAAGCTTATTTTGACTTTTGCGTCAACTTTGACAGTTCGGTTTCTAGTTTTAATCTGTTCGTTCCACTTACTGTGTGTGTCGGAGGCGAAAGCCCACCTACGGATAGACGCACGTTACAGTTACGATATTAATTATTCATTGGTTCGGGCGAATAAAGCAATTTCACGCTTCTTTGCTCGCGAATCATAGCGCGCCATTGCGGATATAGCGGGTGCTCATATATTATCTTACCATAAGGTTTTTAGTCGGAAATAATGTAAAAAAATACAATATTATCTTTAATTTAATAAGTTAGGAAGTTGTCTTCAACTAATTATCAAGACATAACAGCTGTTTAATGACATTTCTTGTCATTGAGAAGTTACAATCGAAAGAAAAACGAGAGATTTCTGCATCTATTTCAATACTTTTTATTTATAAATATTATATTAAATAATGTTAGATATCTGACATTAATAACAATTAAGTACCCGCTGTATATTAATAACTAAGCGTAGCAT
The DNA here is from genome assembly GCA_963693355.1 of Pontia daplidice. Classification (NCBI taxonomy): domain Eukaryota; kingdom Metazoa; phylum Arthropoda; class Insecta; order Lepidoptera; family Pieridae; genus Pontia; species Pontia daplidice. The sequence continues at coordinate 346,802 of CAVNZL010000086.1, forward strand.
TAAGCTAAACCGCGCGATCGAATTTGCCGCGTCAGCTCACACGCGGCTGTCCTTTTGCGTTTAATAATTATTATTGTCCTTCGTTAATTGCATATGATACTGAGTTTAATTAATTATTATCTGGATATATATTTTGATGTTAAGCACGACAATGGCTATACAGACATGCTTTTGTTTAATTTTTTTTATCAATATGATATTTTTATGCGTTCGTAGTAACAAAATGTGAACTGAACATAGTAACAAAACTGAATATGTGTTCAGTTTTGTTACTATGTTTATACTTTGAAGTAATACACACGATTCTGTGTGTATTGTTAAAATATGTATTTCATAACTTCCACAGAGTACACAGTTAATTATTTGTTAGTTTTTAATTAACATATAGTGTTTGTTATTAAATAAAAAGTCAACCTACTATAACATTAACTGAATAACAACAAAATGAAGTTCCAAATAAGCATTGTTAAATATCATGATTTATCATTTTAGAAGGGACGCTTAAGCACTTAAAAAATTAAGTCAATTAATGAGTTTGAGAGTTTTGAATTTTTGATTGCGTCGTCGAAATCTCCCGTATTTAATCAGTATCAGGAAGTCGTATTACCATTTATATTAATTGAATACATTTTCCTCCCAAGTTTGTACATGCAAATTCCTTTACAGCGAATGTCTGGTATAGGATACCACTGCGGGTATTTTGCGATTGATTCTACACCTATGTCGAAAGAATTTTTAGAAACTTGTATATAAGAAAATTTAATTTTTAAAAGTAAGGAAAAAGTTAAATTTTGTCAATTTTTTATTCAGCCCTAAAAAATAATTATGAAACATGTGATAATTTCTTGTTTTTCTTAATATAAAATCGGTTCATTCAATTTCAATTTAAATTCCAGCTTCGTGAAGCGTTAAGAAGAGGTAAAGAGAGGGTTAAAATAAAGATCTTTAAACAGTTGAGGCAGATTCAGGAGCTTATTACGTTGGTGTTGGTGAATCTTAATGTGCAATAAATTCAGATACAAATAGAAGATTTGAGTTAAGAGGGCGTAAGGACTTCACAAGATGGTTGATTTCTAAATAAAAATTTATTTTATCTATTGTAATTGTATATAAACAGGTTAATTTTAAATTTTAAATAGAAACGTTTTCAAAATAGAAGAAGAGAGAGATAGAGCCCCGTTGATGGTGTAACATAGCTTCAGCTATTTACATTAAAATTTTTCAGTTGTTTCAGCAAAGGCATCCATCGACCGTTCAATTGAACTAAGCTAGGTACTCAATTTACTTTGACAATCTTCGAAAATCATATCTTTCAAAGCTTTCATTAGTTAGAGAGTAGTTTCAATAATAACAAAGGTTTTATAATCACTGTTACTATTGAGTAGCCGATAATTTACGGGTTTATCAAAACTACTTGAACGTTGTTATTCAGTGAACCCAATATGGTCTCTGCTCCGACTTATATACTATTCTTATAAAACCTAAGAACCAGAAGAAGAGAGAACCTAATATAGCTATTGACTTTTTGAATCAATAAGTAATTTCATTACACCCAAATTGGGATTAAAGAAGCCCTCTTATTAAAAGTTCCACGCCTGGGAAGATTTGAGAAAATTCAACAAACATTTAACAAGGCTAGGATCAATATTCAGAGAATATTGTTCAATTGTTTTGATTGCACTCTTGAAATTTTTAATTAAACTCTTTGGATGCTCCGGGAAATTAACAAGGGTCTTAGATATTGAGATTTGAATTTGTTATACCGTGGAGTGATTTATTGACAAGCTTTTGTATCTTAAATGACAGAATATTTGAAACATTCATTATATAAAGTCTCGTATTAGATTACAGTACAAAAATGTTACGATAACATTACACTTCTAATTATTGAAATATCGTTAAAACTTAATAACTAGCATGTGTTGGACGCGACTGAATTGTAAATGAATTTCATAAGAATGCTTTTACTATAAATATTATCAATTATGCATTAAAGTAAAGCCATTATGGAAAATCGTATAACGTTACTGGAAACGAGGTTTAAAAAGCTCGTCTAAAGGAGTCTATTTCTCGCGACAATAAGCTAAATACCCAAAGGAGAGTGCTTCAGGAGCCGAGGTGACAATATTATTTGAGCCGAAATTGGGAGCCGCCGCATTTATTAAAGCGAAAACCGGCTACAAAGGGCTGATATTGAATTGTAAGGAAAGTTACGTGGAAATACGAATTGTGGATGAGGCTTTGACGTGAATATCTTATCTATAAAGGCCACCAAATCCACTGAGTGCTTTGAGTCCACCTCCGGTGTGGGGGTTCATCGCCAATCGTTATATACAGAGGATAAATTCAGGTTCATTAATCAGGCGTCAAGTCACCTAAAATTAATTTTAACCTGGCAATATCAACTACTATATATCGAAGTTTAAAATGAAAATAAAACATTTTCACTAAGATATAAATATAAAAATAAACTAACGTGACGTCAGCTTATGTCCTCGGAAGGAGGCCGGTGAGGTGACACGCACAAAGATCTTCAACTTCTTTCATTGTAGATTAAATTCTTGACTTGCCGCACACCTGCAGGCTGTATGTACACGTCAACATAAGATATATGATGCTATGTTACAGGAACTATTCTTACCACATACAGAGATAGGTCATATAAATGCCCTTTCCATACTACGCTTTATATACATTTATAATAATAAATTGTGAAAAATATGAACGGCTTTCTTTCCATAAAAACTAAAGATAATTATTTAGGTTTTAATATATCCTCAAACTCACAATATTAATACTATTAAAAAGTTGTATTAAATGTATGATACAATAACTATTAGATTAAAGTTTAGCTCAAGGTGGAATACACGATCTGTTAATATCAGATCCTTCGCAGCGGCTTAATCTCACTGCCCGCGAATTTAATACATATTTCATTGGAATTATTCACCAAGTATTACTTTCCTTTGGTGTTTGTTAAACATCGGTTTATTACGGCTTTTAACTGAATTGTTCGCTTTAATATAGACTTTATTTCAGTCAGCTAATGAGATTCGTTATTGCGAAAATATATTCTGTTTCTCCATTGCGCACTATGTAAACTTACTACTATAAAACATTAAATTTAAACTTAAATTTAATTTACTATTTACGTATAATTATGTTTGTATTAATTAAAAATGTTTTGTATTAATCTGTACGTCCAATCGCTAATGGAAATAGCTAATATCTGAATATATTTCTGAATTTAAACAAAGATCTTTAACAAGAATCAGTTGTAAAGTTTTATCTCCATAAAGGGGGAGAGGGAAGAGGAACTCGTAAACACAATTGTTGCGACTTTAAATCAAACAGTTGAGTCGTTAGAGCCACGTGCGACTGCCGTGAACTCGGGGTCTTGGTTCATTGTGATACGACACGAGATTCGTTTAATATCTAATTGAAATCATCTACCATTTAAATGTATTAGTAGCGCTCAAAAACCAAAACAATCAATAAATGAACTATTATTGTGGCCTACTGAGTCACGTGTAAATGAAACTATCTTTTTAGAAGCTGAATCATTCAGACTTTTAAATTTAAGTATGTGATTATGTAATGTTATAGACAATAAAAACATTGGTACACACACGCATTGTAAATAAAAAATCTACTACGCCGTAGCGTCTATAAGATGTTATTGCTTACCGTATCTTCGACATTGCTTTATATATATACTGTAGACTCAATGACTCAATATTTCTTTATATATTGTTGACACAAATAAAACAAACATTAGCGTAAATCGCTGGATAATGCAATTGCGCTCAAAGATAGATGAAAGTACAAGTGAATGGACACCCCTGTGCCATAATAATAAGGCGCAATGTTTTGTCTTAATTTATAGCTCATACAGTCGATGCTAAACAGCCAACAGTCGCAAGATAATTGTTGCCAACTGAAAACTTTTGGGAGTAAATTTTCACGATGTTACAAATGGTGTAAGCCAAGTAATATTATATCAAATTTTGGTATTCATGATTACAACCCAACTTCAAGGCAATATGAAAAGATGTATTTGTGGTATATAATATATCCAAATCTGAAATTTCACATCATCATCAATAATAATTTTGCATTATAATGTAATATAGCTGCGATTAAAAAAAATAGATAACATTTACATTTTACTATGTTTGACAAAAGACTGACAAGTAATCCTCTTATTGGATTGGACTGGTTTAGTTAATATAGCTGTGGTAATGTTTTTATAGTATTCATTTATATGCATTAATGCACTACTTTAATTACATATATACTGTTTAAATAAGTCAATATAACACGAGAAACAAGAACAATTTTTTTTTTTATAAAATAGGGGGCAAACGGGCAGTAGGCGCACCTGATGTCAAGTGCTGATGTCAAGGCCGCCGACATTCGCAATGCCGGAGGCCTCACCAGTGCGTTGCCTTTAAGATACCTATACGCTCTTTTCTTGAAGGAAGTCGTAAAAAATGAAAACATTAAGGTTCTTATTCGTCGACACCATACAAAATCTAACTGTAAAGAAATACATAAAAACATAAGCACACATCAAAAAACAGTAACAACTTATTCAGTGTAAAAATCACGGTTGAAATGTTGTCCCTCAATAAAATTTACCGACGAATTGTTCTAAACAAAGTGTTGGTAAAAATGCCGCGTGACATTCAGCCCGCTAACGTACATGTTATATGACACGTACAAAATTGTCCGCAACTTTGGAGTTCCCTAGAAGTTTAATAATATGTTATAGATAGATAAAATTACATTATTTATTCATATATATCGCCTGAAATAGATACCTAAATGAGATTAAATGCCTAATTGAGAGAAATCGGCCGGAATGCAACAGAAGGGTTGTGAATTTTCACCATGATAATTTTCCCCACCTCACACATTTAGCCGCTCAGCAATAATTACGAGAATTTGGCTGAGAGATGCATCCTTTGTATCCTGACCTTCAAACTTTCAACTTATTCGGTGTCTGCAGAATTCCTTAGTCAGTGACAGGTTAACATCACGAGAGGACTGCCAAAACGTCAGATGCAGTTTTTGATCCGAAATTTTTATAGCAATAAGATCACGTCCCTACAAAATAGTAAAACTTTATATGTATATATTATTGTTATTGATTATATATATAGTCAATAACTATATAAATAAGACGGGAAGAGATGAATGAAAAAGTCATATTAAATCCGGTGACAATCAATTATATCAAAATGAAAAACAGCCCATGAAATTTGTTTAAATACGCTGATATACAGAACCCGGAATAGTCGTAAAGGTTTTTCGGTACAGCTCAATAAATCGTGGTGGTAACGCAGCTCGCAAATTGTGTTCAATGTACCGTGTGCGTTACTGCGCACGGACACCGCAATCTATGTCCTACTCTTAATTAAGAGTAGCACAGCTTGGATTTAGCACCCTGAGAACAGCGTCTGTAATTATATTATTACTAGCTGATCCGGCAAACGTTGTTTTGACATACATTTAGCAATAATTTTTTTACTTCAATAACAATAATTGTAATTGAAATCGTTTTAAACAATAAAAGTAAGCTTTATTTAGGTTAATAAATTAATCTTCATATGACACGTTCGTAGATTTACCATAGCAGCGCCATCTATTGTTTACTTACTCAACCCAGTCGAAAGGTATCGACATCTGTTAGAATCATTTGGAGTTAACAGATAATTATGACTGTCAAATAATAACAGACAAATAATTAGCAATAAATTAAAATTGCGACTATAATTTGAGATTTAAACTATCCTATCTCTCAAGTTGGATCGAACTGCACATGGTGTGCGAATTTTATTATAATCGGTTAAATAGTTTAGGAGTCCATTGAGGACAAACATTGTGACACGAGATTTATATATATTAAGATAGACCACTCTTCAGGCACCGCATTTTAAATAGAAACTTTGTTTTCTTTGAATAGTCTGTTTAAAGCTCATTGCACTCATTTTTGCCAACCACTAGACTCGAATCAAATCTGCAGTCACCGAAATTTTCTTGTACTTCACAATAGTCGACTAATGAGATACTTGTGAAAGTTATTAAACTTCGAACGAAAATGCATTGTTTGCTAATTCATGTTTGTGTTTACTTTCCCCTCGCTCAATATTTGTAAACTTATAGACGAAATGACCCAGTGAAATACATACAATATAACATATAAACGTCAATGCGTTGAAAATCCGAAACGGTTTGAGCACAGACACGCAAAGACAAATACTATGTGACTTGTATGTCGAAATGCATTGCCCTACGCAGCCTTACGCCCTTACAATAAGCTTCATTTTGCCTCAGCATAGGTCCGATATAAGCTAACACTGCAAACTTGTGCTACGTTAGAGTTGCGGTCACATAAACCGTAAACATTTATAAATAAAGATGGTTTTTGTTTGATAAATATGCGGTTCGGTTGTGGCCTCGTAAGCTGCACTGGACACCAGGGGATTTATCGTTTGAGGTTTAGACAAGGCTTTGTCTTTGAAACAACAAACGGCTTACGTATTGATAAAAGAAAATTTTTATCTTTCTTATAAGTGGAATGGACAGGCGAAATACGTTTGTGCCTTATGTACCTTATAAACTATATTATTTAAACATTCTTAGAAATATTAAGAATATAAGTAAAAAATAGTATTATATATAGATTAGTCGAGTTGCTCAAGTGCTCAAATTACTTGTTTATGTATATGTAATTGTACAGAAATGTAATATTAGTCAAATATGATATATACTTTATAGCTGTTCCTGTGGTTTCACTCAGATTAATAATAATTAATCTAATTGATAAATCTACCCAAGTACCTCGTAAAGATCGAGACGAACATTTCTCCATAAAAATTAAATTTATTAAACAAAATGAAATTTGTGAGACTTTTTTTAATTCGTACCAATAACTCTTGAAATAAACTCTAACAAACAAACAGTCCACATCATAACACAGGTTCTGTCGTTTGACCCGTAAATAAAATAACATTCGTTAAAAAGCAGTATTGTTGTATTAAAAATCTAAATTGACATCTAAAGCCCGTTTCGATTACATACTTTTAAACGAGGGGTCAGCTAAAACTTCCATTCAAACAAAAACTTGCTGACACAAATCAAAGTCAACAAAGGTCCAAACTAAAGACGGATTTAATAATAAAAATCAACACGTCCAGACCGGAGGGTCAATCAAAGGGCGGGCCGGTCCTAATAAGATTAATAATTTCCATTTCAAATGACCGATGGCCCTATGTGAGATAGACACAATATATTTAGGACTTAAATTGGGAGAGTTCTAAATAAAGAGAGAGAATAATATCAAGTATCGGTCTGCAAAACGATCTCGTTTTTGTCTCTATTAAATATTCGCTAAAAAGCACCGAAAACAATTCTTTTCACAGGACGAAAGAAGGATTTGTTGGACTTGGAGAATGTGGCCATGATATGAAAGTTTATTTTGCTAGATGGTACAGTTTCTGCCTTTAGTCTTATTTTATATGCCTACCGTAAATTGTAGTTGATTAAGTTAATTGTTATTTTACGAAATATAGTTAAAATTAGTTATTATATAATACATTTGTAGAATATAATCACTAATAAATATAATTTGTCGGATTGAACGCCCACCCTATAATAAGTTCTGTATGGACAGCAAACATTTTGCCAGTATTGATATATACATTATTTATTTGTTTACAGCTAGCCTCACATCTGACCCTCTGACTCATAATATATAACATAAAAATTAATCGTGATGAATGTATTGCAAAGCGTTAATCTCGAGACTAACTTAAAAGATGTCGCTAATTCTTTTTTAAAATGTTCCTTGAAGTACGAGTAAAAAAATTTAAAACAAAATTTTTTTATACTCCCACGTTTCGTAATTATATTTAAAAGTTATTTTTAACACAAGATTTAATAGAATTCCATATTAGTCGAGCGGTTCCGCGAATTTATAATCAACAAAAAAGAAGAATCAACTGTTAGATGGTACGATGGTACAGGGGTCAAGGTAGTATAATAAAAAATAAATAATATAAAATGGCGCCTATTCCGGGGATCCATGACCCTATGTTCGGCACGTATAAATAAACATTTGCAATTAAAACTTCATCACTAGCAAGCCAGGTGTGGTTTGGTGTCCGAAGGCGGCGGTTAGCACTGAAAACTAAACGAGTCAAAAGCGATCGTCACTTGTCAATTACGATTACATTTAGTTTACAAAGATAATTCAGATAGAAAGAAATCAGATAAAAAATATATATTGTTAATACAAAACGACGGAGGAAGACTTATCGTTCACAAAATTTTTGCTGTTAAATAACAAATGATCATAGATGTAATTAAATTTTGAGCTTAAGGAAAAACTTAAAACGACCTAACACTGAATTTAAATGACAAACTAGCTAGCACAAACACGCCGCCCGTAATGAACCGGCTTGGCACAGCGTTTTACTGTTTCAACAATTTTTGGTTTTGCGACACAAGTCGTGACGCGAATATTTGTTGCACTTTGTAACGTGAGTTAGAAATATGAGTTGTTGTTAGGCGTGTCGCGAGTGTAGAACATTGCTCACTTGAGTCAATGTTGAGTTCAGGTATAAATGAATAGTCACTTGTCATTGCGGTTACTCCGCACCTGTACGTGTACAAATCTTCAAGCGATGAAAACAATGAAACACATTATCCTTATCAAAGTATAATGTAATCTTGCATAGCGTGTTATTTATGTAAGTACTAGAAAAATCTTACAAAATGATATTCGTTTTATTCTGTATTTACAAACAAATATTTTTATTTTTCATCACGGTCCCTCATACCTTTAACTTTGGAATTATACGCAATACAATTCGCGGGAAATCAGATACAAAAATCTCAATTTCCGTCGTGTAATTTCGCGAACTCCTATTATATAAGTTAAATTCGCTCGAAGATTGTCTTCATTGTCTTCTAAACAGGAGTTTTTGAAACAATCTCCATCTATCGGCTCGCCCGCGGGCCTCATCGGGTTACCAACTTTCCCGAAGTGTAATCAAAGGATATAACCTTCTGTAGCCGAGTCAAGTGGCTGCATAAAGAGAAAATTCACTTACTCTTATAGCGGACGTCGTTACAAACATTGGTTTTCGGGGCTACGATACTATAGTTAAAAGTAGACATGTACAATCGTATAGTTTCCGGCATTTAGGCTTTTTCAATTGTGTTTAACAAAAAAATATTAGACTAGGACTAATCTTAATTAAATTATAATTATTTCTGAAATATCAATATGATATTGCAATTTAAATCTAAATAATATATTGAACAATGCAAATATATTGTTTTCTGTCACACCGATTGAATTGTCTCTAACATACCAAATCAATAATATATGTTGTATAAAGGAGTAATTATTATTCAAAGGATTTAACGATTCTTTCTTGAGAAAATCAAATACAGTGCCAGTACACCGAATGCACCTTTATATAAAGTCATCGTTGTTTCAGCGAGCGAATTTGCATAGGAATGGTAGATTAGAGAGGCACTATAGGCAGGACCTGGGTTCCAGGTACTCGACTATGGTCTAACTTCAAGAAATACTACACAGTTACTGCTAACAATTTCGCCTTTTCCAGTAAAAATGCGATCCATTTCGAAACTAGATTTGAAATTGTAGATTTGGTACCTGCTTTTAAGATATTTGAACAGAGCTTTATATGAATGCGTTAATTTATATTTTTATTAAAAAAACCAATGTTAAAATAGTGAATGAAACGTAGAACTATTGTTCTATATGTAATGTATGTCAGATACCTTTGTATTGTAGATTAAAATACATTATTTTGTATTTTCATCAAAGGTTTCTTTCATTTTCTTTCGACACACTACTTTTAATAAATAATATCTGGACTAATGTCATTATTTTTAAACACACAGCGAGATGGTTGAGCTCAGAAATCTTTTACAATATTTCTATTGCCGTCTAGCCGTATTCAGCGGATACAATATCGGGATCTATATCGAATCGCAGAACGAATACCGCAGACGGGAATCAAACCCCCGACTCGCGAGGGTTGTAATTAGCTAATAACGTACGTGAGAGGGCCGTTTCAAAGGGCAAGGGCGCTGATTACGAGAGTTACACTCAATGTAGCGATGTATGAAATCTACTTTACCCAAGTATTTATGAAAAGAGAGATGGACACGCAAGCGAACGGTACTCTTATAATTTCCAAAGGAATGTAAAACATTTGACTTCTAATAAAGTAAATTCTATATGATTGAATCCAGACATCGAATGGAAAATCTTTGAACGATGTTGGTGGAAAATCCACTTAATGTAACTGAATATCTAACTCATGGTTATTATTTTCGTAAACTCGGTTAACTTTTTGAGTATAAAGTTCTTACCAGCCGTTACGTGGAGAAGCACAAAGTTTTGAATTTCTCCGTACATTTCAGGTAGATGTAAATAAGACAGCCAAGTATATGTAAAGAAAATTCTTCCTAAGGGTCTTGCGACACTCGAAGATCGGATTTGAATGTGAAGCAGATACAAAATTAACATAATCCCGTATTTGTTGCCTAAAGTTGTCTCTGAATTATTTGTAAGACGTCGGGGCAATACTCCGACACTGATCCTGCACTAAGTACTCTATAAGTGACAACAAACTGATGCATTGAAATATTTTGAGAAATGCTATACGAATTTTACAGACCGCGAGTTTCAGTTTTTACAGCTACAGAATACTTAGTAATTCATGAGTTGGTATAATGTTCATTAGGCTTGACTTAGGCTGGGAAGTTTCAGTAATACTCTTAGTTTGATTATTAGATTCGTATTCAAATGTCACCTCAAAAATACGTTTTCATACGTTTTGTTTTCATTTGAAACTCTAAGTGTATTAAATTTAAAGATCACGATATTTAGTATAATTAAAATCCGTCATTATATAATCTTGAGTAGTTTGACGTAGAACAGTAATTTATATATATTTGAAGAGGAAAACTCATCTGTGATTATCTAGAATCTATCTGCATAGGCATTTGAATGAGGCTAACAGTTCTGGTTACATTGAAAGCAATCCCATTATCTCAGTAAGCAATCAAAGTTGTGCCCACATGAACTTCTGCCCGATTCGATTAAAGCTCTTGCAAATTTAACTTCGACCGCTTTGACTTTCAAATCGATTTAAATTCGATGTTAATTCGATTATATCGATTCTAGTGCTGAAAATGTTAATATTTATGGTTATTGTTGGGTGATGTTTGAAATTTAATTAGCCCGCATTAAATTATGAGCTAAGTGGAGTTTGCTTTGCTATTCAAATTTAGTTGCGCTCAATTAATAGGATAACTTAGGATATAACTCGCCTCACATACAATATGTATTTATATGATTTTTTCAATCTTTGTGGATAAAAATAATAAAATAGAATCTATGATTACTTTTAACATACAAAATAAACATCTGAAAGTCCACTGGTAGACCCTCGTAAATGTGGCATCAATTTTATTTTCCGAATAAAGGCGAAGGGTTAATTTGTCCCTCTAATAAGTGCAGTGACGCGTGACATCGGTTCTTGACGGCTCGGCGCGGGGCGTCGGGCCAACTAACCCTTCTTTAGGTCAAGAGTGACTAATAGGGACCAGTCTTGAGAAAAACTACGTGCAATTGACATAACGAAGGTGCTCCTAAATTGAAGGCCGATTGTGGTTTGTTGTTTTAAGAGCATTTCTTGGTATTCACCAATGCTCATTTATGTTTAGTTCAACATCGTTGAGAACATCATTCGACTGGAAATTATTATTTTAACTTATTGAAACTTAAATACCTCCTTTACATGATAACTTTATGTGGTAATGTCGAGTCAAGACGGATTTTATACTGGTTCCCCGATTCGATTATGAGATACGTTAACACTAGAGCTTATCCGATTTTATTTTCATTTATTAAATTTAACGGTATATTGAGCAAATACATAGTTAATTTAATACATGTATTTCAGGAGTAAATCCTTAAATCCGAGCTTCCTTTGATAGTTTTTGAAGCGCTATTTCCAATTACACGTGAGGGGCGATAATAAAGAGCGGCTCGCTTGTTTCTTTCACTCCGCGCTGCCCGATTATTACGGCTAAATGACCGTCTTAAGACTTTTTCTATGTTCCAAGGCACAGGAGATAGCTAATACAGCTCAGGTACAATCAAAATGCAGATGAAATCTTCCTAAAATCAAAGAATATTCCCATTCCCTTAAATTTGTATAAATTTTGTAACGAACTCATGTATAGAATGATATGGTTGTATCGATTATATTTTTATATCCGAAAAAATAATTCTTAAGTTTTCATCTCCTTTATTGGGCCACGTGGCAAGAGTAGGGCGGGCGGCCGAGCGGGTGGGAGGCGTAGTATTGCCATCGTTATGGGAACTCATCTTGCGATATAGAGAACTGATAACTGCGCCTTTTTATTTGAGGGAAATGGACGGAACTTCTAAGGGATACTTCTTTGTGACCTGTTAGTGAGAGTTCCGTAGCTGTCTATGGCACTCATTACAATTGATGGGATTCATTTATAAGGGATACAATTCTATTTGCTGTATTTTTTAATAAATTGCTAAATTTACCATTTATTGTTACCATAACAAGTTATAAGCCTTTTGTAGCGGCCACTTTTTGGGTTGATCACAATTAAATACAGATGATTTTTTTTTCATATTGGCAAAACAGTTACTTGTGTATAGTTTTTGTTTTTTTACGAATTTACTTAAAATAATACAAAAAACTATTGTGATATTGAACTGGGGAAAATACACTAATTTTGCTTTGATACTACGATGTACAAAACTAAGCGTTCCACAAAAAAACGTGTCGCAAATTCAATTGCAAAATTGCAAATTCAATGTATTCACCGCCATTAGCATAGCCGTTAACAAATTCACTTCGAGCCCAACAAAAAACAAACGCTAAAACGAAAAACGTTGAAAAACAGATGAGTGAACGTGTTAATATTATCGCACGGACGCCACAAATGTGACGGTTCATTTGATTTTCACAAATTATAATTGGCCATTCGTTGCTTTTTGAATAGCGGCGAACGTGCTGCGAATAGCAGCTTAACGTACCGTTCTGGAACACAGCTTATAGGCTAGCGAGTAGCGATTCGATGCATTTACCAAGTTTGAGTGTCGATTGCCTTATATTTTAACAAAACTCATTCATGGAATTGGAAATGGATGATTATAATAAAACAAAGGAAACAAGGGAATTATACCAACCGCGACGTAGTATTTGATGAATCATCTATATGTACGCCAGTGTATCGAATAATACAGAAAGATGCGTATGCGATTTAATATATATGATATTGCTATAGCTTGCACGGGTCTATTAAATAGAACTCCAGTCCGCTTTTCTATGCGTAATGCTCTCAGTAGCGATAAGTTAGTATTGGAATCACGTAGCCCGCTTAACAGTTTCTGATTGAGTTGTTAATTTCCATCTGTTGTCACTTAATATAATTAATGAATTATCATTATGATTCGACAGGATCTTCACGGAATAAATATTAGGTTTTAATGCTTACAATTATAGTAATTATCATTTTAGTAAGCATTGTAGCGCATATATAATAATCTGTAGTTTTTTTGCACATGGTATGACCTTTCTCTAAGACATGCATACTTGAAAGATGTTTTTTTTGTGTGTGATTGACATTTTTTGCCAACCATGATGGCTTGCTGACTGTGTAGCAGCTGAATGTTTTTTTGCGCAGTTGGAGCAAATAAAGATGATGAATATACTTATTATTATAAATGTATGTACTAACTTATTTGGACTAAGAATGTACCGTGGTTTTGTCCTAAGCGGGAAACCACACTGTTAGTAATCAGTATAGAGCGAGCGAACGAGGGAAATAATATGTAAATCAAATAAATGTCTGATTGTCTCGCTGACATTGTGTTTGCGGCAGCTAACTAGTTGACTCAGCGACGTATTTATCCTGATATTTGAGATCATTGCATTTGTATTGAATAATATTATTAGTATGGAGCTAATTTCCTAACAAATTTCATAAGGACGTCATTTTTCCCAGGATAAAGTGCCGATTAGTGACGAATTAAAGCAATACTAAAAGTCCATTCTCTTCTTAAAACTCAAATCAGCTTAAATTATGTTTAAATAAAATAAAGTACTCGTAAATTACATTAAGGGTTTATGAAAACTTTGAATCTCTAACGGGATGCCGATCGTCAAAAACTCTAGTTATCCCTAGCTCTAACGTAATTACTCCGCAACCGGTACAAGTTGTAACAAGTAAATCGTCGTTAATTAAATGCCTGCTAGACGGTCTGCATAGTTGGCTGTTTGTCTTCAAATTTGGACACTTGAAAAGTACCGTTATTGCGTTTGATAGTCACTACAGTTCGCCTTTGTGGATACCAGTTAGTGTACGGTCTAATTTTGCTATTAAAACCAACTAGGGACAACTCTTTGACCTTTGCTTATTTTAATTAAAAGTGCTTTATTTGCTTCAACTGTTCCATATTGAGATGGTATTGGTATCACAATTAATGTTGACTGTAAACATAAAAATCTGTCAATATATTGAGTCTACCGTGACCACGCACGCTGTAAAGTACGCGAAACGTCGGAAAAATTAAAAATAATGTAAAATGTATTTAGATTTTACAAAAATACATAACTTAAATCCGTTTATAAAGTGTTTCTCTTTAAATATTGAGGCACAGTCAAGTGTCATCAGTCTGATGATGACTGTATGGGCACACTACAACCCAACCGGGCAAAACATGTGTAAAAATGTGTCCTGATATTATTATTATACACTAGAACCAAATAAGCGATCATGAATGTGAGTATATTACTAGTAAACTTTATATACTATAGTGAAAGTAACGATAACAAGGAGAAGCGATGTACCTAATTGGACAGTGACAAATATAATTTTTATATTAGTACTCATTTAACCACGTGAACACAAATTTACTGAGAGATACGAAATAGTTGACCAGTATTTGAAGAGTGCGATTAGGGTGATTTAGTTGCATTCTGATAATATAACAAATTTAAACAGCAACTGATAGGTATGCCCTGTTTTAACGAGCGCGGATCCCACTCGACTTTAATTCAACACTTTTAATCGAATCCTCTCGGAAACTAGGCGGAGCCAAGTGAACGCACATAGTTCAGTAAATATTATACAACTAGTTACTGATCCCAGCTGGAATTCCAGTTTGTTTGAGTAACTCATTGACGGACTAAATTTTGCACGGGTTTTAGAATATTTTTGTTTAAATGCTCACAGCCCTGATTTCAATTAGAATGCGTTGGAAAATTTAGAAATAAAAGTTTGCAAATATTTATTTTAATTCTTCTTCAAGGGGCATTAAACATGATTTATAATATATATTTTATTGTTTAATATATTCTAGGCAAAGTTATTAAATTGTATTTTTTTTAATAAAATGTACTGAATAGTAGATTTGAATCGTTAGGTTTATATGAAGCATCTGATGTATGTAGAATGCACAAACGTTTCCTATGTAGATGAAGTTAGTAACGTGTGAACCCCGTGGGTAATTTGGGATTCACCGGGAATGCTCCAATGGCATAGCTAATATTGCCAATAAACTTTAATCCACTTATATTTTCAAATAGTTTAATCAATAGAATGGAGTTCTGCGGTGACTTTTTACTAAGTCGGTAGAAGTAACGACCGCTATCTCTTTCCGTTTAACTAATGTGGAATGAAAATGTGGTGGTGTGTAGTGAGAATTTTTTAGAATGAAGTGTTGAACTGATATACTGCTTATATTATGGAAATTGTTATAATGTTATTAAATTTGTGTTAAAGATTGTTTGTTTTATGCATCGCGTGTTACTGTTATGATGATATGTTGCAGACTCACTTATATATTAAAGCTCTTAATATCAATTCTCAGCGGGCCGCTGAGTCAGCTGTTCGGAATTCATTACTCGGACATAATATCTTATTCAGAGATATAAAAAATAAAGGTTGTTACGCTTTTCATCATGTTTAGCCTAAACTATATTTACTTTAAGAGGTGACGTGTCCAATAATAACAATTAAAATTTGTAAATTTTGTCTTAATATATTCCTCTAAATAAACAATGAACATTAAAGTTTAAAAATAGGCCCGAATCAGGCAAGTCATTTGTCCAAGACAGAGATAACACTACAAATTGCAGCATAACAAACAAGGACAGCAGCAGTGGCTTTCACCATTGCACGAGTGAATGCACCTGACGTACAGATAGATAAATAATATTCAAACATTGTTCACATTAAAAACATTGAGAAAATTATAAATCTTATTCCCTTAAATGATAAATTAATACTTTGAGAAGTTTTTGTTGGCCTCACAAAGGATATTTTGCCTCATATGTGATAAGAAAGGATTCATGTCTTAATTGTCGATCAAAATGTAGAGGACCATAAAAGTCAAGGTGTGTGGTAGTGATATATCGTTTTGTATAATAACACTCAACTGTTCCTGAGTTGCTAACGCTCCTGGACTCACACGTGGCACAAACGAGCCGGCCTTATAATGAATAGCCGTCGCCTGCCGCGATATTTCAGTGAATTAACAAATGGCATATGTCAGAGAGCGTGCGGCGCACGATTTTTCTGCCGGCCGTTACAGTCTGATGAAGGTGCGGTCTCCATACTGCTCTACCCCGTCTTAATGACCATTTTACCGCAAAGGTGCTCATTTTTTAAACTTCAAACGGTCTTAAATATTTATGGAAGACCGTCGTGTCCGCTTTTGTATGTAAGAGATTCAAGTTCGAGGTAAACTAGCAATTGCAATTGGAATTATGTCCCGGGTGTTGTGTTGGGTTGGAGAAGATCACTGAAAACTCCTCAATTGTATATGAAACCACAATCTTGTTGATTACGTATTTTTTGGAAGGGTATACGATGCAGCGATTTCATCGCAACACCAAAAACCCATGAACAATTTCTCAAGTGAGACTTTAAAATATTTATATAAACACTTCGTTAAGAAATGTTTTTATCTTTTATACAACTATTTCATAACTCTAAAAGTCTACTACAAATTAAAAAATAGGTTATGTTAGCAGGATTTCAAGAATATAATCTGTATCAAATGTGGTTAGGAGGCACTTCGTACGTCGCTTTGCGTTACACAGACCAAAATGTTAAGCAGAAGCAATTTCAATACACCATTCAAGTTTAGACTAAAAGAGCAAGTTTGTCCATTTGCAAAAAGCTGGAGAAAAAGTTCTTTTTAAATTAATTAGTATTATTCCGTTACGGTAGTAAGCAAAATTGACAAATATATAAATAACCCGTGGATAGAAAGCGATATATTAAAGTTTTAGTTATTTCTTCTGTGTTTTTACTACCTCGAACTAACTAGTAATTCAAATATCACGTTGCTATCGATCAATAAAGGGAATTCATGACAAATATTGGTCAATTGAAAATATTATAAAATATTTTAGTTTCGCCGCATAACAATAATGGTCAACTCGTGCGAGTAAAAAGTTCCTACATATAACACTTACAGTCTATAAATTCAATGTAGCTTTAATAGCTTTCGGCAGCTGATTGCGCTGCTCTGGAACTCTAAATTAACGGCGTAGTTGTGGACTCGCACAAGGTGCAGTAAGCCTACTTCAACTGCTCAAACGAGCTACGGTTGTCGGCTATATGCAAATCTTCGTACCTTGCTGCAGGTAGTTTCTAACTGTGGAATGTTTCGAGTATTGCACCAATAAACCTCCAGCAAATTTATATTTTGCTGTATTCGAATCCCGCGAAAAAGTTTTTCATACTTGTTGGTGTTTGTACGTTACCTTACAAATTTGAAGTGATGCCACACATTTCTCGAACATACTTGGAAATTTGAGCATTATTTTGACAACCTTCTTCAAAATAAATTGAAATTGCCGGCAATAGTTGTATGAAAATCCAAATCTCTCGTTTAGCAGCCAAATTAATTACTAGTTAAATCATATTTGTCGTGTAATTTAAAAATGGAATTGTTATTAGTAGTTTATCTTTTTTTGTCAATTCGTTTTAAAATAGTAAGATTAACGAAAGCATCTTATCCCGACCATCGACTATGAAAACTTTGAAATTCAATACTGGTATACAACAAACTTGAAATTCGTCAGAATTATCTTAAACCAGCATAATTCCCGGAAAATCCACATGAAATTTTAAGAATTGTACATTCAATAATTGTACTTTCAAATAAAAGTTGTGAATTGTATGTACTATAGTTCAAATTTCCGCGAAATATTTGAAAAATGAATATACACAAGCCTTGGCTGCAACGGATATAGTAAGCAAACTGTAAGGTACATTATATTAACATATTTTAAGGATTGGAGTTTACACAGACAGACAGAAGATTATTAAATTTTTTAATGTAAATATATATATTACTTTTATATTCAGAAGGCACTTTCTGCACCACTCCTATATCGAACCAGCTGCCAATAGAGGTATTTCCGAACCAATACATCTTACGTTTAAAAGCCGGCAACGCACTACTCAGGCCTCTGGCATTGCGAGTGTCCATGGGCGGCAGTATCACTTTACAGATGAGCCTCCTGCCCGTTTGCCCACTATTTTATAAAAAAAATACTTGCCTATACAATACGACAACATTAAAAGCGACTACTATTAGACATCCAATTGGTTACCTTCAATAATATGATACGCTCTAAAACCCTACAATGCGCCGTAATCCAGCCGAAGCTGGCTGCAAATCTATTTGTACAGAACTAATTGAGACCCCTGGGACGCACCTGTCAGGCCCCGCAAGAATTTCGACCCCAACTTATTGAATATTATAAACTCACCTTTATGGCTGCTTATTTGAGGAAATTGAGTTTGCTGCAAACCTAACATCACTATTGCTTGTAATATTTTCATTTTAGTTATAGAAATCGTCTTTATAAAGTAAGTGTTAAGCGCGTATTAAATTCAGTGTAAAAATAATATATATGCTTTGATGCTATAAATTATCTTCCTCAATTCCAAGAAAGTAAAGTACAAGCGAAACTTATTAATATTTGTTTTTTTGCGCTGTGGTGTAGTCTATTACTATACGATTACGAGTCTTACTATTTATTCACTCGAAGTAGATACAACATTATGTAATGATATTTTGATTATTTGGTACTATTTTATATTATGTGGGATACTTGTTTACGATTAAGAGATTAAGAGGTAATAAACAAGATTTCTTTCATTCCTATTTAAAGAAGTTTGTGAAATGTATTCATAATATTGAAAATCCTTCTAAGTAAACGTTGAAATAAATTGCACTGCTAGCGATAATTTAAGCACTTTTAATGACGAGTTCAAATTTGAGCGTGTAACATTAATGGTACCATTTTGCACACATTATACATGCCTTTTCATTCTGCACAAATAATGCATAGTAATTGCTCAAATGCTTTGTAATTTCACACGTGCTCTTAGGGTTGCTATTTTCGGACAGTCAGGGCTGATACGTATAAAACGTAATTTAAAGGAATCGACAACAAAATATAAGAACAACTACTGAACTGATTACAGAGGAATAAAAATCAGGACGATTTCTTATATTTTAAAAGCCTAAATATCATCTTAACGGATGCATACAATCAATAAATGCTTTAATATATCAGGTAACAATTAGTAATAAGAAGTAATTTCTGAATGTCTGCTAAATCTCGAAGGAGATAAGTAATTTGACACATATTTTATGTTTTGAAAACTGAATTAGTCAAATTGATGATCAAGCTGAAACATTTCAATTGCGAGAATAATTTTTATATTTAGTAGTAGTAGATAGTAGTGTGTAAGTACTTATAGATCAAATAATGTGTTTGAAGATTTTTGCTTCTGTATCGACAAAATAAAGAAGTGTTACGCAATGGAAATCAAAAAAAACTGCGTTTGTTTCTTTCTCAACCCTAATAGATTAGCTTGATAATGTTGCATTGTCAAGACACGTGGAGTCACGTGCCTCTAGTTAGCCGGTATTGTGTCATCTCGCAATTTACAATTGGATATTTAAAGTAGCTAATATGTATGCTTTATTTTTTATTAAAAAGACGGGACGTCATTAAATTTATTTCCAAAAGGGCTTTGTTGAACATAAACTATTCTAAATTGCAATTTGAATGAAAAAAAAAATGCAGTTTTGTCTTCCACCTACTTTATATTGCAATATGGAGTTTTTCTTAAATGTATTTACTTGTTTTTTATAAAATAGGGGCATAGAGGCAAAGGGGCAGGAGGCTCACCAGATAAGAGGCCGTTGCGGCCTTTCAGATGGCGATACCTAAGCTCTTTTGTTTAAAGTCCCTTAGTCGTATTGGTTCAATTACCTCTATGGACAGCTTATCCACGTAGCGGTGGTGCGCAGCAGAAAGTGCCCTCTGAAGGGCTCAGTTGCGGATCGGCGGACATCGAGGTGATACGGATGGAATTTCGCTGTAAATATTAATCTGAACAACTCCTCTGAACACTCTCCATGATAAATGCGATAGAATATTTATTTATTAAAAAAAATACTATTTTGACTGAACATGTAATCGATCATGAATCAGGACCATAATAAATTCCAGTGAAGAGCTCATATGTATTCCAATAGTTTGATCTATCATAATGAACGCTAACTGTAAAATAGAATGGTCGGTCGACGATTGCTTCTAGTGCTGGTCTGAGCTCCGGTAGCTTATTAAGAGCTGAAACACAACATTTGGATCTTATTTAAATATATCAGAATTTAATCATGTGTTACTGCACTGCATAACCAATACGTTTCTAATATATTCTTAGGCTTATCTTTTTGTACTGTTTATTAGATGAAAATAGAATATAAAAGGAAGCCATGTGATGTGTGCCATATTTTTCAGGGTGAGAGCAAATAAACAGTTCGTATTGAAACTTGAATTAAGTTTCTATAATCTATGTATAGAGAAAATATAAACTTACAGTCTGTGGCAATAATCCTGTATGCACCCATCTCATTAACATCAATGAAGTTCTTTTGTTTCACTTTACTTATATATAGTTTGTTAGTAGCTTCATTCATTAACAAATTATTCAGTCCTGTACTATTTTTTTCAAATAATTTATGTAATCCAATCTACAACGAACGAATGCATTTACATTATAAAAAGCATACTCAATAATATTAACTACCCCATTTATACAAACTATCGTTGCTCGTCTTTGGTCAATTTGTTTGAAAGTAAACAGGTTAAAAATACCAAACGTATAAACCGAGTATTTAATGGTTGTAGGATTGTAATACATCAATTTAATTACTATTATATAATCGTAGTTTAAATATATTTGCTGGTGTAGAAACGACGGTATAGAAAATTTAAATAGTCTAAAATATCAATGCCAATATTAAACCTTGGCCTTTTCTTCTTTTGTGTCTGACACATTCCATTATGGTTGGATATATTATGGTTGCCTAAGACAGTGATGTCCTCACAATGGACCACTGAAGAGACAAATTTGATAATTTATAGTATATTCAGTTAATCAGAGCCAATAATAGTGGATCCTCAAATACTGCTTTATTTAAATAAAGACTAACAAGTAAAACTTTTTTGTAGTTCGCCCTTATAGAGAGATTAATAAATTTTTATTGATCCGAACACGCAAAAGTGGTAAGACCTGCTTCTACTACTAGACCATGTAAATTACTTACCTTCTGCAAGGAATCTGTCCAGTCTACCAACGTCTTTAACTTAAATCTGGGTATGGCAATACTTAGAAATTCCATTCGCATCCTCTTTTTGATAATCATAAAATAGTTCGGTCTCGATAAGTTCTCGAGAAAGTCATGAAGGCTTCTCCTGTCTTCAGGTATAACAAACGTCATTGAAACTCCGGGACTAGCCAGTTTCATGTTTATCACCTTATCAAAAATTTTTTAACGTTTTATATAAATTTGGTGCGAGAGTCTAAGTGAACAATGATTATTTATAGTTTAATAATCCGAATTTGCGAATAAAATAAGTCTCTATAGGCAAATCTGTCAACAGTTGTGATGCGATAGGATCAAAAAAGATAAGTTTATGAGTTTTACTAGCTTATTAGCTTCAAAGAAATTGTGTACAATTTGCCCATAAGAACCAACCTTTAGTTTATGAAGATTGTCGTCAACATATAACACTTCCTCATTCTTGTACATCATAGGTATAAATACAGCACTTTGATTATATCTTCGGAATTTCATGTTGTTCTTTGTGTGAATTATATTAAATGGAACTTCCCATGTCGCCTAACGAATCAAATATCAAAATATTTAAAAGATAGTAAAACATTCACTAGAAAAATACCACGACGGTTGATTTGACTATAATTAGTTAAAATACATATGAGTATGTATTTAATCAACTGGTGACTGTTTCAGTGAGCTTTTACATCATCCATCACAATTAAAACATTGATTCTTCCGCCGGGAATCAAACACCAGATATAAAGAGATACTTTTTACTAAAAACGTTGAACCTTCTTTTAACTTCTCATTTTCTTGTATTAGTAGAGTTAATACGTTATATTTACCGTAAGGTAACCAGCATTAATTAATAGCATAGAGGAATCCTTAGTTATATCAGTCTCGTGTATAATATCGGTAATACGTTTGTACGATAGACGTTCGATCTAAAAAAACATATTAGATAGAACTGAATATATATTGTCTTTGGCTTACACGCGTAGGTACTTAAAGTACTTTCTTAAATATTGACTCTAATTTACGCTAATACGAGCGGTTTTCAATCGTGAGCGTTGAGAGTTCTAACAAGAAATTAAATAAAATAAATTTTATTATCCAAATAATAAAATAATACCAAATTGACAGCAAATTACTTCAAAGGTTCCAAATTATGATCAAACTTATATTTTCTAGCGTGACCACGCACGCTGTAAAGTACACGAAACGTAGGAAAAATTTAAAATAATGAAAATATATTTAAATTTTGCAAAAATACATAACTTAAATCTATTAATAAACTGTTTTCTTTAAATAATATTTACTTTTTAAATGTGATGCGAAAGCAAATTATATGTATAAGAAGAAACCCAAAAGTCACAGAATAATCATCTCACCATTTTCTTAATATAAGTGGTTGCAGCTTTGGGGTAGTTATAACTGACTTTTTGAACTTCCACCCCATAAGCAGGTTTTAATAGGGACTCTTTATATTCTTTGGAATAGTTGAAATAAATATGGTTGACCATAATATAGTCTATGCGCTTCAAGTGTGTGAGAAATTCATCGAGGTTTCGATAACTTGTGTTCATCTGAAATTTAATATTATCACTGCTGGTTTTAAATTTAATCGTATTAAAGCCTAAAGCTAGCCTTATGCTACCATTAATAATCTGTCGAAGTCTGCAGAGGCGGTAAGAGTAACTCGTATTAAAATTTAAGATAATATTGTTGGAATGTAATGAAGAAAATAAAAATTCTTGACTACGACTGACACTTCATTATTTATTTATTTGATTGAATTAAATAACTTGAATTAGCTTACAGTTTATATCCTTATCTGTGCAAAAATAGTAAAAAAAAATTTTTTTTTCATCGAAAAATTTTATATTCTAAATTCATCTTCGGCATTTACTTAATTTTTTTTCATTCCTTTAATTATATTCTCTATTCATTATTAATTCATTACATGTTTACTATTGACATTTCTGATTTTGAGATGTGTGGTTTAGTCGAATTAAAACATTTTTATATCGGTGAAAGTTTTTATTAATTAAAGTATCAAACTCTCAAAATATTTGTTTTCTAAATTAAAACAATACTTCGATATTTTTTGTAGCTTTTGCATAACATACATGTATTTCGATGAAACAAATATTAGTACTTATGATCACTTACCATTTTGGCATTTTGGTATCCCAATATACTGAGGAGTGTTTTTTGAACGTCTCCTTGTGCTACAGAAGCTATTTTACACAGTGGAAGTCGGAGAGCTAGTGGTGATACTACTAAGCTCTTGTCAAAGTGCAAAAGCAGCTTACTCTAAAATAGATATTTTCGATTATTAAAACACTAAGAAAGTAAAAATATACAGTATGACAAATGAAGTATTTGTAGAAAATACTAACCGGAACCACACTGGAGCCAAATGTACAATCACATGTGCCAAATGAAATGTATTTAATAAAAATTATTGCTGAAATGTGACGCAACGAAAAACATTAAAATGTAAAAAAATAAAGCCACAGCGCTGATGTGATTAAAAATCGTACATTTAATTAAAAAATTCATTTCCGATAGCATTGCTATATTCACGCTATTTCCAAATGAAAAATACAAATGTCTAAATGTCGTATTATAATTAAGGTTCGATTTATTTTCATACTATTATGCATTTCATTTATTGTGTTTTAGTCACACACAGCTTACGTTTATGTTTGTATAATATTACATGCTTCGGACTCACAGCACACAAGGTTTAAGTTGAAATGGTTATTGGAAATAATAGAAGTTAGTCGTAGTTGAAAAAAAAATTGAGTGATACAACGTGTTCTCTCTTTCACCCTTCGATAGTAAAGAGTCTTATTAATTTTACATTATAAAAAAGAGTATAAATTATTAGAATCTATGCCCAACAAAGAGCATCACTAATAAAACAAAAGGGAACCATGTCGTTAACTTAATAATAAAATTACTACTCTCGCTTACTAATAGCGATAGCGTACCGTGAATTCGGAAGTTCAATGCTAAATTTGCGGTGCCAATGCTAGGTTATATAAAATTTACATTACAATGTCATAGAAACAAGTACGGATCACTATCAGTGAAGGATAGAGAGAGAAGGTACAAACATTTTCTTTCTATATAATATCGTATTGCAATTTATTATAATATGTACCTGTCTATTAAATATGTATAAAACTACAAATCTAATCCAGTTGATAATTCGCATTGAGATCGCGTTAGATCCTTAGTTTGAACCAAAAAGGAACAAAAAAAGTATTTAAAAGAATGTACGGAAAAATTAAACCGCATAGTGAAGGTTCTCTATACTCAGACACACACGCTTACACAGGCATATTAGTTTTGAAAATGACTATTAATTCAGGCTTCAGTAATATACAAGAGAAATCACCACATTTTCGCACCGAATAAATGAAAAAGTGAAATAACTTCCATACTGAAATATTCATCGACGAAGGTATAGGGCGGGAACGGAGGCGTACAATCTATCGCGTATAATGGACTTGTTAAAGACAATATTCTTGGAAACATATTGGATGCAGCTCAACGAATGTGTAAGCGAGCACGGGACTAACTTAAAGGTAGTGCTACAAAAGGAATGGAAATGGCTGAACTCTATGATATATTTTTTTATTTTGCGTGTTATTTAGTAATTAAACTTAAATTGTCAAAGAAAGGTTAATGTTAAAAGAATTTAATTATCGCAATGAACCAATGTTATTAATATTTTTTTTTTCATATATAACAAAATAAAATTTACATATAAGCCAAATGCTCAAATATATACATCTTAGATAAAATGTTATTAATTGTTAATAGATTACTAGTTTAATTTAATTTAAAATGACTAGTTGAAATGCTTTAATAGTACTAAAGCGTTAAAAATCGTAAATAAATATTCTTATGATTGAATAAATCAATAAATTACCTTACCTTTTTTAATTCTAAATTTTGAAACAAGCTCTTGCTTGTAAATAAAACTGTTATTAAAGGTGCAACGGGGAAGAGCCCTTCTAGCGCTTACATTAATAATATAAGAGACAATCCTCGGTATGCCTCAACGTTTATCTCGCGATAAATCCTTCGCTACATCTGGGCAGGCGCTCAATTCAATTTTATTACTATTCTCCGAGATTTATTTGATTCAGTCGTCAAAGCGTTCGGAGACTTGGGTTACATTATCGCCTCAACACTATCTAAGCGACGCTGGATAAGTTGCGGTGTAGAAAGTCGGCATTTTTAGAATGCCTACATCTCATCTATAGTTAGGAGAAATATATTGTCAAACACTCAGTAATAGAGACAACAGCAACAAGGAAATTTAACAAAATTTCATTTGAAACTCAATGGCAAGTAATTGAATGAATATTCAGGCATCTTAATCAATAGCAGTATTACTACGGAGGTCCTACACGCATTCAGCGTGAAATTGGAGTCGAAAGGAAAGAGACAAGTATACACATATACTGCATGAGTAATAGAGATAGCAGTCTAGCGAGGTTTTATAAATCATTTTTCCCGGCACGGCAGCGATTTAGGATGTATGCAAACGCAAGACCTGAGCTATGTAATAAATTTTAATTTTTTGAATTTACTCTGCGGAAATTGCGTATTTGCAATCTGCGGGGAATACGAATTATGGATGTAATAAACTAGATATTTATAGTGGATAGGTAACGTTCACTACTTTTTCATTATTATAATTTTGCTTTGCAATATTTCTGTGATTGATTGCGTATTGCGTATTCAATTCGTGCGCAATTATTTTTTTAATATCATTAATACCATATGAAATGAAAATATTCGATTTTTAAAAGACAGCTTTTAAGACCTTGAGAATTTAATGGATATATTGATAGATTTAGATTACACTTTTATAAGTATAAAAGTTTAAATAACAGATATTTGTTCGTGCTAAGAATAACAGTCGCAAATCCAAAGCCGCCTTAGTAAGTAAAATGCTGAATTGCGATTATTTCTCTTTGCGTTTAGTTAATCAATTATTCTAATATTGTTGGCTGCGACGCGCGCTCCCACCAATTTCCTGACAACGCACATGCATGCTTCGATGAGTCATCATTTTTGTTCTTGTTCCTATGGATTGTAGCAATTTATAATCTCCTACAGAATTCACATTTATTAACAATTGTCTTTTAAATAAATTGCCACTTATATATTAAAAGTCCTCAGTGTTCTGGACTAGTTCAAACAAGCTACGCAAGTATACTTTTGTCATGTAAACATTTCAGCTCACACTTAGAAAGTTGTATAGAATCTGTATAAACTAGCTTGATATTTAAACGTAGTAGTTGAGCTTAGCCGTACATTCTTACTTCTGTGTGTTTTTCAAAAACTAAGGCTCAAAAAAGGACAGAGCTAATCACTCAGTCTGCCCTATATCCGTGAACGAATAGGGCGGCAGTTTTCCATCGAGATTGCGAAATTTAAGAGCGAATTGGAGCAATTCTGCTCCGCAGTATGCCACGCGAGTAAACTTATTAGTATACCGGTTTTGGAGATCGGCAATTTTTTAATTCAGAACTTGTCCATTCGGAGAAAACAGTTTGGGATATATTATAACATAAAATACTAGAAAATAGCAGCGCCAGTAATAAATGTAACTAATTGCAAAATATATATTAAAATTCTCCTGTAACTTTACCTGCGGTTTGTAAGTTACAGGTTTGGTTATAGTTTAGTTTTTATGTATGTGGCTGTTTCAAGTATAGGCGAACGTTGTTTGAGCGATGTAAAACGGTCATTAAAAAATGTCGGTATTAATGTTGAAACCGGTACAAATCGATACGTTCAAAGGACAGCAAACTTATTAACTATGGACTAGGTTATCTTCACCCTCTTCTTTTTGGAGTGTAGATTGATTGGACGGCCGATTGGCGGAGAGTGGGCTCGTCACGTCATCGATGGACAGAGCTTAAAAGCGTTAACTCTTTTAGTACAATTTTTAGCTGTAAAGGAAAGTCGTCGGTGGTAGGAAATATCTTCTATGGTGCAATTATTGTACTTTAATTAGAGTTTAGAAATATATATACTTGCAAATCTATATTAAATTTAAACCCATTTAATAGTATAAAAACATGTAATGAAAAGAGTCACGCGTGAATGTTACCGGCATATGCCGATTAAAATATCAGATCCCAAAATAATAAAAAAAGAAATATACAGATATTATAGATTCCCGGCAGTCTCCAAAAACTTTTACAACAGAATTCGCCGAATTCACAATCCTCTTAACGCTCATTGGTATACTGCAGCAATAGACGGCTTTGCATTATCAGGCCGGCCGATTTGAATTTCAATATACTTTGCACTGTTGGGTCCACGGTACCAACTAGTGATACTGACAGCTGAGTATACATACAGTTCTGCATCACTAATGTCCGAATTCGCCGTTTCGAAGTTCCCTCGATTGTGTTTAATCTCTGTTGTCGTTGTAAATGATTCTGTAGGATTCTGATTCTACGTATATCTACGCCGCGTAGATTTCTCGTAGCACTAAAGGGACGCCATAGAACTTATTTGCTACGATGATACTGCTTTGTATTTTACATATAATATTTCTGATAGTTGAATGCAACATTAATATTCGTATAGTTCGGAAAGCCCTCAATTGATTTGACATTGATAAAATCATAGGTACCCAAAGAAAAATAGAAACAAAATGCGGCGTAAAAAATAAATCGCCAGCTCAATATACTCTAAGATAAAGTCGCCATTCGAGCGAAAAGATACGTAAAAAGAATTTTCAAAGGCAAAGCCTTCGATTTATTGTCCTCGATTGTCCAATACACATCCCATCTCTGAAAATAAGTTTATAGAAATACTTTTTCAAAAATGTTAGTTTATTAAACGTGTTTGTTTGTTATGATACAATATCGTCTACGTTTATTATAACGTAATATGTATAATTAATTTTGCAACTTATATTTTAATTAAATGAAACAGATACCGGAAAATTTTGTATAATTATAAATACCATTTATCCGGTATATATTATAGAAAATTTTATAATAAAAAACGCAGGTTTCGGGGAATTGTACACAACTGGGAATTAATAAAAATGCTTAATATAATTATTGTTTCAAATAGTGAACTAAAATATAGCGTAGCTATAACATATTACAACAATTACAATGGGACTGGTTATAAAACCAATTACGTCATGTTTATTAATGAAATACATTATTAAATAATAAAGGCTTTTACGTTATATGATTAGATAATAACACCATTTATTTTTTATTTTTATAACATATTTCATTTATTTTCCGCTCGTATTAATAGCGTTGAGTTCTTATATCGCCTACTTCAATGAATGGAGGCTATACTAAAAATAAGAATTGTTCGATCTGACGCATCGTGCGTTTAGCAATATTAATTTAACAAACACTCAAAATGTTCGTATATAACAAAAGCTATGGATTACGTCATATTCAACTTAGTGAAGTTAACCATTGCTTTTACCGTCTAGGTTTCAGTTATCTTGAATAATATTCTTCGGTACATGAAAATACTTTTACTTTGAAATGCAATAAAGTTATGAGGTCATAACTCATTGTATGGAACTCTTTATGTCTAAAACCTTTTCATTTAGACAATAGATATGATTATAATAAATCATCCGACTAATTTTTTCTGGTCAATACACTGAGAGGTTTGTTGGTATCATTAATACCTTTATAGTACATATATAATATAATAAAACTATCTCTGAATATTACTCATATGACGATCCTATTTCATAATAAATTTGCTACGACGTAATAAAATCTATGTTAAGAGGATGTATATAATATTCAATGTTATTCATAATTGGTATTCCCAACTCCATTTCATAATATATTCATAACTAGCACAGTTACAGAATTCGCCATATATAACTTATGTTTAAAATCAAATATTGCTTATATAAGAAATATATCGTATATAATATGATAATAAAAGAAATGCAGTGAGTTTAAAAAATTGGTTTAATATTTCATGATTTACTCAAAGCGAATCTAAATTACACGCGTCGTTAGAGACCATATTTATAACTAATAGGAGATAATTTTAGTGATGCCTATAAAATATAATTCTATGTGGAATGAAATGAAAAAACCAAAAATTACGTCCTTTTAAAATTTCTTTAACACGAGAGAGCGATAAATCTCAACTGATATGAATATTTTGATACAAAACTCGAGATAAGTAAAACAGTGAATTTACATATTAATTATGCGATTAAAATTTTCGTCGAGAAATATTTGCATTAAATACTCGGAATTAAAAGTATTCCTTAGTATAATTTCACGCATATTTGGTTTCGGGAAGTTTCGAACAATTTACATGATGAATTAAAAGTGCCAATTCTGGTTCTTTCTGGATTTTTTGGAATTATTGTATTATTGGTATCGATATTGGCGTATCTAAAGTTTTTTAACTGTTGAACCGTAATCGATTATTTCTTCAAACTAAATTTACAATTCTCAAGCCGAGATTTTATGATGATTGATAACAGATAGTTTTTAATCTTACGATAGTCTAACACTTGTCCAGTATTGCATTACCACAGAATAGCTATGTTGCCTGTATCTTTCGTTTATTCCTACGCAGTTTTCTATTTTCTTATTGTTGGTACATATGTGCGAGCTAAGCTAATTCCGCTAGACGGTTAGAGTAGCGTGAGCCGATAACCCGGCAAAGGCATGAGGTACCGTCGCGCTTATCGTGCTGAATACAATACAATTTTACCATGCAAGGAATTTCTTGTTCCCATTTACATACGCGAATAATTACCGAGGAACGCCATCGCAGACTTACCCGCTTTTACGCAATACATTTCAAATAATTATATTTCGAGGTCTTGATAGTGAATTATAACCGATCTTATAGGCTTCGGTGAAGTGATGCTGGGCGCAAATTAATATATAAAGATTATATTTTTACTAAACTATCAATTAGGACTTTAATGTTGTAATCATTATTAGACACTGTATTGACTGCTTAACGGTAATTAACTTTTATATTAACTGTTACAATAAAGCATTGGACGTTTACTTGAATGTTTAATGCATTATATAACTCCAGACATTTACTAATTAAAATTAAATAAATCTTATTCAAATGCTAATTTTTGTATCTTTTAATATCATATGATTATATTTATATCATTTTATCATCTTATCTAATGACGAACTATGTAATGACGCGTTTGGGATTTTGGTTATTAAAATTAATTTGTAAAATTTGTAATATAATATTTATAATTAAATTTCATAATAATTTTTTTTTATATATATAAAACAGGGGGCAAACGGGCTGGAGGCTCACCTGATGTTAAGCGATAGCGCCGCCCATGGACGCTCGCAATGCCAGAACCTCACCAGTGCGTTGCCGGCCTCTAAGATGCTTATACGCTCTTTTCTTGAAGGCCCCTACGTCGTATTTGTTCCAAAATACCTCATATTTAACTTTATTTTATAATTAATTGTACATTTTAATTCGTTGTAATTAAACGTAAAAGAAGTTGAAGTTGCTAAACGTTAAGTTGATGAAGGTTAGTCTATAAAAAGACTCAAACAACCAAGGTTCATGCACTCTGTCCAGAAATGGTCTGGAATTTAAGTGTGTGTTTTTAATGTCACCTGCAGCAATAATCCTGGCGCAACGCCGACTACTATGGTTAATTATGACTGGTTACCTAAATCTCCGCATTAATTCACAAAAAAAAATCTTATTTGTTCGGTTTTGTTTAAATAAAATGTCCTCCGATTAACTTAATACAGTTAAGTTAATCGGAGGCCATCGAATCATCCCATGTACTAACATTACAGTAACTAAAAAGTATATAATCTTATAGCCACATATATTTTTCTCTAACGATAACCACGTCTCATGACTATTAAGGTTGCCACCCGGTCATCCTGGCGAAATTGAATCGGTGCAGTAATGAGCGATTTGATTGCGTCACCCGGTTCACCCGGCTTGCACCGGATAATCGCCAGCATGATTCAACTAATAGTTTCATTCTCTTTCAAACAGTTTGTAATACGTTTTTACTCATATAAACTATTTTATTTATTTAATTAATTACTTAACACAATTTGCGTGATTGTGTATATAATATATACTTTTAGATTTTTTTTTGTAATTTATTATATATACAGATTCTGTGTTTTACAATCCTCATCAAATGATGTCAAATAAAGGATTTTTATTTATATGTATGCAAAAAACACTGCCCTCTGAGATACAGGTATATTTTAAGTACACAGACTCAAAAATTTGAATAGTTCCATTGGACTGAAGACATATTTTTTAACTATAAACCTGGTTTTAATTGAAAGTATAACTGAATTTGATATTCGAGTTTACATTAATGGCAATCGCTGGGTTTAGCTAATTTCCACAGTGATATTTCTATAAGGCCAGCTTTAGTGACGGTAGTTTCATTAGTCTAATGGCGTTTCCGAGCGATAGACTTTTATTTTATTATTATTTTGTGCTCGACTAATGTATAAACATATTATTCCTTATTATACTATACAACGTGATTCATATGACTAAGTTTAAAACCTATGTCACACCAGCATTTTTCTAAATATATCAAAAGATTTAACAGACTCTGATAGGAATTATAAACATTCAATTTCTGTATCGAATGAAAAACTTTTATACAGCTATAACGACGGCTTCCGATATAAATAACGACCGATAATTCTTATCATATCAATATTTATAGAAATCTACGTTTAATCTGATATAATATTTATCCAGCATTAAGCCTTTATTACAAATGAATAATGAATGAATTTCACGCAAACAACTGCAAAGGACCCGCAGTCATCATCATAAAATTAAAACGTTTTAACTGCATAACTATTAGCGTAGTAACAATCACTCCCAATCAATATTCATTACTATGTATTGAATCGTTCGATGGTCGAGCAATGATGCAATCATTGATTTCA
This sequence comes from Pontia daplidice, assembly GCA_963693355.1. Lineage (NCBI taxonomy): Eukaryota > Metazoa > Arthropoda > Insecta > Lepidoptera > Pieridae > Pontia > Pontia daplidice. The sequence continues at coordinate 379,550 of CAVNZL010000086.1, forward strand.
TACCTGCAGAGGGAGCCACTGAGCGCCGGTTAATATGTAAATTGGTTGGCACGGGAGCCTAACTGATCATTGTTGGTGAAATGAGCTAGATGTCTGTATAAACGGACGGCTGATAGGGCAAGATTGGCCGTGTTTAATAAATGGAAGGAGTCCTAAATACATAACTCTTGCCATTGCGTTGCGTATGGTGCCAATTTACTTCTAGTTTTTTTGGAAACCCTTTTTTGAAATTGCTCTTCACATTTATGAGGTAAATATAGTGTATATATAGTAAATAGCGACACTATAATAAAAACATCAAGTCATGTTACGATATGTGACATTTCAAATTATTGCGACCGGATATTGTTCGCTAATTCGGATTTCCCTATGTAGGTTGTGGATAAAGAAATTTTCTTCATTTACAGCGAGTTTTCTGAAAATTTATTTAAAATTTATATTTAATAATCGTGGAATAATGTATTCCTAGTAATTCAAGTTATATTCAATATAAGGATTTTTTAAATATTTAATAGGTAAACAACCGATACTGCTTCTAAAATAATAAACTCTTAAATGTAAATATGAAATAATTTTAATCATTTCTAAAATAAATCGGAAATAATAAATCACATCAAGTAAAAGATGCTACAATCTTAGCAGGACGTAGTCGTATAACAGTCAAGTAAACACTTTGTATATAAACTTACTTCTAAACAATTTACATGCAGCTCGGCCGAAAGCAAACGGTTGGCTCGATTTCCATAACTAATTAAATTGCGGCACAAAGTTGGCCTGCAGGTGCCGCGGGCTTACCCAACTTGTCACGTAATGTCACGCTGATAGGAACTTCCAGGTAAGATAGAGTCCAACCAGATAACGGGTCTGGATCACGCTTAAGGTGCGCCCAGGATCTGACTTACATTTAAACGACCGAGTAGTGATTGCGAGATATGTATGTAAAAAAAACTAAATTTATGTATGTAAATAAAACTATATTTAAATGGCTTATCTTAAACTGGAGGACCTAATTTGTGTTAATCAGTAAATTAAAACCTTAAGGTATGTAATATAACTAAATGATTAAATATTATTGAAGGAGTAATTTCAGGCCAGGTTCCGAAGTTACAGGCACAGTTTCGCCGGGTGTTAGAGCTACACTAATTCTTTGCCCGAGGCCAGCTATTCGGTCTTCAGAGAAGAAAGACTTATTAGTCTCTCTTCTTACATATATTATCAATATTTTTTTTACGTTTAAGTGATATGTATTAAATATGAATAATGAGTAAAATGGGTCATTTGTAAATACTGAAATTATTAATATTCATTATCTATATTTTTCATGCATATTCAGATCATATGCAACCTTGGATGGTATAACTGTTTCAGTTACAGCAACTGAATATACAGAATTTATTTTAATACTCACCTGATGTCATCTTCAACTGTTTCAGGATAGCACGTACATTTTGAATTACTAATTTATAAAACGTCCAAAGTAAATGCTAAGTATGAACTTTGACATGTATTAAATTATGCTTCACTGTAGCTTAACCCATACACGTATGCCGCATAGAGCTTAATACACTTAAGCGATGTACACATGGTAAGGACAAGACAACGGACAACGCATTTGCATAACAAATTGTATGAACCGGTCCCGAGCGATTTTTGTAAACACGAGTTAGAATGTTGAAGCCATTTTATATTTGTTTATGCTTTATTCGATGACGTGTCCTGGACTTTGTTTTATTTTATTCGTTTATGTTGTGTACACGGAATTTAAATTGCTCAGCTACTGTGCTTATTTGTGTCCTTTAAATTGTATGTATATAAAGATTGTTGAAGGCTAGATACGCTCTATTTAGGGCCCTCAAGAAAAGTGATTCCTGGCTGTACGAGTGTCCGTTGGCGGCCAGTAATAATAATAATTGGTTTATTCAGATATTCAATTCATAAGAGGCCTGTAAGCCCTATCGTAAGCTATTCATAGCTCGGGCTACACAACTTATAAACATTTTACACCTATACTATTTACAAAAACATCAAACTTTGAGTCATTTAATGAAAATAGCAAAAATATTTTCCAAATTTTAAATTGTGATTTCCTTAAAGTGCATTCACATTGTCCCCACAATCAGAGTGCGCATAGTCCCAAGTAAGCGCTTCACATTTCCGCCGCTAGATGGCGTTGTGCAAAATTGTTCAGTCGCAATCACGCTTTGTGCTCGCACATAAAACGATAGCCTTTCCGGCCTTCATTTTGTGTGATTTAGGAGATTGTGAACGTTTTACATGCATCTTGTGCTTATTACAAGATAAATCTTCATGGTTTTACACACATTATACACATGATTGGATAAATACAAAATTAAAAGAAAATTAGGTCTCTACTAACAAAAATTTTCTGTATGCGTAAACTCTAGGAATTCATCAAACTATATGGGCATTTTCAGATATATTTTTTTATTATAACACACAGACACACATCGATTTGGTAAACAGGACCAAGTTGATCGAAAGCAAGAGAATAGTTTCGCCAACTCTTTGAGTAGTCATATAATAGTGCTTTGTAGGTATCTTGCGTTTCGTCAATTTCTTTGCTCGGCCATGCAGAAGCCAATAACGGTGGAGTTTGATTCCGCCTGAGGTGCGACATAAACTTAGTTTTGTTTCTAAATTGCAATGTGCCCTTTGTCTTTTTTAGGACAGATCGTTTTTTCTGAACCGATTTATTGGAAACGAAGTAATGAAAATGTTTTTGTTGGTAATAAAGATTCACTTTTATATTTACGTAATGTATAAAAATGCTAACACCATCGATGGCGTATCGCTAATCGAACAGCTTATCGGCCTACGAAACAGTCGTAGCACTTCTACGGCAAGCTACGCTTTTAAAAACTAAACCTAAAACTTAAAAATAATGTAAATATAAATTTTCTTTTAACTTTGTATTTATATTGTTACAAAAAACAGTATATTGAATTTGATATGCATTTGCACACCTTCAAAGTTCTCTACGAACTCTTGGTAACCGTAAAATTACTATGCGCTAGGCTCTCCTGGTGTGCTATGGACTCTCTACATGTATGTCCTAGACTTGGCTATCAGGCACTACTGATAGCTCAGTACCAAACCGACGTCGAGCCGAGGAAGACGCGTTCTGAATTTTTATAAAAAAATCGAAAAAAGTTTTTAACTAAAAAATCTCATTTCACCGCGATTTCAATAAGTTAGACTAGTTAGGTTTAAGGGCTAAAGCTAACTCAACTGGTTGTGAATAGTGTAGTTGCTTCGTAGTTGTATAGAACTTGTAGATTTTAAAACTTTTGTGTAGTGTACATTTTCTGTAAACTCTGTTGGAGTGGTAAGTATCAAAATGTTTGATTCTACAGGGACATAATGATGATAGGCATTTATATATGTAATTTTTTTAATTGACTTAAAACACTTAAAGTTGTATACATATAGTATCTTCACATCGTTAATTTTATTTAGTAATTAACTCAAATAGCAAAAATATATTTAAACAATCGTCGTTGTGACTATTTATGCTAGATTACTTAAGGCACATCTCTGTCTGCTATTTAAAAAAAAAGTAATTTCATATTAGCCACTAGCCGTTATCCAACCACGCAGTAACGTTCAGTGAAAGATTAATTTTGTTGCTTATGGCATTCTCTTACAATTTTGGATGTTACAATTTAAAAATATTCTATTGTCTCATCATAAGCATCCTTCTGCAGGTCTAATACAGGGCATAAAAAAATTTGCAACTATTTGCAATTGTGATAATTACTTTTAATAATTCACACAGAAAATATCTGTAAAACTGTTCCCGTAATGTAAAGAGAGGCAAACTGAATTGTAGCCAACGATGCGTTCATCTTACCGAAAGTTTTGAAGGCTTTTGCGCTAAGTGGGATCAGCGCCTAGACGAAGCTTACGTTTTATGAAGATGGATGATCGACCATATTACTAATTAAAAAGTCTTTACGAACAGTATATTAATTTTTTTATTTTAAGCCAACTGCTAAGATATCAGATATCAATTCATATTTTTATAGGGGTTACTTAAGAAACATTTAAAGAATAGTTATCAGCGTGCGTTTAATTAAAAAAATAGATATCTGATACAAATTCTTAATGTCTTAATTCTTAATCAATCGAATTAAAAATACTCTTTATATATGAAATAAAATTTGAATTGTATATTCGCAATACATCTTTAGTATTAAGTCGTTAAAATATCCCGCAGAGATTAGGCGACTAAGCAAACAAGTTTATCTTAAAATTATTCGTCAATAAAAATTTGAGTATACGTAGTTTATTTAAAACTAAAGCTCGTAAAAATTACTATAAAGCCAATAATGTTAATATTAAGCATTTATTTTCCCATTTACGTTTAAAACCTATAAATGACACTTTCTAGGATTTTTCGAATTTTTGTATTTTGCGCCAATAAGTAAAGATTTTCCCGAAAGCTCACGTTTTGAATTCACATACCATTACCAAAGCTGATTTACTGACGGATAGTAACCAGTTCAAGCTGAAATAGGTTTAAATTCAGACGAAACCTGACTGAAATATCCGGAGTAAACCTCATTTTATGATTTTCTTTTTAAACTTTGAATTAATCTACAAATTCAATTCGACATAAAAGATTAGGCAAAACATTACGTATGTGTTATTTTTTAATTAGAGGTAATCTTCTTATTTATACTGCCTCAAAAACGGTTTAACCTATTTTAATGCTATTCTAAATATATTACTTATATAAATTACCTTTAATTTCATCTCTTTACCCCTCTATTTCTTTCACTTCCAAGAACGTAATAAACAATTTATGTGATAATAATTTAGTATTTTATAATAAAGTTTATTGTCATTGCAAAGAGTTATTTTATAAGAGCGAGCCAATTCATCTCAAAGCCCGCTCGAACAGCAAACACCGGTATGATGTAATTACTTTAAAAGCGCAAATATTTTTATACGAAACGTCTGGAGGCTGTATTAATAAGACTGGCTTGCCCGTAATAGTTTAAACAAATCCATTAGATAGTATGGCCATATTCCCCAGATACGAATATTGGCTTTTTAGCAAGAAGTATTTCTTTAGATTTAAGATTTATTCAAAAATGCCATACCAAGCAAATCGCAATGTGGTTAATCGGTTTAAATTAATATTAACTTAGTTTGCAAGATACTTATGAAAATCCACGTTTATAAAAAATTACGCCTTAACATTTTACTCGCGACTAGAGAGACTAGAGCCATGTTGATATGTCATGGAGTTCTCGCGGCTTAATTAGAGCCTCTATAGAGATCGTTTGACTCCAATTAAAAATGCGAAAAACGCTACCTTTTCATAATTAGGCGAGACTCTTGCTTAATTACAAGAATTACTGTTTTGACATTTATTTTTATCACTTATGGTGTAAATTATGTTTTCCTATAATTAATTAGGAATTTGAAATTACATGTAATTAATAGGAAATTGTCTAAAGTTTTAGGATTACTAGTGTTGAAAATAGAATTGTATTTTCACTTTCCATATCCAAAGACCACATTTCTAAGTATTTATCCGTTTATTCCAACAATATTTCTAATTGTTGCCCAAAACATTGTTAATTAGTCAAACAGTCTGTTGTTCGTTTGTAACAGTAACTAAACCTAACGTCACGGAGCGTATCACGTGCCCAAACGAATTTATGGCCTCACCCTTCCCTATGAATTAGTTTTTGCACTATCTTCTAGTAGAGGCAACCTCTGTCCAAATTATAAGCTATAGCGTTATACACAGTTTGGCAATGTCATGCTTTGATCTCATAACCAACCTGAGTATGTCATATTTGATGTGAAATAAAGGCTCTTTATTAGTCCTATTCATAGTTTTAGAACATTTCTAATACGATTTTTAAGCAACTGATTGACCCACAGATAATTAGTGTGCTTTTTACAGACTAGATGAAATAGGTTTGAAGGGCCTTTGAACATTGATAATACTTTCTAACCTATTCTATTATGAAATCCATTCCAATGTTTCTACTTGGAAGATAAACTAACATAAAAACGTAATTATAGGATATAATAAAACGTTAAAACGTTAAAGTCCGACAACGCTAACGTGTCTACTTTAAAATCTTGTCTGCGATCGACGACACAATAGTTAAAGAGTTGTTTAAATAGTTATAGACCTTTGCGTCCCCTACTACAATGGACAACCCATTCGACATATTCATATCTCGAGGCGACTTCAATTTATTGTTTTAATTAAAACTCGCGCTCCAAGACAGTTTTGGGGTTCACACCGCTATTAATTTTGGTCGTCGTGACGCGTTGCATTTAGAGAGTTGTGGTTTAAATATTGCTCATTAGTTATAAGTAAATTAGTTTACAAATTAATAGTTTTAGGTTATTTATTTCTGTATGATCTTTTTCAAATTTCGAATTGTTTTTTATTATAATTCATATAAAATCATATACATAGCACTATCACGAACTTGACTTTTGTGTGTAATCTAGTACACAAAACAAAGTTTATTTTTGTTGGCTATTTCCTAAAAATACTTATGTGAAAGGGAAGAAAAAATAGGAATCTATCGAAAGGAACTTATCTATTGCGCCGGTCGTTAAGATGTGAGCATTTATCTCATGCGGTCCAATTGAACTGTTTTCTTGCTTCGATTTATTGTGGGTAGGCCGAAATATTGCGAGCCAGGTGCGCTTTTAAATGCTTTTTTATCTGATAATTTATTTTTCCACCTTTTCAAGTTCTTTGTTTGTTTTATTTTAGCCTTTTTTGGTTTATAGTCTTGCTATTTTTAAACACTATTATTGGCACAGATTCTATATATTATATTATTTATATTATAGTAGTTAGATGTACTTATACGTAAATAAATTTGCGTCATCACAGTTGAGAGAGTACTTTTGAAAGGTGTAGTCGTAGTTTTACCTTATCAGCATAGTAATTGGTTATAATTAATAGAGGGACTTGGTAATTAAACGATAAATGTAATTGCATGTAAAGTTAAATGTATCGTAGCTATAAATCAATCGTAGGCGGATTGATGGTGATGCCCAATCAGGCGGAAACGATGCATCGGCTCCGAATCGATGTCGAGACGGTTCGACGTGATGGTAAACAATAAGGCAGATTGCAATCGAATTGGATTCGAATAGGATTAATCGATTATTAGTATGGGTTCAATTGTGTCTTTAAAATTTGCGAGTTGTTTGTTGCCGGGGTTATGTGCCGAACATGAATTTGCTGCATTCAAAGGCAACTTCCTTTTAGTGTTACGAATTCTATATTTCTAAAAGTTTACAGTATGTAAACTTTTAGAAATATAGAATATATATTTAAACTGAATTCAGTTTTAGATTTACCTTAGCATTTTAGAGTTCAGTTTAAATGATGGGGCAGATATTAGTTTGCTGATTTCTTTAAAAGAGATAGTTTTAATTATGCTATCCATACAATGGAGACGAGACGGTACAGTGATATATATGTCTCTTCGAAAAAATATTACAGTGGATGTCATAAATATTAAACCTATCTTCGATATTTCCAAGCGATTGATTCTTTCCAAACCCTCGACAAAGCAAATGAACGAAAACTTACGACAGACTGTCCAATACTGGAAATCGCGAAGGTATAACTTACCATTAGCTCCATGACGAGGTAGCGCTCGCATTTCTAAATGTGTATTACAACTAGCTACTATGTACATTAAGGTGGTTAAGTGTATAAAAGAAGCGGAATTCAAACCTATAGGAGAACATAAACCTTTTATAAAAAGCTTGACAAGCTACAATGATTATAAAACATAAGCTTAATTTCTGTATGTCTAGTAATAAATAATTGGTGGCTATTGTTCGTTTATCTATGTTCGATTCTAACCATTTTGTATCTTTGCGTGATGTTGTGAACCTATTGAAAGTTACTACTTCAAGATGATTGAAAAAGATTTATGGTTAAAATATTAAGATATTTTTTGCATTTTTCCCTATATACAATATTTATCCCGATACCCGGATATCTGAAAAAAGCCTATTCAAAATAACAAATACGAAAAGAAGTATATCCCAAATCTATTGATCTATCAAAAATAAGCAACTGAAAGTTAAATCATCCCGGAAAACGCCACAAATCGTATCCGTTTATATAAATATAATCAAAGATATTTTCTGCAAAATTTATTTTGGCCGAAGGGTGTGTGTCGTCACAGTTCACTGGGCATTGGGTTGCGAATCCGCTGTATTTTTATATGCATTTATGCTTCGCTCGGCATGCTCCGAGGTATACTTTCTGACATTGAAATACGCTTTCGAAATTTTTTTCACGGAATATAAGAGATGTTGAAACGACAATTTTACAACGCAACATCCAGGCCTTTAACTAAACTGGTTATTCCAACTACTTCGTCTTTTTTGCTACGTTTGTTTCGATAACCATTCCAATATTTAAATATTCGCGAGATATTTAAATAAATTACGCACAGTCACATGGAAATATAAGTTATGGTCTATCGTTAGAGGATTTAGTTCACATATCAAAAACTGCCATAAAGTAGTACATATGAAGTTATTGTAGCAAAGTGTAATATCGCGCGCTGCCATTAATCTCCTCTGATCGGCCCCACTGCATAAATAACGCAATAATTGCTGTTTTCACTATAAATCGTGACAAATGACAGAGCACTCGGCGCCTCCTCACTCATACATTCGTTATTAATTTCTATGAAACCTTTATGTTTTATTGAGCTGTAATCTTCTACATTACGCCGCTGTAATAATATTTATTCGATTATATTCTTGCTTCCCTATTTTGCTATTTGTTCAAAATTAATGATTTGAACATTTTTATGTACTGTTTATTATACATAAACAAACCTAACCTTTATGTACGCGATTGTCCGGCGCAAAAATTGCTTGGCCTCGCTCAGTCGCTTTCTCTTGGCATAGATGGACAATTCGATTATATCTGAATACAAATATTAATGTAAAAGATGAATTTTAAAGTGGAAGTTGCTGTTTCCTTTCCCTTAAGATGTGGAATGAATCATTACGATATATATCTACTGAATCATATCACAAAATATTTATTGTTTCAGATTGTAGTGACTCCATTTGGTAAGTTATATATTAGAATAATCATTAAATATCACCAGTAATTTAAGTATTTTGTAGCTTGTGTTATGTGTAAAACTACTAAGTAAACAGACGTAGAGGATCAATTTCGATTACGACATTGCGATAGTAATGCAAGTTTGATAAATAAATGCTTTTTGTGTCGACAGTCAAAATGTAAAATACTTTAAACCTCACACTATCTCTTTACCTCACGCGGGTGTTAAGCGACTTTAGGTTAAAATTTATATTCTGCACTCTTTAAAATATGCAACTGTATCTTCTATTCAAAAGTAACATTTGACATTTGGAAATAGAGTCTACGTTTAATTTATAACGGTTTGAATGAAAATGTTGGGCATTTCGGATTTTAGTCACAATGAGTCGAGACAACGACAAATATTCTTTTGCTTTTAAGCTATAATATATTATTAATTTCCATTGATTAGTTTTCCGATTTATTTGAAGATAGACCTATACAAAAGAATGTGATTTTAATGTATTTTTAAGATATAGTGCGCCATTGTACTTATAATAACTTAAACAGCTCATATATTATAAAGAATTAATTAGTATTCTAAGTAGACAAATTTTTCACACGTAAAACATAATTTTCCGCAGTCAAACATTACTTTGACTCAATGAAGTCTGTTCGTAGAGATATCATAAGGACGCTGCGGCGTCGGGGCGAAACGTGCGTCGAGTGTTTAAGGGTTCTTGCGTCATATTACTAATAAATTTGACTGATATGGTATAAACACAATTTTGGTTCAACTATTCATGTGTTATAATCCATAATCAGCATAGTTAATAGAATCAGGCGTTACATTACAGAAGTTTATAGTACAAACCCCTAATATACCAATTTACAAGCAATAAATAATAAAGCAGATTTGAGTGATTACGGGTTTTTTTCGCGGAGATTCGTTTAATTGCTTGTAGATTGATCCATAATCAGCAGTCAATTGATATATTCCAATAGGAACTCTTTTCATCCAGTTCATCGATTGGTTGAAGACGTGTTGAAAGTATTTAGTATCGTTTTACAAAACCAGGATGTATATCAAGTAATAAAATTTAACATGAATAAAAGGTCGAACAACAATACCTACTTTAAAATAAGGTTCAAAAGCATAACGTTGCGAATCAACCGCATTGCGATGTTAAAGATCTTCAGTGTTTGCCTTCGGTAAGGTGCACTGAAATTCATCTCAACAATATTCTGTAAATGAATTTCAACCGTATGTACACAGTATAAAGTTAAATTTTGGCAATCGATACAATTTATAGCCAATATTTAAAGTCTGAATTTCTGGTGAAAAAAGAATTTTGTCGGTTTATAATATTTCGTAGCCAGGCGCCAGGTGGTTTTAATAGATGTGATAATTCAATTAGTACAATGTGTGTTTACCTTACTTTAGTTAAATTATATTTTACTCATTTTATGTTGAATTTGATATTAATATCTATAATGAATTCATACATCATCATTATGATCGTCAGCCTATAATCAAAAACTGCTGGACACAGGCCTCTCAAGGAGCGCCACAGCACTTGATCCTCGGCCTTCCTCATCCAGCCACTACCGGCTACCTGTTTAAGGTCATCGGTCCAGCGGGCAGGAGGCGTCAATATTATTATGTCGAATTCATGCATAATAATATTTATTTATGCGGACGACATGGGATCCATATTGGTTAGTTACAAATATCTTCAAGCTAATTACAGTAACATAACATCTATAAAAAAATATATAAAAATAACGACTGGGAATAGTACGCATAACTGCTCTCCAATTATTGACTAAGATAGAGTCAACTATAGTAATCCGGAGCTGTTCCGACTGCTTCAAAGAAGAGCCTCTGTTCTTGCCCAACTACTGAACGCTAATATTGGAAGCGCAGAGCACCAAGCAACCAGTAAAGCTAATCTGTTCCTTCGAGTTTCTCAATTTGACAGTGTGCCTTTAACAGCATTATTTTGACTGCAATACTCTAACGGTAAACAAGGAAACGACAATGACCATATAATATAAAATTTTTTTAGTCTCAAGCAAGCGTTATTTACACGAATATATGTTGGTACAGAATGCAAGGTCCCTACTAACTTTTTTCACTGGATCCAAATACTCATCGTAAGAAATACATTCAATTGTAATACCCTTGTTAAAACATTGTCTACTTATAATGTTAACATGTCTCATGCATCAACAAATCTGGCGGATTTGTAATGACCTAAAACATAATATTGTTCTACGTACGGACAATCTGCGTAATAGTGTTATGCGATAAAGTAATAATAAATTAATTGAGGATATTATGCAGTAACACATCTGCATTGCGCGGCGCAGGTTAACCGAGCAATAGTTGCCCTGCTATTAGGATTCAAACCCAATACCATTAATACAACATTAGTTAACAACATTTCGTAGATTTGAAAGTAAATATTTCTCGTTAGTTATGTACCAACCCTTATCCGAGTACGTGACTTTTTGTGCTGAACAAGATGTTACCGGACAGCGCTGTGAGGAACTTTTTTAAATACAATATTGTCTTTGTATCATTACTAATTTAGCATTGGGCTAATGCAGTGGTATAAGACAAAAAGTCATTGATATGAAATCATAAGTAAAGTTGTTTTTTTTGAGTCATCCGGTGAAAGTGCTGAAAACAATATTCGTTAAACGAAATTCGAATTGTATATCAAAGTGGTTATACACAATTATCAGTTATGTATGTAAAAGTTTCAACCGCGCACCACCACTGTGAGGCATCAGCTGGCTATTAAAAGCTTCGTATATGGTGCCAACGCTCTAGCGAGCACACTTGTAGTGTATCAGTAAGCTCCAAGCTCCTTTATCGCTATCCTTATCTATTTGTTTTCTTCTCTTCGGGTAATGTCTTAATTAACGAATGAAAGGTAACAGCTTATAGGTAAGAGCTAGCTTTTATTGGTAGGTTGTGATGGAGAATTCACTTAATATTTAAATCATCTAAAGAACAGCCTTCAACACTTAGGGTGGAACACTAATCTGTGTGCAGTAGATAGAGCAGCGTGCAAATTGTGCGTCGTAAAATTTTTTACAGCCTCATAAAACGAGTTAATTCCAGTTTGCGGCACTTTGCCCCCGGCCCCGTCCCGGCGTAAGTGTTTTAAGTCCACTTTATGCCTAGCACATTAACATGAGCACTTGTGAGCGTACTTTGTGTTTGTGGCTCAATCTTATTATTGTTTCTTAGTCACTGCTTAACTGTGAAATAAAACTTATTAACAGCGAAAATGTTTCTGGAGATGTTCTTCATACATTGCGTTGTAATTATAATCGTTCCTAAAGATGGCTTTGTTTTTTTAATAAAACCGAGCAAGTGCAAAGCGAACTCGCTGTGTTCTGTAGCAATATCATTTTATTATATATTTTGCTTCCAAGTTGTAGTTCTAGCGGCAACAGATTTCAACAGTGAAAATTTTAACTGTGAGTAACTGAAGCAAAAAGTATAAATCTACTATTACATAAACTTTTTATACAAGACGCTGCATTCACTATAATTAGGTTATATATGTGATATATATATTTAAAGTGTTAAAATGAGTGTTTATTATTTTTATAAAAGTAGGAGTAAATTTAAACAATATCTTTAAATGACACACCAAAGCTTATTCACAGGAAATTATTATTATTTTCACACAGCCACAAGAAACAAACATATTCTAAAACAATCGCGCCCGCGGTAGCGTTTATTAGCGCAAGTAATAAGAAAACTTGGGCGAATCTTTGTGAATTTGCATTTTATCAGGCAAAGAACACAACTTAGTCGAAGAATGGCTTTATACAGGTGTGAAGAATTCAAAAATCCTTTTTAATACATATAATATTTGGTTCTTGATTTTAGGCAATTTTTTTAATAAATAGAGAAAATAATAAATGAGCATTGCACAATTTATTTGATTACTCTTCGACAACTTGGTTTGCGGAATAATAATCGTGCAGGCCTACTTAGCAGAGGGGCCCAGGTTCGAACCTCGGTATAATCAATATTTACAAAAAATTAGGGTCTAAATAAACTGTGTAAGTATTGTTACGAGTTGTACACACATAATACAATCTTTAGACTTAATCGATCGCGTCTAAAAATATTTCCCAATGTTTTAAGAAACATATTTGCCATACCGATTTTGTAGACATACGAAGAATTTTCTGTTTTCTTAAAGTAACGATGAATTTGAAATTATGGATACTTTAAAACTATTACATAACGCCATCCTTTTACCTCCAACGTCTTTTGATAACAATATTGCCCCGGTTTTTATCTCAGGCTTTTTATTACGCGACAACTAGAGGCCGCGATTGGCCCGGACTTGGAATTATTTTATATTTTGCTTCTATTACCAAGAAAATGAAATTTGTCGCTGGGATATTGCGCTTTGACAAATTGTATATGTGGCCTCTTGGGAATATGTAGCTTTGTTTGGCATTCATTCTTAGTTTCTGGATTTCATTTTGACTTAATATGGTGGTAAGCATAAACACATAATGAAAGAACCTGTAGTATAAACTATAGATACATAGTAATTGTTGCTATATTGAATAGCAATTATGGTTTTATATGGACGAGTAGCGAGCGCTTCCTTTCGATTTTATATGAAAGTTAGCCTGTTATTAAGGTGCGAATCAAATCAAAAACCAAAAGGAATCTGTTACCTGCTCATGCTAGTCGCATGCACATGCAATAGTTTCATATTAGAATTAACAGTAGCGGTAAAATTAAGTCGCCTTAGGTTTAGCCTACAAACCCTACCTACAAATTATACAAAATAAATTGTTATTTAAACAAGAGTATGCAATTCTGGAGAATTAATAGCCGCTAGTACATTCCTTTATAATGAGTGCGATAAAACAATCTTCGCATTAAGGTGCAATGTATGTTGCCTGCCTGTTTTATATGGCCCTCTCGAAATTAAATGCCTCCGCGAGGGTAGCACGCTGGAGCGGAGATAATTCTACCTAAGAGATTATTTTTAGGGAATTTTCATATTCCTGAAAAAACTACAGTTGTCACCTTTTATTAGGTCTCAAACGGTTAGTCTTGTTCTTGTCCTTGCAGTAAACAGTTTAATAATTACTGTATTTATCACTTTTTTCATTTGATTTATTGCTGAAAACTGTGTGGCTATGCCAATCTGATATAATCTACAATATACAAGCTATTGATAATATCAGCAATAGAAGAATAGACATTACGAATGAATGTGGCATTACGTGGCTCTATATTCCCAAACGTAGGTGTATAAGTCTGGATTGTCTAAAGCAAAGTTCTATAAATCGGATGAAGCCGTAATATCGTGCTCTACGAGTTCCGTAATAGGCAATTTTCGACATCCAATCCAGACGCAATAGGTCTCCAACGATTTAAATATTCTCAAACATTTAAGTATTTTCCCTGAATGTAAGAGTGATTGAGTGAATTTCAGTTGTTTCTTATGTAAATAAATCTTGCGCGGCCTATAACGGCCTATAAGGCGGTTTAGATTTTTATATTTATTTATACTTTCTAGTATTACAATAATAATGATGCGATTACAAAACCCGCTTCTCTAAATTAGTGAATTTGAACATTACATAAAGCATTGATTGTGACAAGGCTAAGGGTAACAAATAAGAAAATTGTAAATTTACTATAGAAACATTCTTTTAAATTATTTACTAATAAACAAAAAGCAACTCTGATTTATTGGAGAGCACCAGGCCATCGCCAACAAACGATTACTTCTAGGTAAAGGGTTACATACTCCTGTTAAAAATATATATTAACATGGATTATTTTTATACACAGCGAGTATTTTTTAATTATTAAGTAAAAAATAGAATAAAAAAACAACTCATGTATGAATTTTTTTAATTTATGTAGTTTTGAGATTTAGACGATAATTATTTGCTCTCTAGTTTGCTAACTTTAACAGCACACAAGTCAAAAATTGAGAGTACTAAATGACACAACAGACTGACGATTTGACATATTGATTTGTACTGACAATACAAGACTACAAAAGCATTGGAAAAAAAGCAAATCTAAAGTTTATAAGAGGGTACAAGGGAATATATATTTATAAAATCTTCTGTAGTACTTTTTTATGGGAAAACGAGCAGGTGAGTTGCGTAGGATTAAGTGCGAATCGGTGTCTAAGGAAATTCGCTCTGTCTTTCAACTATTGGTTAACGCATGTTTGTGACCGTGAAGGTGTTACAGTTTTGCTATCTAACTTAAATATCTATTGAACGTTCCGTCGTTCTCGTTTGACAGAGATGTTTTTGAAAAATATCTATATTGTTTGTTAAAGTCTCTTAACTATTTGGTATTTGTAAAAGAACTAATTAAAAATCTCCTCGATAAGAACTTAACGATATTACATAAAGAGTTGACTAGTCCTAATTTACCGAATATGAATTTATTGTTATAAATATTCATTTAAATGAATTAACAGAAATTAATGTTAAAAATTTTAATTGCATGCAATCATTTAGCTGTAATTTTGAGTTGCGAGCGCAAACAGTCGGACGAGGTATTGTTGCATTAATTTTCCTGTTCCGGCCCACTTT
Organism: Pontia daplidice; assembly: GCA_963693355.1. NCBI lineage: Eukaryota > Metazoa > Arthropoda > Insecta > Lepidoptera > Pieridae > Pontia > Pontia daplidice. Next base: position 395,259 of record CAVNZL010000086.1, read on the forward strand.
GTAAGATAGTGGAATAAAAGTGGGGAAAAATTCCAACGGAAATTAAAAGGTTTCGCATTTGTACGATTTGGGTAATATTTTATTTTCGTGTTATCGTATTTTTTTATTATTAGTTTTTCACCAGACTCGAGGGGTGGAGCCAAGCGCAGAATTGTTGGAAATAATTTACAGTTATTTTTGTGATTTGTAAATACAATATTTCCAAATTACTATATAAATGATTTTATTTTTTAGTTTACCGTACTTTAAAATCTGTGAAAATCTATTTCGGCCTGTTTTAGAGATATTTAATAAAATAGCCTAATTATATAGTAGTAGGTACAAACAATAGTTAGGCCATACTTAAATAAAATCTAGAAACACTTGGCACTTCCCATAGTGCGATTAATTCGCGTTCGGAACGTGTATGAATTATTGATGCTAATGAATTCCCAGGAATGTTAACATGTGTGAAGATACCCGACAATCCTTGAAATATTCATAAGACTGAAGCAGTGAAATTAAGTTATTTAAATGCACTGAATATGAAACATTACACGATTAAAGACTATATATAGAAATCCTTTGATTTTTTGTAGGTGTAATTTTATAAATGCACCTATGAAGCATAGGTGCGATTATGATCTTTATTATATATTTTATTTGTTATATAGTTGGCGAATTCTTTGGTTGATTTTTTACGGTGTAAAAAAATTAAGATTACTAATGAACAAATTAAATTAATCATGGACAGCATTTCGGAAACGAGGAAAACATTAACCTTTTCACGTAACGATATGTACATATATGCAAAGAGAAGTAAGCAATTAATAAAATTAGATGTATTTAATTTGTTACATCATATTAAACTGTGTGGCAAAACTAGTTATCTATACTCCATTATCAGATTAAAGTCCGACAAATGAATAGCGAACAATCTGCTAGCGACGTGTAAAGTCACGTGATTCCTACAAATGCTAAAAAACAAACAACAGATGATCTTTAAAAAGAAAGCAATTCTGAAAAACTAGTCAGTGCATTAATAAATGCTCGTGAGCGTCGGACACAGTTACAAAAAATCTGTTTTGTGTCTTCAAAAGAAATTTAGATTAATTAAAGTCACGCAAAACCTGACGCCTTGATAATTCTAGTGAGACATTTTTCATTATTAAAATATTTATATCTATTATCATTTAACTTTGAATCATATCATCACAATGTAGTTCTAAACAGTAATAGTAGCCGCTTGGGAGTGTGATGAGTTATATAAATAACTAGCTGATCCGGCAACCATTGTTTTGCCATAGATGCGATTTCTAGCAAACATTTTTTTAGTTCAATAAAAATAATTATCAGCTTTTAGTATGCGGGGATATGTTTGTAATCGAAAGCGTTTTAAAAAAATAAAAGTATGCTTTATTTAGTTAGGCGTTAACAGTTAATTGTGACTGTCAATTAATTATAGACAAATAATTTGCTATAAAATAAAATTGCAACATAATTCAAGATCTAACTATCCTATCTCTTAAGTTGGACCAGACTGCTCACGGTGTGCCAATTTAATTTAAAATCGGTTAAGTAGTTGAGGAGTCCATCGCGGACAAACATCGTGACAGGAGATTTATTTATATTAAGATGTAATAAATTCCCATCACAGAACTGAAAGAAAAGTTCTGTTTAATTTTTCTAGGAGATGCCAAGGTCAATGCGTAATTTAAAGCGTACAAAGCCCACGCAAGTTGCTTTAAAGCTAAACCTTCGAAAACTATTGAGTCCTTAGAAGTATGGAAAAGTTTAGAAGTATAGATTTCAGAAGCAATTACATTTGGCCGGCCCAAGTTTACTAAAAGCAGATAGTCCCGAGGCAACACGATTCGCTCCGAAAATTCTCAAATTAAAACGTTTCCAATATAACTAATGGCCTTTTAAGATTTTATAACAAAGAAAATCTTCGGCGGATAGACCGAGTTCGCTTGCAAATTGAGAAACTTCAATCTGCAGTGCGGGCTAATTTTATAATTGCTGTTTGCACTTGAAATTGGATTGATCCGAAATCAGTTTCTCTTTTTTAACATAATCTATATCAGTTTGATTTTAATTAATAGGAATCAAGTTATTCAACTTGTTGATATTGTCTTTAAAACTTAACTGATATTAATTTCCTACTTTTAAATTAATAATAGTAGCAAGACCACTTCATAATGTACGAGTTCTACAAAAGAGACCTTATGTTCACACATTCACTATTGGTTGGATCTTATTTGGATCTTAGCTGGAAGCTATGATGGTCACTAAGGATCTGCTATTTTCTAGGTTTAAGGATTTTTATGAAGCTGAAATTTCAATTAATTCGAGTATACATTAACCATTAATCTATCTTTCACCATTACGTACACGAAGTTACTTTAAGCTCTTACTTGCTGAACTAAAAAGCTCTGTATAAAGCTCTTACGAAGTGGAAAGCGGAAGTTGTATTGCGTGTCGGTTACATTCATTGAGCGTAGTTTGAATAATTAACGCAATCTGAACCGCATCTTCTCTTAGTTTCAATTAGTGTTGGTTACGTTATATGACAAAGCTTTTATCTAACTACATTAATTCATTACTTTTTTAACGAAATGATAGGTCTTTGCGGAAAGAAAACCTCTAAACCTAACCTAACCTTTAAGATTGGATATTGACAAAATAAGTGAATTCGTTTAAATTCACACGTTTATTTAAACGCGTAAGGACTATGTTTATAGTCAGGAATGGAATACTATTTAAAAATTAAATAATTAAAGCACAGACTGTATGTAGAAAAAAAAAATCAACTTCATAGACAATAATTCTTCAAGAAAAACCCACCCACAACTGGCGTTTATGCATTTTATTTCCCATCAATAGTCTGTAAAAGAAAGACATGTTAGAACAACATGTCATAGAAACACTAATTAAAATAATGAAGAAAACCATTAATTAAGAAAGAAAGTTAACAAATCATGCAATTAAATAGATTCCTTTAAAATGGTGGAAACCTGGCGGCAAATGGCGTTCGGTATAAATGTCCGTATTTACATAAAATGGTAAAAACTCGCGCGTATCTCGACTTGCTGAATTAACATTCTTTTGGAAATAAATTAAAGAACGGTCGCTTAGCTAGCACTCGGTCGTGGGGTGACCATCCGTTTTAATACGTACACATTATTTTTATTATTATATAACATATTATAGAACAAAGAGAAACAATAGATGTTTGTTGAGATAGTAATAACATAATTATTCAAAATATCAAATAACCTAATGCCTTTAAAAAGTAGAAAAGTACAGATTTCATAATAAAATTGCAATGTGCAGACAATATTGTTGTACTGTTTATTACTTGACATTTTAAGGCAACTAAGTGACACGTGATTGACATAAATGTAATGGATGAACTTTTAAAAACTAAACTATTTTAAAAGAGTAATGTACGTCAAAGTTAGATAATAAACAGAAATGAAATGAGGCACGATATTTATCTCATAATGTATATGTAAATTCAGCAATAACATAACACAATTTTTATTTTTCACATCTCAGGAATAAAGTTCACCCAAGTGTGCAATAGATGCAATTTATTTTACGAGCTTCCAGTATTTATAAGACTATTAAATTCGTAAAGGCAAATATAACTTTGAACGAAGTCTAATTTTGATTTTGAAATTTTGTTGCTTACAAATACTGAATGGGAACTTTTGTACTGTGTCCAGTTCTTGCAACACTATGTAAATAGTAAAAGTATTTTTGTAACATATTTCATTTTTTTATACATTCCACAGAGTATATTATTGACTATCTAAATTAAATGATAGTTGCTGTATAGAAAAAAATTGCATTGAGTATATCGCCCTGATTAATTAATTAAGCTTCACAATCGTTAATTAACGATTGTTGGATGATGATTCATAACTAGTTAAATAAGAAAACATATGTCTTATTTTGAATAAAATATAAAGAGACTTAGGTTTACACCGAGTTATTCGGTCATCGGTATATAAAAAATATTTTCTTAGCATTTGTGGTCGGTATTTGGGAGTTCTCATCGTCTCTCGGATAAAGGTTTGGTTTGATGAGCAATACTAAAAGTAAACAATATGAATAATATAATACTAAAGAAAATACTTTATTAATTTATTAAAATTCCAAATATGGAAACCCTACGATCAAGTTGTGCTCAAGGTTGGGCGGGGTTCGAATAAAAAATAGATTTTTTAAATAGGTTTTGTGGCGCGAAGTGATTTAATGATCTGGCATTGGCATGCCGCTCACGGTGACGTGCGATTTTTTATTTGTAATTGATTAAATGGGGGTGAATGGGAGATTGAAATTCCTCTGCACGTGTGACGCGAATGGTAACTGCTTTAGAGGGTATTGAGACCATGAAAATTGGATCTCATACTAAAGAATTGATTTAAATTTCTAAGTAACAAAGATGATGAATATATCTTTAGATTTAGATTTATATTGTATAATATTTTTGTATTTACCAACATAATATAATGCAGTTTTCGTCACCTTAAGAAGATACGAGATTTTTAGATAGTTAATATAGAACTCAATTTATTGATATAATGATATTTATATGGGCTTTTAGATAAAGCGTTCCGTAAGATTCGTAATTTTATATCATCTAATATATATAAACAGTTATAAGTTCTCAAGGAATATTATTTTATTTTATTTATTATAGTGTAAGAAGCAGTAAAGATACAGCTTTGTAATAAATTCACGCTACAACCTTTGCTGGGAAATTAATACTTGCTCAATTACCTTCGTTACTTGAAATTGTAGGCAGGAAGTTTACTTGATACTATTTGAATATGTTAAATAAACAGTTCTACTTTATTAGATAATTCTATCTAGACAGAGCATAATAATAACTTAGATCTGTTGATTTAATGAAAATTTTTGAACAATAATCTAATATAAATTAACCTCCTTGAAAAAAGATTACTTGTTTTAAAAAAGTTCTATTGTCATTACGACATACACGCGTTGATGAAAATATGTAGGTATACGTATTTACTGAAGGTCAACTAGACTAATTTGTTATATAAATAAGGAAGAACAGCAGTTTTCGCATTGTCAAAGTTCGCTCGTTTGCCCTAGTCTTTAATTTCATAAATTTTCTGTATGATAGCTTCCCTACAAATATGTAAATCTTTCGCTTATTACTCCAATTTTCATCTTTGTTGTCACAATTTCTACTATAACTGGTAAGCAATGATCGTAAAATATCAATAATGTTAGAAATCTGGAAGTTATTCAAAGCTCCTGTATTATGGGATGGGTTACATTGAAATGTACCTAGAAAAATCTTAAGCAACATTATCAATATGAAGACAATATCTTCCAACGCGACATTTACAATAAGTCGAGATGATCCGGACAGGATTTATTCCGCACGCCTCACTGGAGAGGGCCCCTCTTCATATGACTTTTATTTTTTATTATTTCACTTTTCGCCAATGGAGATCCGTAGTAAAATACTCGATAAATATCGAGTGAATATAACTTTATAGCATGGTCAGATCAGATTAAAACCCGATATATATAGGTGACAATTGTCTGTGTGTGGAAAAAATATAATCTAAATAGGTAAAATGATTATATGTACGGAACCACGGTACCAAATTACGGAATATGTTAGAAAAATGTGGAAAAGGCCCATCTCGGACAATCTATGTAGAATCTATTGCGGCGCCGGCCGTAAGGCAGTGAAATGAGCCGGAAAATTAGCGGGTTTACTGCATTGACCAGGGAATGGACTTTCGTATAAAGTATTTTATATATAGCTCTATATTTTAATGGGATATATGGTAAATAAAAGGCGAAACCTTAAAAAAATTACAGTATGTATCGCATTGATACTGAGAAAAATCACATTAATGATTTGAATCACGCAATAACTTCCCTGACCACACTTCTTTGTTCACAAGTAAATATATATGTTAATAAATATAAAACAATCGTAGTTATTAAAAATCACTTTATATACCACAATACATTCTTAGTACACAACGTTCATTTTCGTGTCGGCGGACGGCTTAGAATACTTTATAAAAGTACTCTTTTAAAATAGCGAGTATTGAAATGAACTGCAAAAGTAAATCTTGCTACGAAAAAGTTTGCCATTTTCCACGTAACAGATATCGGCTGCGTTCGTATTGAATGTAAGTACTGTTATATTAAGGCTTTCGAGTTTATTGAAAATGCTCATGTTTTTCATATTGCTACGTTTACTTCAAAACTTTCATATGCTGTACGGATGCGATGGATTTACATCCTGTTTTAAAGAAACTCTTAAATTCAGTTTATACATTTCACTAGCAAGAATAGGTCCTGAATATGAATTTATTGGTTTTTTTCATAATATCGCTAGATTCCATTGCCATTGTTCAGAAGCAGAAAACCACGGGTATGGTTTTTAAATATGTAACTTTTATCTATTTCGCGAATTCATTGCACGTCCATAAATGAATTCCCAGAAACACATAACTCTTCATAGAGGTTTCTCTAACAGGCCGTACGTATTTCTGTATTTACTTTTTAATACATCTTTTACCGGATGAATCAATAGGAAACCAGCAATCAGCGAATGAGTTAGAACATAAAACTCGGCAATGAACAGCAACATTGGTAGCGCTTTCAATGTGGAGGCTCTCGTGTGTGCGCCAGACTATGATAATTAACGCTCAAACTCACTAGCAGACTGGCTCGATAGATGCTAAAAGTCATTGCTGTTTATGTATTGAATTGAATTCATTTTTACTTAGTTGACATATGGAATAAATTATTTCACCAAAGTTACTCTATCTCTATCTACTTGTGATATAAGGGTAGTACTTAAAACTGTTATAAATATTACCTATATTGGTATAAGAGAACGCTATATCACCGACATATTTAAATTATTATTTGACCTTTCCAAGAGCAACGCGGATTAAATCAACTGTGGGCATATATATGCGTAGGTATATCGTCAGAGCTTTTGTATCAAGCAAAGCTTTCATTTGTCATAATATATTTTTAAATAATAATTCACTGTGTACCATAAATTACCGTCTTCAAGAAAAACACTACAGCACACGATTTCGCGGTGGTTTTTCATTAATTACTCCTCATGAAACAATAAGGCAACGAGAGCTCCTACAATTGAACACTTGAGCGGAGCTGAGAGCAAAATTAATATTGATGCTGCGCTCAGATGTTATCTTTGGCTTTTAATAAACGCTCCGCCAATGTGTGATCTCGAATTAAATTTATAGTATGAACGCTTAAGTAGATTTATATTATATTAATTATTAAATGTTTTACTTCTTTTTCTTCATTAATTCCAACTATTATTGTTGTGTTTTCTTGGTTACATTTAGAATCACTATATAAGAAATATTTTCACAAAATATGTTTGTAATTTTATCCAGTTGCACCATGAGGAGTTCAAGAATATGGCAAAAGTTTTTAAGATAAAAAGTGGCGAAAGTTATAACCACATCAATCACATTCACACGATTTAGTAAAAGAAATAAAATTGATACGAGTTCCGAAATTTCGTCAACGCCATTCAATCGTATCAACAAAGGGAAAATAATAATTTGAGATAGTCGGATAAAGGGAACGCGAAAGTGGGAAAGTTTGAACAGTTCCGGGCCGAAGGTGGCTCCCGGTGAACTTCCGAACTACTTTTGATTCCGCTACGCTTTTGTCTAACTTACTATTTGAATGGCTTCCACTTCAATTGTTCTTTATATAAAATGTTGTAGATTCAATGATATTAAATGTTAACAAAGAGTTGTTTAGGACGAGTATTCTATAGAATTCGCTTTTATTTGCAGACTCTTACAATAATAAAATAAACAATAACGTTGTTAGTATGAAAATGAGAAGAAAATCTTTAGTTTACCTTTTGAAGAAGCGTTAAAGAGTTGAGTAGGACTTACAGAGGAGAGCAAATAGAATATGGCTACAATTAAATCATTTGTCTTAATGTCAACCTAGGTGGCGCACTGCTTAACATGTTGGACTGCTATACAGAAGGTGCGGGGTTTGCTCCCGTATGTTTATCATTTGTCTGAAAAGCTAGAAAAACCTTGTATAATAGTTTACTAATTTGGTGCTAAGAGACCGTGCGTGAAATGTGTCTTGTTAGCCAACGCTTGCAAACTAACACATTCAAATTTAAAATCTTTTAAATCGCCAAGTATTTTTGCGTAAATATATGTGTAACGATAAATTGGGTTTACTCTCAGTAAGTTTTTCCAGATAAACGTCGACTTAACGCTCAAAAAACTCAATATGATTTGCCACTTGAATGAGTAATATAATTAATATAACCTGTAATAATATTATCAAGCCTAATTATTTGAATCTATTTGACTTGATATAATCTAGGGTAGGATAAAGCTCTGCCAAGGAAGCATACTTTCTTGACAGAGCTTTAACCTAAATATTATGTTATATGTAACATCTCAGTGTTTCGTTTGTTACGAATTGTTGTAAGAATAGGGTAACTAGATCCCTTCAGTTTCCGCGTGCCACCTAGTAATTTCAACACGTTACATTAAAGAGACAAGTTAACTATTACGTTATTGAAAATTATGAATTGTAAAATAAATAATCATAATAATTTTGAAATGAATACTGAATTTATTCCAAGTATGTCGCATAAAATGTCTACAAAAGTTGAAACTGAAGTAGAATACTTTTGTAAGTCTAAAACAAATGGCGAGTATGCAGGCACCGGTCCACAAATGTTTGATAGAAGTGGAAGTACGAAACATTTTTGCTAACTTTAATTCGACTGTCGAAGAATTCAGCGTCTTTCTTCTGTTGAGATTTTATTTGTTTTGGAACGAGTCAAATTTCATATCATTGTACATCAGTTGTTGTAGAACGGTTTATTGGATCCGCCTTAGCATTGGAGATTGTGTAAAAGTACTCGTAAGATAAGATAATTCTTTCGTCTCAATCTCGTGTTATCTTGTTTATATAAACTTGACAATGGTTTAATTATTTTTTAAATGAAACAAAGTATGAATATTTGAATTATCACATAGAATTTTCAGTTTTTAATTTAACCAACTGTCAAGCGAAACCGCGGGGTGCAACTAGTTCTTTATAATAAAACCAGCACGAATATAGAATGAACTAATATTAACGTAGCACTTCTCTTGCCTAATAAATGTTAATTCTATAGTGAAGGGGCCTCCGTTACACCGAAGAATAATATACGACGCAGATAAATTTATGTAAAAGTATTAGTTTATTTTTAAGGATGTAATAATAGTCATAAAAGTTATATAACATAGTAAGCTAAGAATCTAAGTTAAAAGGCAATGCCTGACTTCGAACTATTTGGTTCAAGAAAAATATTCTTTAATAAAAAAATAGCTAGTTAATGAACCAATAGAAAAGTAAATAATTAAAATCGCTTTAATTTATTCGAAGTGAAATATAAACATCTTTATTCGCATAAAATTCTACGGATTATGATTATAGTAGTTGAGTTGCAACTTTTGACGTAATAAAGAAAGTGAATATAAAATATTATGAGCCACAATTTCCTGATTACAGTTTTGAAGACTTCGATTACGCTTCTATGTAACAGTACGCACCCTTCGCTCAGAAATAGATAAATATTTACGCAGCGGCGATCTGGCATACTTCAGTTTAAAATTGTAATTTTATTGAAATCAGATGATATTTGAGTGCTCTTTTCAATGACGCACTTTATTCGTAGATGATTAGTATTTGCCTTTATAGAGTGTTCGCTCACAGATCCAAAGAGTGACAACGTGACTGAAAAACGTAGGGCAAATATAATTTATGTTCAATAGTTGGATGAAAATAGTGTAACACCATTTTTATACGGGATAACATACACGACTATCTAATTAGTGTAACTTAAACTTTTTATGGAAATTATGAAAAAAAAATTTTTGATGGAAACTGTCCTTTTTAAACATGCCAAATTTCTCGGTTTAATTTTCCCCTCGTTGCAGTATTTTTCACATACTCTCTCCTATAAATAATCGTAATGTGATAACGAATGTGTACATTAATATTAATAAAATAAATAATTATTAGTATTATTCAAAATTTTTCTTAAAAATCGGTCTGTTGCTTTTTGAATATTATTGTTTACACGCATGATTAGCTAGAGATGCAATGACAGTTGAAAAAGTCACAATTGGAATCACGGAGGGCGCGCAATATACTCATGAGTATACCTACTATTATTACAATTATCCCCGCATTTACTTCTTTCTCATAGGTTTCAGTGGCACAGCATCCCAAGCTCCAGACACACACAATCATTATAAATCCTCTTTATACATATAGAAAGCAGCTTTAACATGTTACTTACTTTTACTGCTAATTACTTTTTAAAACTTCAATGTCACGTTCTTATTAACACACTTTATTGGTACGTGATGAAAAAGAAATCTCTAGAAGTGCCGTAAAATAATCGAATATTCCGCTTTCCACGCGTAACATTCCCAAATTATCGTTGAATAACTTTGAAATCAACGGATCAAATTGTCTCCCAAAACCCAACTAAATACGTTTCAAAGATAAATAAAGGAACGTCAGGGAGAAACAAACAAAAAGATTGTCAACAATGTCAATTTCCCCGCACACGGCTTGAATGAAGAATATCTATAATAATGATGTATTGGAATTGACTATACGTGCGGAACTGTAGGATTAGGGAGCTGCGGGAATTTTTTCGTTTTGAAAATCCAAAACCAAAGCGCTGCTTTTGCATTTTCTTTCTCGAATATAGAAATATTATGATTGTGAAAGTTGAATAGTGAAAGACATGTGTACGACAGGCTTATTATAAAATAAACAATAACTGTCTCATTTATTGACAAATTTATTAAATTCCGAAAACAAGTCAAAACTTAAAACAAATAACACTATAAACGGTTAACATACGACACAGTTACATTAACAGTTTATATATAACACAGTTACAAACACAATAGAAGACTAAGTGTGTGTGTGTAAAACTAAAAAAAAATAACGAAATATATAAGTTCTAATTGTTACACCAAGTTACACACAAGTGATTTTGTTAAGTTTATTCTGTACTCGTAATGATATAAAAATAAACTTAAGGAGTAATAATCCGAGGTTCTATATCACATATATGCTATAATTTGTATGTCTTGTTAACAGACATTTATCGGATGTACCCGACACCGGTTGTGAATTATGGCCTGTATTATTGTGTTCTGTGTTTGACGATACACACAAAGTACAACTGAACATAGCTTCTATGAATGAGAATCACAGTTTAGGTGTAAATGAAGTTTAAAGAATGATAAAAGGAAATTGATGAACCTTAATAGGAAAAGAAAAGTAGCAAATGCAACAAGAAATTGTGGAAGCGAGAAAAAAGGGGAAGTGTGATATATTATTATAAACTATTCCATGAATAATTGAATCCGACAAGCGAGCCAAACAAATCCGGAACAAATATTATTTGCGATGCTATTGTGGATGCTAGGGTTGCCATATCTTAAATAATACACAATACATCATGAAAAACGAAACACTTTTAATTCTAAAGCTCCTTTTATAAAGACATTACATTTTTGTAGTAATTATCAATTATATGATCGTAGAGTATAAACTCTGTTGCCTGTATAAGTCTGTTGAGGTACTTTCAAACATGTCCTTTAACAAAGAGAGTAACGATTCCAGAAAGTCTGGCAGCGCACTCGCGAGTCGTCGTATGTTAATCAGTATGTCTATCACCGAAGAAGGAAATAATATGAAAATGTTATATTTGTTCAGCCCTATCGGATAGGGTGCAAAGATTTTCTCTAGTAAGTTTCTTCGTTGATGGTGTTTCAGTGTAATCTATACTATTTAGCCTAGCTTAGCCGAGTGGTGTCACACGGGATTTGAATCGAGATCACTAGCCTATGCCCAGGGCTTTGTTTATTTAGGTAAGGGCTCGCTTCATTTACATAAAATTAGTTACAAGTTAGCCAGACACTGTTTCCATGATAAAGATAACGACGGCTATTTTGTTATTTTAAGTTTGTAAGTAATCAATCTGTATTAACAAAGACTTCTAGTACCTTTATACATTTTTACAAATCAATCCGTAGTAATTAATGAAACTGTAGTGTCAATAAGAATATAGGTAAATTTTTAAGATAATAACGGGAATCCTACTGAGTACTACTTGAAATTTTGACAGAAAATTTGTGTTGAATATATTAATAACCAATAACTATACACAGTTAGGTTGCGACTCGCGAAATTACATTATTTATCCAAAAACCAAAAGCGTCACATCGATGGGAATTATTTTGTAAATATTTCTTCAAACCTTCACTCAAGAGTGTCACTTTCCCTGGGGAGCCTCTAATGAGACTTCAAGAAAAGGTGGCCCCCTGTGGTAACAATTCTTTCTAAGAGGGCTTTACATCTATAGAAGATCAGCATTGACAAGTTCGTTCACATTTCAAAACATTTGTAATGGCGATGCGGTACTGTATATACTATATTCTGGTGTATATAGATCACGTATTAAATTATGCGAGTGATTTAAAAGGTAAATGAGTGGTACGAAACATTATTTGTAATCAGAGACGAAAAAGTTAAAGATTATGTTTGAGTGCTTTTACAAATTAGGTAAACGTATTCTGTATTAAAGTTCTAATACATGTGTATGCGTACGTTTCTACTCAGAGTATCAGTCAGTATATCAGTATATGTGGGGAAAGTTTGAAATGTATATTTGTGATCATAAGTGTTGGAGAACTTTCAAAATAAATAAAATTAAAATGCTTATATTTCAAATAGTTTTATCTTCACAACTATAACCCAAATTTGTGTAGCTTTCGATTCAGGATACAAAACAAAAAATTCATTGGAGACCATTCGAATTGAAGTTGATTAACCGAAGATCTATTATTTAGGGAAAATTGTAGGACGGTCACGTTAAGCTGTTGAGTCGAGCACTCCTTAAATCGTTAATGAGATGAGGTTTTAATGATTTATCGAGGGCCCTCTAAGTCATCGATGTCGGCTTCGACAATTCTTTAATAATAGATTTATTGAGTTAATTCGATATTCATGTTATGACTACAGAGTACGTGCTTAAAATACTAAGGATTATTTACTTTAAAAAGAAAGTCGGATATGTGTCGGAGTTCTATGGGCCTATAAATTAATAACGTTGAAATCATGTCTTACAACTATCTTTTGTGATTTGCAGTATGAGAAGTGTATAAATAATGACTAATAGCCAATATAAATTATGATTGCATTACTTAAAGTTATCTATTGCTACTTACAGCTTTGAGAGTTTTTACGTGATTTTCCGGTGGTTGCGTTGGTAAATATATGTATTCGATTCGACTGCTCAGATCAAACCAGGTGGCTATACAATTCTATTTGGCCAATTTATTTGCAATATTCCGCGAAAACCCCTTAAACGATGGACGTTTTTCCTGGAGATCGGAGATGCGTAATCTAGGACTAAAACAGTGGACATTGTCCAATAACCAAACTGTTTCCAGGCCTGTGATGTATAAAAGGTGTTGGTTTTATTTCGCAGAGTTCAATGCTCGTCGTAGAGGCAACATCATCAGGATCCTCCGGGTCGAAACTTGCGTCAAGTACTTGAGATATTTTTCCCAGAATATTGCTAATAAATTGGTCTTATATAATTGTTTACTTACGGAAAGTAACGCTGGATTATTTTAACTAGAATGTTTATTAGACTGAAAAGTTTGACTGGCAGTAAAATGACGCAAGCATTATGATTTCATTATAGTGTCTAGCGAAGTTGTTGATATACCACTTCAGTGTTAACAGCTATTAGGTCTAGCCATCAAGTCTCAAGTATTCGCCATACGTCAGGGCCATATCTTCCGATCAGGCGAATGAAGACAAACACCGGACGTAATGACTATCATAGGTGTTATTTCATATTAGACGATATCCTACACATTACAGTGACTAACGATTTCATTATGGTCAACGCGTGCTACGGGAGATTTTGTTGCGCGATTTATCGTCCGATTTATTGCACTTTTGTTAAGTTTATAGTGGTTATTATTGCTTTACAAAGCGATGTTTGCGTATATTAAATGCTGTCGTAAGCCCAATAGTAATAATACTTTATGAGCATATAGGGAATATAGTTATAGTACATTATTATTATTTGATGTAATATTTATTTATAAAAGGTGACCCGATTAGTGTAAGAAGTCGGATAGATATATTTTATAGCACTGCTTATTTTTTCGAAAATTCATTAGCCTTCTCTGGTCCATACTACAGTCCATGCTTACAAAAAATTCCCTCTACATCGTATATAGCAAACGTTTTGTGTCGTGCACATACATAGTAAAATATATTCAAGTCCTTTGATATATAATGTGAGAGCAATTCAGCAAGTTAAACTGAATACAGTACTCTCCTCAAAGCCCGTGGAGTGCTGCACCGCAAATTGAGTTACAAAACGATTCTTTCCCGGCCCAATGCTGCTTCTCAAACTTTTCCCTTTATTTTTTAGTACAATGCAGTGGATGTTGATTGCATTCTGTTTATTTGAGTGTTCTGCGAGTGAATAGTGTCTGTGAGTTCTGGGTAATAGTACTTTTTTCATGTTAGGTACGGGTAGTGTTAGAATTTTTTTCACTTCAATCTGTCTTCTCGTTCAACGGTTTTTGTTATTTTAACGCATCATTTTAATAATCTTACGCGTGGATTGCAGCTGTTTTTAATACAATTTATTATATGAACGCATTAATTAAATCGTACTATCGTTTTTCCATTTAAAGTTTATAATAACTAATTATATTGCAATGGATGTTGAGAGCCGCTATCAGAGTAGCAGGTGACGTCAGCTCGTGCTCATTACTCCGGTTCATTACGGTCACTATGGGGTTCGAAGCCCGTCAAAATAAACTTTTATTCCCAAACATTTACTGAAAGGAAATGAATTCAGTCACTTCGGCTGAGTACTAATATAATAATTATTCCAATTTGAAATTATATTCTTTATATATAAGATAATAGAAGTTTTATGTATAATAAATTATTAGTTATAGACAATGTCTATAACTAATAATTTATGTTAATACATTTTTAATCATAAATCTAAATTTACTCAAGTACACATTAGTCTCTTCTGATCGCGTGGTGAAAAAACACTGAATTTTATGAATAATATGTCTGAATACTCTATTTTTTTGTAAACAACTTAGCTTAACTACATAACTAAAGAACAGTGTTGGCGATTACAAAAAATTTAAAAAGGTCGAATTTTGTAAAAGCTATAATAGTGATCGTTTCGCATCTACGTATTATTCCACGATTATGACATAATATGGATTAATTTCAATACAATGTGTGTTCATTAGATGTGGAGAGTTTAGCAAATATCGAGGGTTTGACCAGTTGTTTGGCAAATGGAGTGGTCACATCCGTGCAAACATTCATTAGCCAGATTAATTGTACCTCCTAATGGCACACTTTGACTCAAGCATTCGCAACACAAACTGGGAATCGGAATATAGGCCCTTTTGTAATCTACACTTCTATACTATTAATATAAAGAGTAAAACATTGTATATTTATAACTAATAACATCAATCCTTTAATTACATACTCTTAGGATTTATAAACTGTTGTAAAGACGGAAAAGTTAAATGGAGGATGTTGCAAGGCGAGTCGTAACACGATGGTGCACGGCTAATAATTATATTTATTGCAACATAATATTAAAGTCAGAGATAAGCACTTCCTATTTACATTGTATTCCTTTGTGAGATTTCCGTCTTGAATTTTTCATAAATTCCTCCATCCATTTTGTATAATAAAGAAAATAACGTTTGTACTTCTTATACTTTGTCACGTCTTATTTTTCGAATTATCTGATTAATACTATATGATGCTTATAATATTTTTTTGCATCTATAAAGAGTGTAATCAAACACAAAGTGATATACATGATAATCTATAAATGAACGAAACGACGTCATTCATCGCGAGAATACTTCCCAAAGGACGCGTTATCGAAACTGGAGCCGATCCAAACGAATAACGAGACAATAGTATCGATCAACAAAGCCTCCGATGGAAAGGAATTTTATCGATCAATAGTAAAATCACTGACTCTACGCGATGGTTTTGAGTTCTATTATTTATTCATCGAATGCAGTTGAGTTCACAAGAATTCGACAAAATCTGATTTTTGATTTTTAATATTTAAAAATAGTGATACTTTGATGATTTGACGCATTTTGTTATTAAATAATATATTTTAATACGAAGTCGAAACATTGTTGAATAATGTATCTCGAAATGTTATTCCGAATAAAAAAATAGTGGAAAGTGTCCCTTGAAAAATGTGTAGGCAGCATTATTGATAGCGTCACCATTTATGATCGAATATCGTTTATAATATTTTTTGTCATACAACACTATCCAGGCGTCAAATACATTCATGCACAAAAGTCGCTAAAGTAAACAAAGACAATCATTACTCTTTCTTCCACTATATACGCCGCTATCTATCTTTCCCACTATTCATTAACATATCAGTTTTAATTAAGAGCATAATTTTGAAAACTTAACGTTTTATACACTTTTAAATTTATACATTTAAATCTTCTCTATTTATGGACCGATCAAGTAGATTGAAATGTCTCGATTGGAAGCAGTCACGATTTTCAGTCTACATTGCAGCTTTATATGACGTAAGTTTGCTGCACAAAGAGTAATTCTAGATATGACATTTTGCTCGCGATTGCCCCCGTCACGGTCCAGCGGCAAGGGTTGATAAATCGCAACAATTTTAGAGTGCATCTAACTATGACCTAAGATTTATCTTCACCCGGTGACGTGTCATTATTCGTTCATCCGGGCCGCGACACCCCTCAACTTTCCATCATATTTTTGACAGCACTTTGTTTTTATCCCGGTGCTTCATCAAGGTTATTGAGCTGCGTACACCACAGCTCGAGAAAGCTTTGACGGTTTGCATTTTCTCTGATTAATAATGATTCACTAAACCATTTCTGCATTCACAGATTTGAAGAAACAGCTTTGTAATTTCCAGCATGAAAATGGTAAATCTTTTAGACTATATAAGAAAAGTTTGCACGGAACGTTAAGGAAAATTATTCAAAATACCCATATATTTTCAAGATAAAAGTACTAAAACATTTTGCAAAGGAACAAACTCAATCTAGCCCCAATTTGCATAGGCATCGTGATGGACTGGTCAGCTACAGTGTGTTAACTTTCAGTTGAAAAAAAATTCATCCGTGATTTCTGAAATATTTCAAAAATAAATTTAACATTTTTACTTCGCAAATTATTGTATAGTGCAACCTGTATATCTAAAGCAGTGTCGATTTAGTGGCTTCAGAATGTGTCGTTCATACGAATCGAGGTTATATAACACGGGCTTTTTTATATGTGTGCAATTTAACCCTCGCTCTAGTGATGAAATACAAAAAATCGTCAGAATGCGAGCTAGCTTCAAAAAACTTAAGACGTGCATCAGGCACTGAACGCTGATCTACTTGTCTATTGCTAAATAAATTGTGAATCAGATACTGAAATCTGAGCGCCATAGTTGTTTTTTTTGGATGGATGTCCCATTGTATGGTTTGATCTTCTATTATGTTCTAAAGAAAACGCCGGTACTAATATTCGTAGATAATCTTCACCTCTACCAATCCACAGACTGTGGCTAAACTAACAAAATTATTCAAAGTAGTGCTCTGTGCAGAGGGTCAACTTGCCAAAGATTACAAACTATATAACGATTGTTTCCTACTTCTTATTCACTACCCTCCTTGTTTATGGTCTGAATATTTTCATATTGATTCTTGGGAAACGTATCCGAATGAGGTGCTACGCATATTTTATACGAGACGAGAAAAATGTGTAACTTGAATTTAGTTTAGAGGTTAAGGATATTTGAAAAAAAAGTTATGGTGTTATTATTATTCAAATTGCAGACATACTCTAAAAACCTGAAGTCCTTAGTTCACTTTTTAGTATATTTCATTTAGCTGCCTAAAAAGAATCGTAAAATTTATGAATAAATAATCTTTCTAAAGAAATATTTTATTAATTGAACTATTAGTAACATAAATAAAAGAACTGTTAGTATTTTTTTAAATACTTCTAATTCCCTCCACCTCACCTAAAATACATTCAATTATCGAGAGGGACCTTTTGTTTAAAAGATCGATCGTAGACGGCCGAGCAAT
The DNA here is from genome assembly GCA_963693355.1 of Pontia daplidice. Lineage (NCBI taxonomy): Eukaryota > Metazoa > Arthropoda > Insecta > Lepidoptera > Pieridae > Pontia > Pontia daplidice. The sequence goes on from CAVNZL010000086.1 coordinate 413,519, forward strand.
GAAGGTCGTACTTGTGAATCTCAAAAGTTTTCCCAAGTTTAAAGTCACTGCGCGTTTTATGCTTCGATTATGTGACTGAGCTTATAAAAGTGAGTGATCCTTTGAGTACTTTATATACTGGCTATATTTCATGGAATTCGAGAGGGAATGTGAATTATTGTATTTTGCTTTTTACCATCGATAACCATTGTAGCGTGGCATTATATATCTTCTATTTCTCGTCTACACTTTTATGTAAAATTACAGTATGGGCTGTTTCAAGTTATTATTACTGACAAATATAATGGAAATATTTGCGATAGTTATTAAATGGATGGTATGAAATTTAACTTAAGCCTCACCGACCTTCACACAGCCAAACTAGTCTATTATAGTTATTTCCACAGCGTCATGTCTTACGGCATTCTTCTTTGGGGTAATGCTGCGGAGGTTCAGATTATATTTATTTTACAAAAACGGGCATATATTATTTTTAGCATATATTATCACATTGGTATCAGCTATAAAATTCTCGTGTCACGGGGTTCGAAGTTGAACTGCTCCGAAACGGCTTGACCAATTCTCATGAAACTTTGTGAGCGCATTGAGTAGGTCTGAGAATCGGCCAACATCTATTTTTCATCCCCCTTAATGTTAAGGGAAGTCCACCCCTAATTTATTTTTTATATTTAGTTTCTATTTTTTTATGATACAACATACAAAAATACATACAATCCTAAATTTTCACCTTCTACGATCAACCCTTATTTTTTATTTATTAATTGAAAACAACGTTTACCGGATCAGCTAGTCTTTCTATATATAAAAAATAATTTTTGCCAAAATTAAATAAAAGTGATGTAAAATTAGTATACATATCATTAGTTATATTTAGTATTCTCAGAGCACTTGATAAATCATTTAGTTATATTATTATTAGTTATATAGTTATTCGTATGTAGTTATACGAAAACGACAGTCTGTGCTTAAATGATGCTTATATTAATAGTTTTTTTGTGTTATAAACAACTTTTTATATTAATTTGTCTTTTTATAGGTTATGATGAACAAGATAAAAATATAAAAAAATAACGCTCCTTAACGTATTAAAAACTCACTTATCTATGATAATATTGACATCAAAAATCAATTTAAATGATGGGTTTTGAACATAGCATTTGAATGTGATACGGTAACGACTTACTCAATGTAAATATAATATTTTTTGTAAAATAAGTAAATTAAGAGGGCGATGCTCGCACAAATAGAAAACAATATTTTATTCAAATATTCTAAACGAATCTATCTGATAATTAATTTGAAGCCCAACTGAAGATATACTTAAACAAACTCGAATGATAATAGCATGAATTAATCTTAAATCTAAATTCTCAAGACGAAACAATAAATTTAAATTAATCGTGAACGGAACAGAAACAAATTCGAAGGTACAGAACAAAGTATTGGACTTAATTACTTAGCTGACTGTAATCCGGCAAACGGCCCAAGTAAAATCGATAATTAGTAATCTCATTAGAGCCTAACGAGTTCCCTTAAAAGTTTAAGTGAAAAGTTCCTGAATAAAGTCCGCGATGACGCACAACTTGTGCCTGACATCACTCTCAATTTAATTAACACAGAGGATTAGCGAAAGATTTTTTGTTATTTCATATTTTAACATTTGAGCTTCGTTGTTCGTTGTAGATGAGTACAAATTAGATGAACAGACTTATATATATAACGTAAGACTTTTGTTCACTTCACAGAAAATTCCAATGTAAACTTACTCTGGAAAAGATATACCGGGAGAGGCAGTAATTGAAAATTAATTAAAGTTGGCATCTTGGTGCCAGCGCGTTGCCAATGTTTGTGAGCTGCCAATTCTACCTGCTCATTAATTGTGGTCACGCGTGAGTGTGGAAATAAGGCAAATGGGTTTTCGAAATATTTACTTTACAATTGTTTTAGTTGTGAGAGTTTAGAGGTTTTGTCGTAGATTTACTTCAAGGTTCTAAGTGCCGAGAAATTAGATTTACAAATTTAATTACATGGTCGATTAAAAGAAAAACACTTTGTTAACGGATTAAATTAACACCGTGAGCCACTTTTGTAAAAATTCTTCCAACTCCGGGGCATAGATAACACATAACTTCTCTGCAGCTGTGACACTAATTATGACATTTTACACCTTTTGTCTTCAGTCTACCGTGATCCTGCACGCTGTAAAGTACGCGAAACGTCACCACTGGTTTTGTTTGTTGCCATTTATAACTTATACATAACATTAATTGCTAAATCCCGCATAGATCACAAGTTCATTGACCACAAGATAATAAGCAATAAATCATTGAGTACAATGCAAACCGAAGGGCTATATCGGCTCAAATGATCTGAACAATAGGAATTATTTCATTACTCAAAGGATGGCCGTGGGCGGTCTGGTAATTAGACTTTATTGGAACTTTTTTTGGCATTTCAATAGCTCGCTACACATTAGTGAATTGATATTTGGTATTATAAAAATTATTTATTAATATCTCGAGAGCTAATATCACGAACGAAAACTTTATCGACGTTAAGAGAATCTCGGAGACTTGCCGGGTCTAGCTGTTACACAGTAAAATATGCCAGTTTTAACCCAACCAACACATTATTTAAGCTATTTATTTGAATATACATCTGACGGCATTAATCATCCTCGAATTAGTTTTGATCGAATCTAAACTCTTCACCGATATAGAAGGCTATCTATGGATTCGTTATATTGTACGATTATTTTAAGGCTTGAGATTTAAAATGCATTTGTCTATTTTTGACCATGTCGCAATGGTTAATGCTGGCTGTGGTTTGGGTGTTATATATATGAACTTGTAAAATGAATGTATGTATGTCAGTTGTATGAGCACGTCCGACAATTAAATTACCTTAATTGACCATGTGTGAAGTGTATACGAATAAATATTATATTATTTTTGAATTTTGTATTGGTACACCGAAATCGAAATATTCAGCTGTCTCTTTATATGATTCCTCTAGCTTTCCACTACTAAACTACATTCAATACAGAGTTTTGAATTTTGAATTTATTAGAATTTTAAATATTGCAGAAAATCATCGAAAAATCTTTTTTTAATAAATAGGCATTAAGTCTTACTTTTACAGTGCGCGTTAAAAAAACAATTATAATATTAGCTGTGTTAATAAAATTATAGCCTAGAAAACGTAGAAATTATTTTAGTATGTGAATTTTTTTGTATATACATATAATTGCATTTAAATTTGAATAGTGTTTTACAGTCGTAGATCATGGTAAATTGCAAAGGTCCTGTGATAAGAGCAGTGCAAACAGCTCGTGAGTTGACAGCACCCGATAACCGGTGACTGATCGCTGACCTGTATTGACACCGATGCACCGATGCACCGATTGACATGCTGCGCCATTGCACTAATAGTTTGGTTTCCCATTGACTTGCAAACCTTATCGTATTTAACTCCTTATTACTATATTAAAATAGATTTAATCATTTCTAAACTATAATGAAGAGTTACGAACAAATGAATAAATAAATAAATAAATAAAGCCTTAATTTCTACTATACCTAAGTTATTTACATTTTAATTATTATTATAGTTTATACCCTTAAGCTACCATTTTTTTTTTTTACTAACTATCATAAAGCTATATTAATTTATTGTACTATAGTAGTCGCCTCTGCGGCGTAGGCCTCACCTAAACCCTCCCATTTTGTTCTATTCCTTGCTACGGTCATCCAGCCCGGGCCACACTTCTGCGAAAATACGTCCCTCCATCTTCTTTTTGGTCTGCCTTGTTTACGCTTGCGGCTGAATGGGGTCCACTCCGTTATGATTTTTGCCCATCTATCGTTCTTTAGCCTGCACACACAAACAAATGAACACGTTGAAAAATTAAACTACGAAACTACGACACATATTTGACACGAATATATGCATTGATATATGTCTTAGTAATAATGTCGGTCTTATTCATGACGACCTCTAAAATTTGGGAATTTAGGATTTAAAGAAAGCTTTGCATTTCTTACGTACAATAATGTTAAAGAAGTGAGCTTCATAGTATTACTATAGATAGGAATCAAATTTCAACTCTCAGAGAATTGATGTTGAATATCTGGATAAAAACAAGAGGCTTTAGTGGGAATATGGGTGAACCGCGATCACGTTGAACTAACAGTTATTGGAAACTGGCCAAATGCAAGTACAACGCTTCAGTTCAAGCTTTTAAAATATTTTGGAATTCGGCTCGCACGCCCACCTCGAAATTGATTTCAACTCTATTAGATAATACTCATGACATTCACAGCCTTATTGTATAACCTTCAATGTATTTCATGTCATAGTTATGGATTGTTCTTAAAAAATAAATTCTTAATAAATAATAAACCAGCCATATATGTTGCCATATATGTCATGGCAACATATATGGCTGGTACCATATTAAATCTATGTTTTATAATAAGACTCGTTACTAAGACGAGTAAAGAGGTTATGTATTATCTTTAGCCATCAAATCATCTTATAATACAGCATTTTCGAGATCATACCGCCATTACTCAAACTCGTAAAATAGGTCCGTACCTACACGTTTATCGAGGAAGGTTTGTACAGATTGAAGAAAATAATATGTTGCCTGTATCTACCCTACATTTTAAATAAACGGATTAGACTTAGTACATAATAAAATGATTTATTAATATAACTGTTGTAGAGGCTAGTGGCTAGTGCGGGTAGTTCGTAATTTACTGTGGCCTGGCGCGGCCGATACTCGGCTTAGTTTGACGCGTGACAAATTTATGAGCCCTCAAATTCGTTCGTACTGTAACCTCGAATGTCTGTGAAAATTGCTTTAAAAATAATTTAATGCCAATGTTAGTGTTAAAACTACCCTAGTTATTGGAAACGGGCGGTTTGCCAGGCGCTTTAAAAGTCCGCAGTTCGTCAATGAATATAAAGCATTTTTTTTGTAACGGTACAGGGAAGAGATTACTTTTGCTTTAAAGAATTTCATAGCCTTTCTTGTATTTTCATATTATGGTAATAAATCTTTAATAGATTGGGATGGAACATCATTCGCGGTAATATCGAGGGAGGGAAACGAAAGAAAACACCAATCGAGGAGAAACGATAAAACGTTTTATTGCTTACTTAAAATTCGCCAAAAATCAACAATTCAATTCTACGTGAGCCATAAAAGTAGAAAGATGGATTTCGTATCGCATTCCCTATCAATGGTTCTCGATTTAAAACACTTAATATCAAACATATTTAGACACATATGTAATTCTGATTAACTGAGTAAGTTTTAATATAACTTGACACATATAATTAATGGGCGTTTCATTATAAAGAAACCAAATTATAAGCGCCTTTTTTGTCTTAATACATCTAATAAAAGTAAATGTTGTTTTTGAAGCATTATTTAACCGCTGTACGTGGATTACCTTCTACTCGCGCATAACATTACCACTCTAAAGATCTAAAGCAACGACAGCTTTTAAAAACAGTATATTTTCAGTGAAATCCAATAGTTGCGGCTTTGGTAAACTTTCAGAAGATTCTCAATATTATCCACGCAATAAGTTTAATGTCTTACGTAGAGCGTGAGCCGAGAAAGAGAAAAGAAATATCATTACTTTATTGAAATTTGCGAACAGACTTTAAATAGATATTAGAAATATACAAAAAGATTGTTCAGTTCAAATCATGTTTTGATAAGTCGCGTAATTGATTCAGTTCAATTTAAATATGAAATATTATTTAAAATAACAAACTAAAGATGGCTGGTTCCTCATTCCTCTAAATTTAGTTTTTGCTCTTCGATCGTTTGTCAGGCCTTTAATTCATTTATATATAACTTCCGTTTTTTACTTTGAAATTCAAAGAAACATAGAAAAGAGACATACTTGCATAAAAATCATATAATTATTTACAAATAATACACACAAAATTATACACTAAGCTCAGGTTAGTATTTAAATATTCAGTATAATAACAATAAGTGTTCAGATAATGTAGTAGATTTGCCTTAAAAGCTTAGAAATGATTGTGGTTGCAGAGAGCGAGAATCGTAATGTTAATGTCATGTTGCAATTAAGAGCTTTAGTGACGTCAAGTACTCAGTAAACCTATAGAGATTAAATTGTACCAAGGGATTTGCCCAAATATGCTATATACAGTTTCCATTTTGAGTTTATTTGCAATTACGAAAAGCCTCTGTTTCAGTTTTTAATTTTTATCGTATTTATAATACTTTAGAGGTGAGTGACAGAAAAACATCATTCTTACATCGTGTACGCCATGTTTTTAATGATAAAAATCTAAAATTACTTAACCAGCCACCCAACACTATACACTACCACAATATATAGAAAATGCAATGTTATAATATATTTTGTAGTAATGTAAGTATCTACCAAAACATAGTGATTTGAAAGTTCTTGAAAAAGTTTTGAGGAATGAACGAGTACATAGTACAATACTGCCACAGTGGTAAAGGATAACGCAGTGGCTCTATTTATTTGATATAGTATGGTAATATTTTTCTTAAAGCTATCTCTGACTACGTAAGAGTTATGCGTGGTAATTAAACGTAAAATATAACGTATAATTCAACTTAATCTACACTCGGTATTAATTTTTTGCACCCTACCAAGTGAACTGATCACTGTGAGTGCCCATGAGCGACAATATACACTAAATAATTAAGATAATTAGTAGATTCTGACTTTAACAAATTTGGCTCGGGTTGAAACCAAATAGTGAAGAAAATGCTATGCCTCATTGGAGCGATGCGTAAATATCCCAAATCATGTGATAAGATCTAGCATTTGAATCACTATATGTTCTACCTATTCCGATCTCGGATTTCCCCTTGGATTTTTCTTTTCCCTGCAACCTTACCGTCTGATTACCCCCTTAAAACCCCCCTAAACTTTTGCCTGCGGTTGTCTACGAAATACCTATACGCATACGTACGATTGTTTATTGCTGAATGTCTCGAATCGAAGGATACCGTAAAAATATCGTAAAAACTTTTTCTTTAAGTTCCTCCTCGTCGAGGAACTGATCATTTTATGCAATTTATACAAATCCACATTTACTAGGATTTTCAGTATTTGAAAACACACTAACGAAAATTAGAAATAATCGTTGACTCTTTGCAAAACAACGGTAAAATTAATAGAGTGAGATCGAGGTGGATTCTTCGCATTATTCAAACAGCGATCTCCCGGTATCACCGGTGGCCTTTAATCAAGCATAATTCAACGTTAAACTGCAGATAATTTCATCGCTAAGCCCGCATTTCACACTCCACTCGGCAATTAGCCGTGATCTGTCTGATTAACATGCGTTGTCGGCTCTGGGGCGGCATCTGTGGCTCCACTTCAAGCGGGATTCTTTGGTATTTCATTATTTATGGGCGCTAAATTAAACTCCCGAACACTGCCTGACTAAATGCAAATAATTATGGTTGGATGTAAGACACGCTTGAATGTCGTATTAGTTTTTTTAATGAAATAAGGGCAAACGGGCAATAGACCGTATAGGGTTTGTTTATAACTGACAATCTGAAAACGATATTTGAAGCAATAATAGATATATATTTGATTTGAGATATCTTTAATTAAATATATCTTTAAATAACATTAAAGATATATATATATATATGTATAAATTAATATTATAACATTAAGAAATAAAGAATGAAATGTTTTTTTGCTTAAAAAGTGTCAGACATATAAACGCGCACAGTACAACCACTCTAAAACAGTGACTTGTTCTTCGTAGACCTGTGATCTTTCAGGTACTAGAACTGTTGATTAATTCAAAGCACCATTCTGAATTATTGCGACACTGTTTAAGTTATACTGTGACTCATTTGTAGGAATTTGTCGGGCCTTAAGAGATTTATAGAGGATCAAAGTTCCAAGTTGCTAGCGATACTTGTTACCAGCGAGTATTGTTTATGACTTAAATAAGAAATCAGTTTTTATTAATTTTCAAATTACATATTTAGAATGTAATATTTAAAGAGCTCAGGTATGTTCTTGTTATAAATATATATAATAACCAAAAAAAAAATTATTTTGAGTTAAATCTAACATTATTGCTAAATGAAAAGGTCACATGCTAAATGAAAGCATCTATAAAAGCTGAAAGCTGAAAGCTATCTGCGCTTTAAGCACCTCAAAAAAGAAACAAAAACGTTGACATAGATTTAGAATCACATTTAAATCACTATATTTTTTAAAGTAGTAATAAAGGAATTATTTCGTTAAAAGACTGAAATTGTAAATATCCATCACCCCAGGCGGCCCACTAGGCCGCTAAGTATGGCAGGTGCAAAATTGTATCTTGTTTAAATCTGTATTTATCAGAGTAGCGATTTGTGATAATAAGCGAAGAGCTGCGGGCGGTCCGAGAGCGGGTAATGATGCCCCCCGCTGGTGAAATTTGCTCCTGGCAAGGGACGGAAACATTGGAACACCAAACATGTTTTTATACAGACTGTCTATAGCCAGATCCAAAAGCACAGACCGTTTTTAGCCTGAAATTCATCGTTTTTAAATTACATTATACTACGTGTGTAAATGAAATCCATTTTAACAATAACCCAACAAAAAATACATGAAACACCCGACTCTCGAATGATTTAACACAAGGGTCGTCTAATCTGCAAAGCACTCGTAACGGATACGAAGACTAAATAAAGGCCTTCAAATTGTCTCTCGAACACCACCTAACTATTGTTACCTCAGCTAGACAGGTTTTTCAGCGTCTATAGCAGCCTATCCGATTTGGGGCTTGGTCGAAGACAAAAGTTGTGAATATTTAATATTTTTTTTTATGAGACTGAGGCAAACGAGCAGGCGGGTCACTTAGATTAGTGCTGACCGCCGCCCATGGACACCTGCAACGCCAGGAGGCTTACAGGCGCGTTGCCGGCCTTTTAGGGATATTTGAAATTAAAATCTTTATAGATGTAAAGATTACTCTGCCCATTATTACACCGGTTTATAAAAAAACTGTCATTTAAGATATGTCATATATAGATCAAAACTCGTGGGCTGTAAACAAAACTCGGCCGTCGAATACAATAAATCTATATGTACTTAAAACACAGCTTAACAATATACAACCTACTTAACGCCGTAACGTAACGTAACGTACGCCTAACGTATAGACGTTAAATTTAATTGAAAAATGAAGGTGTGTAAACGCTAGTCGCTCATACCAGCACCAATCTCAAAGCCCCAGTCATGATCCCGAACGAAAGATCTTTGAATACTCACTGGGGTGTAATTGACGATGGCATCTCTAAGGCGGTGCAGCACGCTTCTTAGACGCCGTATCTTTTTTAGTTTACTTAATCTATGACACTCTTTGTCCGGGAAATTCTTTTAAAATAGTATGGATATTCGCTGGAACTTTTTGTAATGAAACTGATTCTAAAAGAATACATTCCACCTCGTTCTTAAGCGCTTTTAAACCGTATTTTTAGTATTTTGACTATTCCTCTTTACATCTTATAGTTTTGATATATACTGTATGGAAAATTATTCGGTTAAACAAAAGAATCTCTATTAAGCAGCGTAATCATAAAACCAATTAACGGCAGATTTCATTCAATTGCTGACGTCACTGAAATGTCTCACAGGATGATATCGGGTGATTTGTATGTATGTGTAAAACTGGTATTTTCATCAACTTGAAATCAATTAAAGCCGTAAGTGAGGACAATAGTCATTTGTAAGGTCAGCACAATAATAACAGAGTTCAAACTTAATATTTTACAACTACGGTTTTGTGGCTGACATATTTTGCTTTCACGTTAGAAACACATTGACAATAGTTGCAATCTTACCCAGGTGCATCGGGAATAATCAAAATTCGTTGGCATTTTACGTACGCTTTTTAATTTTAGGTTGAAAATTGTATGCTGACGCTACAAAAGGTTATAAGACGTTGGCATGAGGAACGGATTCACAGGTGCTAGGTGGTCTTAATATTGTCTCTATTGAGCTCTGCTTATTGCTCGCATGATTCAGCAGGTTCAGTTTTATGACCCGTTACATGATTTTCAGGTGATAAAACTATTTTCGAAATATTATTATGAATTCGTAATTTATTAGTTTTGATCGTTACATTAAATAATATTTTTTTTAATATGTAGTAATAATTTAAATAATGAACTACGACATGATTACCACTTTGAAATATAAAAACTAATTTTAAGAATACATTTGTATTAACATATAGGCTTTTCATAATGTAAGTATATATAAGGCTTTGTGTGCGCTCGGTACTTGTTAGGACCGTCTTGGCATGCTGCAATGAAGCGCAGGTGTTGGACGGCGTTAATATGGAAACCTGTATTGCGCCTATCACGCCGCAGTTGAGGTTTCGAGACTACCATTGTATTGAGAAATATTTAAATTACACCAAACTTTGAGTTTAGTCATGTATTTTGTTATCACATATTCTGCCCTCTTGAATACCTTAACAAGAGATTAAATAATCTCACATTAAGTCTCTTTGAGTATAGTTTTCAGAGTTTCAAAGCTTATTTTCGTGCTTTTACGAAGAAGGCTTCGAATTTGCAAATTAAACTAATAGTTTCTTGTATAGCTGGATAAGCTTTGTATTTTGGATTACTATCGACAAATCATATGAGGGGCACAGACGTTTAGTTAGCCCTAAGGTAAGCCTATGTTTGCTAACACAAGAAATAAACTTATAAGTTTATTTTTCTATAAAGAAATGTATAAGAACTGCATCACAGCCAAGAGAGATGCTATCACAAAACTTGACCATGGTCAAAACCAGTACTCGATTTCTTCAGCTGTCCGGTATGCTGAGCCAACTGAGTCGTGAATACGAAACCATATTTAAAATAATTCAAAATTAGAACAGTTTTTCATGAGCCATTAAAACAAGTGTCTTGAATGATAAACTCAGACGGCTTGAAGGTAAACCAAATCAGAGAGCGCGTGAATTCTTCACTGAATACCAACGCATTCATTCACTCGCAGACCGAATGAGTCGAACAAGTCTCAGAGTTAAAAAGAAATTTCTAGACGTAGCTTTGAGTGAGGGCTCATTACAGACTTTCATTTCATTTCTTTGAATACACGTGAGTTCATTAAATGAAATGTGTGTGAATGCTGTGGAATTTTTCATTAAGCGAATATTGAGTTTTATTCGGCGCCGTAGTTTTAATAATTTCTCAGGATTTCTATCTATATATATTGGGTGCTATGTGTAGTAACTAAATGAGTTATTTTTATTATTCAAGGAGAGATAAGAACACCAAATATAAAGACTTAATTCCTGTTTCAGGTATTCAGCTGATTGATACAGGTAAGGTACCCGAAAAATCTGTGACCAATTACTTTACGTATTAACTTTGACACTATTAATTTTTAAATAAACCAAATATCGTCTCTAAAATGGCATTAATTAAGCAATAAATATAAGCTAGGTACAAATTACGCATTCCTCGCAGCAAGACTCGCAAAACACCAACTTACAACATATACTTAGAGAATTTTAATTAAAAATTACTACACGCCCTGTTTATTGTAAACGACGCTAATTCTGAATTAATTTGTGATGCCTCCTTGATTAAAACCTGATTAATTAGTGTATCAACTTATTAGAGTGTATTGTTGTTAGTGTCTTAATTACGGTAATTATATGAGGTTTTAGGGCTTGCTATTTATGTCATAATTTGAATTTAGTTTTAATCTGAGAATGAATGAAGAATTTTTTCACTAAACATGAAATGTATTTTGTGAATTTGAAGCTCGAGACTTATTTTGAATACGTAAAAAAATACACATCTTTATCAAATATTAACTAGCATCTACAATGCTGTAATATAGCGTTAAAATATTTATATATACTTGGAAAGTAATACATATGAACTTTGTATTAGTAATCTGAAGAAAACCGTAAAATCGCCTCTAGAACAGTTGGTTGCACATCGCGGCTATATTGTGTCAGTACTGATTAATACCGATCGAATATAACGAATGCCAGTTCTTTTTAACCACTGCATATTATGACAATCTACAAAACGAGTACAGGTACTTAAGGGTTGAAATTACATGTGATCATATGGAAACATTAGATTGTATTGTGCTTAAACGTTTCCATCGCGGAGCATAGAGGTAATTACTATTTTCCCTCAGTTTTGAAATTTAATAAGCGTTTAACACTTCAAAAGGCCGCGTGCAAAGCAATTTGGCGTAGTCGAAAAACAGCATTTTCGGCGCCAACATAATTGCCTTAGTACGGCTCCAGGATTAATTAGAACTGCAAACAGACAAGCGCTTTGAAGCTTTTTTAAGCGCTCTCAGCTTAAGATGTATAAATCTTAGTTTCATACATATAACGTGCAACATAAAACCAGTAAATAAAGTTACTGATTTATTATTATTGCTATATTATATATGCTCATATCTGGCACTAGTAAGCCGCAAACTAATAATAAAATTTTCTTAATTACTAATGTTTTATTTTGCAAAAAAACATATTAAAGTAAAAATGGATGAAATGAATGAATCAGTTATCATACAATACATTTTATTTTTGAAGAAATATTTTCTATGGCGAAGCCGGTCACCTTTGTACTCAGTTAAGGGAACGGCAAAAAAAAGTAAATCAATTTATTATCCCATAGCTTTCGTAGATTGAATCGTGTTAGAAATAAACAAACCGACAAACTGTGTTTCCCTGTAATAGGGTAAGGATGTATCGATTAGAGCCCCGTCTTGCTTTATGAAATTGGATACTAAAATACATAATTTAGCCTCTGCCCCTTAGGACGAACTCAGTTCTGGGGCTCCTTTGGGCCCCTGATATATTCAAAATGTATAAATATCTATTTAAGATTTTTTTGAAATTATATTCAAACATATCAATAAATAAATCATGAGCTTCACGAATCTTAGCATAAGGTTCTATCAAAACGTGATCTAGTAGAGGTTACCCACAAGTTAAATCGAAAATAATTTCCGCCACCATTATGATAACAATCTATCATTTACTTGGTTAAAAAATTTAAGAGTTAAAATTTGATATTTTCAAAATAATATTAATATTACTAATAGTAAATGATATTTAATTATTTTTCTGTAATCTTCAACTCATACTTTAATCGGGTAAATACAGCTTCAGAGCCTCGAAATCTGGCCCTGTGTTGTTAGTGTGGGTAATACTAAATTTTGCACGACGCACGTGCGACGAACGGTCTCAGCCAATATATGAGAATACGGCGATAATCCTAAGAACTGTATGGCGAGAATGTGTCATGCGTAGATATGAATTCATTACGCTTTTGTTGCGTCTTCATTATTGACCTACAAAATTGGAACAATGTAAGTCTGACAGACTAGATACGATGTAGGAATTTTGAAAGTTATTTGATCAGAACGAACATTTCAATCTTTTAGAGAAACTTTAAATATTATAAAATGATTTTAAGTGCAGTAACAAAGTAAAGGCAAACAGTATTTTTGTGAAATTATCTGTATTCATTTGGCTAGAAATATAAACATTATTTATGACTATATATTATTTACCTGGTCTGGTACACAATAGATTTGCAAATTCAACCAAATAATAGTTCTCAAGTCCCTTAACATTATTGAATGTGACATCTTGAAAACGATTGAGATGGCACAGCTGTTTAATTATCTCTACACCCTGTAGACGATTTCCTAGACAACTTGTACCGTTTATAGAAACAAGGTTCGGCCCTACATTAAGCGATTTTATAAGTATGGCGTAAGTATAAGATTGTTTTATACCTATCGAAACAATTTAACAACACTGCAATGAAACTAAAAATAAACTAAATAGTACAAAACTCAAACAAACAATAGAATAAGATTATTTTTCTATAATTTACCGTATTTACACAGTATAATTTATTTTTGATTAATACGTACGACTGTCGTTAAATCCTACGCGACTGCTACACATTTAAATAAAAATTGGTTAAAGAATGTCACTGTTTGGTCGTAAAAGGTCGAATGTTTAATATTTACATAACTCGAGTATTTTTCAAAAAACAATGTAAATAAACGCGCTAGAATTTTTAATCGGCTCAGATTAACAAAAATCGCACAACGTACAATATATTAACAAATTCAATATTTGCTTCGTAATTTCAGCCTGAAATGTATGTCTATAAGTATGTAATATAACTATAAGTATTTGTAATTCATTTATGTTTATTATTGTCTCAATTACCTTATCTTGTATGAGTACTGGTATATATTGCGAATATATTAAATTGTACATCTCGCTAACAATACCACCATATACTCAGGTTGACCGCAGCCTCTATAAATTCTGACACAATATTTCGATGCAGACCCATCGAAGTTTCGGCACCGTACTCGTATATATTGTTTATTCGAAAGTGAAATATTATCATTGGTCCAATCGACGCATTGTTATCTGATTTATCTGCTCTGTGTTTTTGAATTATTCTCTACCTTTATAACCACCTATGCTCCTGTCTTATCCTGTACATCGAATTTTTATACTTGCAATGTTTTAACAAAACATTCCGTGAATCACAAAATATACTATTATAATATAGTTATGGTATAGATTTGTTTAAATTATAGATTTTGTAATGATTGCGTGTCGCTCCCCAACGAGATTAGAAGCTATTTCTGAAGTTGGAAAGATAACGAAGTATAAAATGACGCGATAACTCTCAACTTATTTATCATAGTGACGTTTTTGTAATTTTTTCATCGCACTTAACGCCCTCTAGCGGTGACCTCGGTACTAAATCAAAGGCAAGAGACAGGAATTATCAAATAACTCAAGATAATAAAAATATGACTCGCTAAGGATGATAAGCGGCTTGGGTTACAAACTTTAAAGTTGAGCTTGGTTCCGTAAACTAAAAGGACGCTTTGTAAATCAAATAAAATTTGATGCTTCTACCCAGGATTAATTTGGTGGAAATCCTTATATGATAAATTGTATTAAAATATATTTCAGTTATGAAATAGATTTTTTTAAATGTAATTTGTCTAAAATAAAACATAGGTTCTACTTTGCAATTTATTAAAAGAACTTTATGAATTTTATCTTGAAGAACTTTATCTTAATTTTTATACCTCTGATCGGATTAATGATGTTGGGTCTTTAGATTTCCAAACTAAACTATGACATTTAGCATATTTATATTGTCTATAATCGCTTGAATAATACAAAGTTATGACAGCGGCAGCGGTTTAACACCAAAAACAATTTGTATGGCCACTTAATTCTTGTTATGTCAGCTGGAGCATCCGTTTTTTTACGAGTTATAAAATTAGCTATATCCCCTTGAGGGTAACTTTGTTTTCTCAACACAACTGATAACATATACGTACACATCTACTTTTTTAAAATATTGACGTATCGGGAATAGTATCCACGACGATTCGTTCTGTAGTGACCACTGCGCCAACTGGCTCTTTTCTAATCAATTTGAAACGTATAAACTGTTTACAAGGTTTTATATGATTAATAGTTAAACATTTTGAAGAGCAATGTTGGGCGTACTGTAGTACATTAAATATGGTTTATTTGTAATAAGTCCGTAAGTTATCAATGCAATGCTGAATGAGGTATATAGTTGGCACTTTGGACGCGAAATGACATTTTAACTTTAAAACGAGATACATCCAAAAGTTAATAACTCTCACCTTCAAGAGTTTCATTATACGCAGACGAGGTAATTGCAGGGCTGACACACGGGAGCATAACCACTTAATTTATTGAACCAAACTAATGAAATTCCTGGCTAAACTTTATTACGAGCGACAGCCCTATACGGTAATTTTCGACCCGAGACGGTTTAATCGTTTCTTTAATTATTTCCAAATTAATGTTTTGTGTTTGTTAAGGTGTTAATTTTGTCGGGTTTCGAGTGGTTTATTGAATTAATTCCGTTTGAGTTTTACAATGTACATTGTATTACCGTCATTTGTTAAATGTAATATGACGGTAATCTCTACTCACTAGTTCCGGTTCCCAGCATTGTCAACAATTAAGTGATGAGAGATGTTTAGAAGTTGTGTTAACACTCATCATACCAGCCATGCGGCAAATATTACTATATGTTTAATATGAATCGGTACAGATTAGTGAGATGGATAATGAATAAAATGAGTTGGTTCTTTCCCGAAGCTCTGGTGGAGTTACAAAAGTTTTCTTTTAAAGGGGAAAATATGATTTTATGAAGCGTTAAGTTTTGGTTGAAGCGAGACGATTAGCGTTGATTGTGATTAATTGCGTTAATTACCGGGAAATCTATCATTATCTAGTTCATTAACACTTTCGCAGGGATTTTGAAAAAACCGTATCGATTTAAGTTCGGTTTAAAGGAAAATCGCTTTTAAATAACCATTACACTTAAAAACCGAATGCCAATCGGTACAAAGCGTACTCAGGTCTAAAGTCGATTGCAGTTATAATATTGTCTCTATCAAATTCTGATTCGTAATAATTTTAAGGATTCTTTTATAATAAAAATATCTTTTATAATCATCATCGATTGAAAAAATTGAGAAACTGTAGCCAC
Organism: Pontia daplidice; assembly: GCA_963693355.1. NCBI lineage: Eukaryota > Metazoa > Arthropoda > Insecta > Lepidoptera > Pieridae > Pontia > Pontia daplidice. The sequence continues at coordinate 430,134 of CAVNZL010000086.1, forward strand.
GTAATCTTTTTATTTATTTCTCACACAATTAATTGAAAACCGTATTTGTATTACAAATATTAATAATTTCGAATGATTATATTTATGATATAGATTGGTATATTAGGGTTTTGTACTATGGACTTCCACAACGTAACGCCCGATTCTATAAATAAAATTACGTATTAGTAAAAACATAATTTGATGTGGATGTAAATATGTCGATCATATCCGAATTAAATGCTATAAAAATCATAATATAGATAAAAACGGGCCGTGAAGATAATATTTATAGTGCATTGGGGCATGTTCATATATTTTTATAGTGGGGTCCGAAATTGATAAGTAAATAGACGATCAGCAGATAACGTTTATAGAGGACGTGTGTAATATGTAGCAGCTTCGATAGCAAAGTCTCTAAGACACAATCTCTACGAGATTTATTTCAAATATTTTTTGTTACCTAAACAATTTGAGTTCGTATCTAAAGGAGCTGTTCTGTTTAGCGCAGTGTATAAATTATAATATGAAATTTAAATAATATATAAATAAAGAATTACATACTTATGGAGACCAAATATTGATTACTAAGACTGTTCTTTCTTCTTCTTAAATGATCGAATGATCTAAGGCCACTGTTTTCTCTTTATGGTACGCTAAGGCTTCTCGACGTAAATTTGTAAGACTAACTTAACTAGATTTTGATTTCTAGTCATTGTTAATTGGTTATTTATAAACTGTTATTATTTTATATTATTCATAATATTACCTTTAACATAACATAGTATCTTTTAAATGCTTAAAATATATTAAATCCGCCTAAGCTTGTAGTATAAAGCACTAGATAGGTCTTGGAATAGGCGTGTAAAAAGTAGGAGCGCAATGCATGCCAATTCGTCCGTACTGGACACTGTCGGACGAGTACGGACAGCAAATAAGACCAAAAAAATATAAAATATGTATTTGTTTCGTTTAAAGATAAGAATAAATTAAGATATTTATATACTCATATATATGTGTTAAGGTTTAAAACCATAATTTACTTTACAATATCTGTTGTTACTGTTAACGTAAATTTACTTAACTAAAGTATATTGATTCAGGAAAATGCATTTTTGTTTGATTTGCATAACTTAAGACAAGAGAATCGTCGGTACCGAAACTGAAAGTTCAATCACCGATCACTAGACTACAAAGCGTCCCTTGGGATATAAAAATGCAAGATGATTTGCTATCTGTACTTTCGTGACTGGGGTGCGAATCAAGACCAGTTTCAATTTGCCCCGGGAAGGCAACTTACACTTTAAAGACTAAGATTTTGTAGCCTTTGTACTGTTTGACTTGCGTCTGAGAGCTACATTGCTTTACTGAATACTATGTGAGGCTTTTCTGCAATTAAATAACGTTTGCAGGCTTTACTTGACTACATTTTAGACTTCATACGAGTTACGACGAATAAGGTTTGGGCAGAACTCAGCCTATTTAGACCATAGACTAAGATGGCTGTACGGAAACCTGGTTAAAAAAGTCCTCCATCTTAAAGAACTCCTCCGAAACCGCGGCTCGACCGATTTTTGTTAGATTTTGTATGCGTATTCAGTAGGTCTGAGAAAATTATTATTGAGGCTAACTTATATTTTTCATCCCCGTAAATGTTTAGGATTAAAAATTGTTTTTGGACAAAATTATTTTTATTTTTATTTTTCTATGATACAAAAATTCATACAACCCTACATATTTACCTCAGTACGACCAACCCCTATTTTTTATTTATTAATTAAAAACTTTAATTATATTTGCAAGAATTTTGTTTAAAACGTTTCCGATTATAAATATACCCCACACACTTAAAGCTGATAATTATTTTTATTGAACTAGAAATATGATTGCTGGAAATCACATGTATGGCAAAACACGTTTTTGCGGGTCAGCTAGTTTATGTACCACCGCGTCAAAATTAACGAATTCACTTATATTTGCTAATTGATTGAAGAGCTTTTTCAGGACCATTTCAAAATGCGGAATCTTGATTTTCGATATGAAATATGGTGAAATATCAAAGAGTTTTCGATACCAAATGCAAATTTATATTTACGTTCGGGCCGGAGCATACGATTCGGGTGTAAATTGTCATCGATGAAATGTATAAGATATTTTCTGAATTGCGAAAATAAATATTTTGAGTGCGAACGTATATGGACCAAAAACATTCCGCGGGTAGGTAGATTCGTCGCTACAATTTTACACAGCAAAGATTTCTTTTCATTTTGAGCTTTAGAAAGCGTAGCGGAGACATTGCTTCTTCTTACAAGTTCTTCTCGTCTATTCTACACTTGATTTTACATCTACCTGTAAAATATACTGATCTATGTCACGGCAATAAGGCAAAAAATGAAAAACACATTTATAACATAACAATAGACCTCGAAAACAATAGATTTGTGCACAAAATCATAAGAATAAATAAATCAATCAATGGTCCGTACTATATACTCATTTCATTAAACTCACAGCATGTATACATGTAATATTGATCTACCTGTTATTAGATCAAAGCCTTATAAGTGGCAGTAATGAGCTATGTAATTATTCAAGATATATGAACAATTTTAGCATTTACTGTATTATGGCGAACAATATGATCTCGGAACGGCGAACTGAATATTGCTTCTATAAATTATCATATTAAGCTAATTATATCGATTTATTCACACTCCGTTCTTAACCGTATTCACAAGAGCAAACCAACCTATATATAATTTGAATAATAAAATTTGTTTTCTTTCTTTCTTTGTTTATATAATATTTTCTAGAACAAAAATAGATGTTTAGTTATTATATAGATTGTCGAGCCAGACAAATTTATAATTGAATAAGACTATAATCGATTTCGTATCGCTGCTTAAAGTTTTGTACGAGTCCGTGGTGCCATAATAAATCATAAACAATCTTGCACAGTGTACATCTCTGGGTGCAGTAGCACGCTGGCTGCACACGTCAACTGAAGCGGCAATGTTCGGTGCGCTGCCGTAAATCACGCGTTGAGCAAGATCGATGTGACAATGTTGTTCTGGCATATTCTTAGCTGCACAAAAACTATTTTTATGTGAAATAATCGATTATTAATATTATTGAAGTTTCGTTAGCTACCGAGAGAATGTGCAGTTGCACATTGCTCACGTAAACTACGTGCCAGTCTCCGAACAAATAAATATTTTTTTTATGGACTTAAACAATAATTTTACTTAGTGTTTATAACAATTATGTTACTATATTACGGTCCATGAGATACAGCAAAGTACAAAGTATAGTCCCATTCCACCCTTTGAACCTTAAAACATATTAAATTCGCGTCTACCTTTTCGAGCTTAAAGCTGATTAACCAACAATTATTTATATACGATATTCATGACTCCTAAATTATTGAACAATACATAAAACGGAAAAATAGAGAAAAGTGAATACAGCTGCAGTAAAACAACCTTTTAATAAACAGTTGAAGAGTTTTAGAATTGTTGGTTTGTTAGGTACTAGCCGGGTTTAATTGAAGTTAAAAACTGGGGCAAAACACCTTCAATAGGCTTTATTTTCCTATAAAATGCGTCTTATACCTGATAAATCTACTTTGAGTTATTAAATTTTGTAAGTCATGAATAAAGTAGTTTATACCATACATACCCCATGAATCTCTACACTGAGGCATCTAAGTAAATATGTTAGGAAATATATAAATATGTCCTTTTTTACATATATAATATATTTTATATGTCTATTTACTTGCTAGAGCTTTGCAACATATTACAAACGAGGCCTCATTTAAAATTGTACCTACCGATTTACCTAATCGGTGTCCTTTTATTTATTGATCAAAAATCTGATCTAATTCAAAATGGCTTATGTAACAAGATTATGCGTTACAAATAAATCACCTGTATATATATTATTCTTTCAACATAATATTCATATTTAACTCAACTACCGAATCGTTTTTACATTCTATTGTAGTTCAACACAGAAATATATCAACAATTTATCGTCCTAAAAGTCACTTCATCAAAGGCATGTCATAATCTAAACTAACACATAGATCATAGCAAAGAGGATGTCAAAATTTATTACTTGTGTTTGGTAATGGTTACAACGAGATCGCCTATTTAGATTTGTTTTATTACGACAACTTTATAGATGTACGGAAGTAATCCTATTAATATTATAAAAGTGTGTAAATACAAATGGATTATGTAAATTGTCCAAATTATGAAGTAAATACGAAAAAATCTACCGTGTGCGATATAATCTGGTTTGCGCTGCAAAACTATTATTTTAAAATATATGGTCAAAACGTCTTAAATCCCACCACGCCACATTATACGAATGTGTGAATCATAACTTTATTTTTTTATTTCAATTATTTACATCAAATTCACATTTGGTAGAAATAAATAGATCCTTTTTCGTTTCATTTTATGTAACGTATATTACTTACTATAAGTAACAATATTGTTGCTTCTTTTCAGTTTGTGGGAGAGATTGTATGAGAGACACCTTTGTTATTTTTTAAATAAACAATCTCACATTATTCACGGAACATATTATGTAAATTACTAAGCATTTGTTTGTTTGTCTAACAATTGTATCCCACTCAATTGTAAGTCCATTGTAAAGGCCAAAAAACTACAAACAATATCCAATTTTATGCTTAGATCTTCAGACAATTTGAATTATAATAGAGTTCTGTGTTTTGTTTATATATATGTATAATATTGTCCTTTATAAGGATGTTTAGTTAACAACTAGTTTGACTTTAAAATTGAATTTAAAATTATTTCGTACACATACTAGTGTTTACAGCTCTCTTGGCTCTTCAAATGTGCAAAAATTTGATGCCAATTACGCAATGGCCACCACAAAAGCTAGTTGAGTAATTTTTCTAGCCTTAAAAAAATCCCATATTTTCTTCGTTGCAAAGTAACAAGATGTCTATACAGGGCTGATACGTTACAAGTAAATTATCTCATTCAACGTAATAAGTTTTGGTATCACATTTTATGGCCCGTTTAAAATGAACAACACCTTAAGCGGCTCAACACTTTATTATTTTATTTGCGTGTAAATTAAAACTCGTCAAATTAACGTGAGTACCGTTTAAAATGGCGTAAATCGTGAACAAATATCGCGAGTCAGAGGTGAACGTCGAGCCCGGTGAAAAATGGCATAGCTTAACCCCTCAACTGTGCGCTCGGGTAATTAGTGAGCTTCGCTGACAATTTGTTTAACGACAACCTGCTTATAGCTTTTTATTTAGGCATTTTTCACGGCTTTACTATAGATTAAACTAAAATGGCTTTCTCGCGTCTGCCTCTTCTATTTGTTCCCAACGTAAATTTATCCCTGATTTCACAATTTTCAAAAAAAATGCCAATTTGCCCCTGGACTTGCTCTCATTCTACCGAAATCAGAAATCAAATTTTTCATACTATAAGTTTCTTATCATTTTATTTCCATATAGCTCCTTTTTCCTTTCTTCCTATTTACTGATGGTAGATGCATTTATGACTGCTGTAATATTAAAAACAAACTATTATGACCAATAGTTTGCAGAAACAAATAAAATGTCTCGAGGAGATAAAATAATTTTACAGTACACGGGAGAAATATTAAAGCGTTCCTGTGTGGGTTTTATTCTATTCTTTAAGGGGCAAAGTCCAATTTCGCCTTTCATTCTGAATTCACTTTGACTCTCAAATCATTTTTAGTTGTCGCGTGTACAATGGAATCGGTGAGATTAATTTTGTTATATGAATATATATTTTCTACATTCTACTTACAAGTGAAGGGATTTTTCCTTGATAACTATAAAGTCGAAATTGGCTTACAAGCTACTGGTAAAGAAACCAAGGTGTTAAAAAAGTCTCGAAACGTGGTCGGGTTGGACAAGCAAACTAGGAGTTAAAGGAGGAGTAGTAGAAACTTATGTTATCTATAAGAGGCTGTTATCATTATTATTCTTATTAACCGATAAAAATATTGGTCCATACTCTTAAACGGATGTGTGTTACTTACTAAAAGAAGTGACTATTACACGCACACATAAATATAAATCTCTTTGGCTCTATTTTAAATAATATAAACTAGATTCTAAATATCTTCGTCTAGCCTTTCCTAAGCGCATAAATATGGTTCATAGCCGTTTATTTTACACCTCGCTCTTATTACATTACAGTGATATTCCAAGCAATTTTAGCATCACCATTATTCTGATTGTAGCTTAGCGTCCCGACGGCATTGTGTTGTTGGGAATATTAAAAGTTTTTTGTTCGCTCATGGCTGGCTGACCCCCGATGTCTTGCATAGATAATATTGTTGCATTGTTCCGGTCTGTGGATAGATCTGTGGCCTTTTAAGACGCATCCTCACAATAACGTGGAGAAATAAAAATATATAATGTTCTATACTTTAGATTGTTATTATTTGTAATTAAGTACTGTAAGGCATATTATGAACTTACTGTTTCGTTTTGACCAGAAAAAAATATTCGGTTTGACTAACATAAATTAACATTCGGTCCCAATGCCTAAGGTTAATATAATTTTTGTAGAGTAAACACAAAATATGGTGAGCTTTAAATCTTTAAAATATCATTTAAATCAAACTATAATTTTGACTACACAATGTGCAAAGCTTACCCTTAAATTGTATAAGACAAAGCAACCACGCCTAAATCTCGACGTGGTTAACGCCTTTACATTTAACTAAAATGAATATTGAAACTTGTATTTGAATTAAAATAGTCATTATTTTAAGATTAAGAAATTATTGCGAGATCTTTGTGTCTGGTGGTTTTAAAAATAAAATGTAAATAAAAATACTTTTATGAGCTGTTTACTATGAGCACGATTATCTTTTATCTCACCGTCAATTAGTTTCAATAATAACAATTTGGTGCTTTTAAAATACGGAAAATTCATCAGAAGATGATGAAGACTACAGTAGATTTTGAATAATTTGTTAACTGTATTTTGTATATTTATTTGTAATGAATAAATCTGTACTAACTCTGTTAACCAATTTGTCTCCCTTAAATGGAACAATTGCGAAAGTAGGAGGAATATTAAACGTGCCATATCACCTAGATACCAAAAAGTTGCTATCAAAAGCAAAAGTTATTAAAGCGATTCAATACTTTATACGTAATCAGTGTCGGGGGGACGATAGCGAAGTTCGTAAGGACAATTCGTCAAAAAGTTTTGGAATGAAACAATAAATCAATGTGTCGAATAATTGCTCCTCATTGGGACTTTCCAAGAATCGAAAAGTTACTAATCACCGACTCGATATTAATAAGACGGAGAATTGTTCGAAGGGCCGAATAAAGGAATGTTTTTATATCTTTTGCTAAGAATTGTGTTGTTAATAAACACAATGAAAATTTCAGTTATTTTAGATACCTTCATAATTAGAGCGAATCTTTTTGAAAAGAACTTTTTACAATTATAACATCGTATTATTATAAAATAAACTAATATATAAAATAATTCTTTATGTGTTAGTAGTATGCCGCAAACCGACCAAGCGCGTTTTAAGTGATCAAATCATTTAAACTTCCAGGTTAGGAAAGGTTTCGCTACGATATTTTGAAAAGTCTTAGAAATTCACTGATATGCCTATGAAGTACCTACACATTTATAGATTTCTGTAACCAAGAGGTAAAAACGTGAAGCCTAGTAATTAAACTTCGCTGTTCATCTGTCGCCAGACTGTATTTCATGAACGTGATAGTTAAATAATTATCTATTTTCTCCCACATATTACCTATTTATGTTGATATGAAAACGAATACTAAATAGAATAAAAGAAATATTTAAGAAGAATCAATCACACAAGAAAACCGTGATGTTTCGCTTAAATCATACCCTTCACTCTTCCTTCTCGATTCCGACCCGTTTTAGTCTAGTTTTTTACTTAAAGTGGTAAAGCGATCACATGAAATTTAAAATTTAATTAAGGCAGCACCTCCTGGCGCCTTTTTCGCGACATAATCTCATAGAGGCGGGCCACACGCGCTCACACAAAGCAATTTTTAATTGCGCCGCCGGCTGAAAGCCGACTCTTTGACATTACGATTGATTAAAAAGAAAATGGTGGCAGCGGAGCGTTAATGAGGAATGTCTTCGCGACTGATTAGGAATCTGGTGTGTAATGAATTCGTTATGCAGTTTAATCTACACTTTTTTTCAGTTAAGCTTGTGAAAGCTCTTTATAGTCTTTTGCACCACGAAGATTATAATGTAATAGGGTACATTAAATAGTTTTCTTATATTTAGATTAAATCCAATTGCAATATTTACCATCGATAATGTCTAAATACGATGCGATAAATAAAATTAATACTATCTCATAATCATGTTAAAAACTAGATAATGTTCTACCTGCAACATAGCTATTAAGTATATAATTGCTTACAGTAATTGTTTCAATCAAGTATATTTTCCTCCTCATATATTCTTATATGGATTGAGATTACAGATTAAGTGTTGTTCATTCGTTCTTTGGTCAATTCGTCCAATCATAAACACGTTAAATGCAATGTACGTCGAATATGTGAATATTTTTTACAGAATACCTAACGAAACCCTTATAAAAATGACACTACTTTTTTCTAAAGCTAGCTTCAATGGCCTCCGGGCTACAAGCACGCATTGACAAAACCTGCAGTCGGAAAAAAAAACGTAACGTACTGAAAATAGTTCGCTCGCAATTATAATTTTTTCTAGCTTTAAAGCTGTAGGTTTTAATCTATTTCATGTACATGCAGGCATATTACACATTCTCTATATTTCTCGTTCGTATATTTGCTCGTATTTCAAGCAGCCAAATTTGTGTTTTTATAGAGAATATATCTCTTTGTTCTGAAAAATTATGCTTTAAAAGTGTGATTTTGATGAACGTTATAACGTAACAAACGTTATATTGTTGTTGTTTATTAGATATTATTCATGTATTATGAGAGTAGAAAAACATTATTCATTTATTTTCCATAGATATGTCTATCTCAGCATTACTAATACGATAGAACTTATTTACTAAAATTACGCAACGTATAAAACAATTACAAAAGTCACTGTATTAATATAAATGAAAGCAACTAAGTTTTTCAGTTACTTAAATCAAAACTAGATGGCGCACTGTTTATAGAAAATATTTTATGCGGAAAACCGTCATTACCTCAAATTATCATTTATAGATATTTAATTACGGCCGACCTCATATAGGTCAAGATTCTCATGTCGAGCTCAGTAAAAGTGTTGTTTTTAATCTAATTAGTGTAGCTAGCTCGTTTTACATATTCATCCAATGTAACCTGGCCTCTCTTTTAAACGGAACGCCAGTCATTCTAACACAGCATGAAGCTCAAGTTACCCTGGACACCAGCAGTGTTTACTTGAATTGTTGAATGGATTGAATAGTTTTTAAGCGTAAAATTGTTTAAAGTACAAGAAACCTCTCTTTAGAATAGACTATAAAGGTAGAGAGCTGTACTTCTATCCTTCAGTTTTTATACTATTGAAGTGTTTATTTCCTGAGAACCAACATAAAGATTATAATCAGATTTTTCTCTGCATTAAATTAGTTTATTTAGAATCACTAAATTTAATATAGTCGGTTTTTCTGACGGAGGCTAAAATGGCAAACAAACTTAATGGAAAATGAAACATATTTCGACACTTGTTCTCGACTTAGTAACGACCCTTAAATATATAGATAACGAATAATAATAATTGTGTACTTATAGTTCATATGAGTTTCTATATTTCGATATCGTAGATTACACAATCGTTAATGACTTAGTTACTTTCCTTTTTTATGGGTAGTCTTTGAGGTTTAAATTTTACCGACTTCGCTGTCACTTCTAGATAAGTAAGTGATAAAATTACGTGTATTTCGAAGAAAATATTGAGTCTCGATCATATTTTAGGGATTGTAGGTTGAGGGGTTGAAATAAAATCCCTTTATTTGTTGGAGAAGAGATGTAGATGGAACTTGATGAATTACTGAATATTTATTTAAAAAAGTAGCCTAATTATGTACAAAAATATGACGCTAAACATACTACTGGTAATAACACGTTGCCACCGTATAGGATGTGCGACAGAGCTATCGCTATCTCGCTCGCGAGTTTATAAAAATGCGACGTGGCATATCGCTCGTTCCTTTTCTGCGCATCGACGTCACACTGTTCGCACGTTTCTTATTAGACATCACGTCGTATTTTGAGAAACGTTCATAGCTTGTTCTTTTCAGAACACTGTTTATATCAATCGAACGTCTATAACTGTTCTTTTCAGAACACTGTTTATATCAATCGAACGTCTATAGCTGTTCTTTTCAGAACACTGTTTATATCAGTCGAGCGTCTATAACTGTTCTTTTCAGAACATCACTTTATATCAAACGAAACGTCGAAAACTGTTCTTTTCAGAACATCACCTTATATCAAACGAAACGTCGAAAACTGTTCTTTTCAGAACATCTCCTTATATCAAACGAAACGTCGAAAACTGTTCTTTTCAGAACATCACCTTATATCAAACGAAACGTCGAAAACGTTTATTAATTAATTATTGATCACCTACAGGATTCCCCCTCTAGCGAAGCGTACCGGCAGGCGTATGACACGGCCTCGGCGCGTTGTTCTTGATGGTATTGAATTGTTTCCTTGGTTCTGGTGATCGTCATTTTGATGTTTCAGGTTGTTATCGTTTTGACGTTTCAAGTTGTTGTCGTCTTGATGTTTCAGGTTATTTGATGACTTTTGTAGTTCGCTCGTACTTGATGTGATTTGCTTGTTGCAAGTGCTCGTTGTTGTAGGCATATCTTGCTCGGCGATAGTGTAGGCGGGTTTGAGTCTGTCGATAGAGATATTCATTTCGCGGTTAGGCAACTGCAACGTGAATATTTTGCTATCTCGTTTCAGCACACGATAGGGTCCGTCGTAAGGTGCTTGTAACGGCTTCTTTACAGCGTCTATGCGTATGAATACGTATTCACATGTTTGCAGGTCGCGGTGCACGAATATCGGTCTATTGTTGCTATGTGGTTGGCTAGGCATTGGTTGTAGGCTACGAATTGCGTCGCGCAGCTGATCGATGTAGGCTGAGTCCATAATGACATCTTCGCGCGTCGTTGATAAGAAATCACCGGGTAAGCGTAAGTTGCATCCGTAGGTAAGTTGAGCGGCGCTAACGCCGGTGTCACTTCGCATAGCGGCGCGTATTCCGAGTAGGACGGTTGGTAGCTCGTTGATCCAGCTTCTTGCGGTCTGTAGTCTTGCCTTTAATGCGGCCTTAAGAACACGGTGCCATCGTTCTATGATACCGTTACACTGTGCATGATATGAGGTTGTACGTGTTTTTTCGATGCCAAGTAAGCGGGAAAGAGATACGAATATTCTGCTTTCGAATTGGCGTCCTTGATCAGTTGTTATTGTTGCGGGACAACCGAAACGAGAAATCCAACCTTCGTATACTGCTTTGGCGACGTCTTCAGCTGATATTTCGCATAGTGGGTAAGCTTCGGGCCATCTCGTTGCTCTGTCGATCATTGTCACGAGGTATCGATGTCCACTGGCCGCGGTAGGTAGCGGACCAACAATATCGATGTGAACGTGTTCGAATCGTTCGGTTGGAGGAAAAACTGTTAATCGACTTGATGTATGGCGTTGTATCTTGGCGCGTTGACACTGTACACATCCTTTTGCCCACCTGCCGACGTCTGTATTCATTGAGGGCCAGAAATAACGTTGCGTAATTAATTTCCTTGTAGTCTTAATTCCAGGGTGGCTGACGTTATGTACTGCGTCGAATGCGGTGCGTCGGTATCCTTCTGGTAGGTACGGACGTAAGTTTGGGGTTGAAGTTTCGCAATGTAATTTGATTTTTGACGCGGGCAAGTTGATTTTCTTGAAAGATAAATTGCTCTGTAGACTGAGTGCTTGAATTATATCGCTGTCTCGTTCTTGAGCTTCTGCAAGTAGGTTGTAGTCGATCGGCGATGGACACGTAATTGCGTCGATGCGTGATAGTGCGTCTGCGGCTGCATTTTGTGACCCACTGACGTGACGTATATCCGTGGTAAATTCGCTGATATAAAGTAGCTGTCGGGTGCGTCTCGGTGATTCGCTGTTTGTATTGGTTTTTGTGTAAGCGAAAGTTAGCGGCTTGTGATCCGTGAAAATTATCATTTCTCGTCCTTCGAACATTTTGCGGAAATGTTTGACAGCCATGTAGATGGCGAGTAACTCACGATCGTAGGTGCTGTAGCGGGTTTGTGCGTCAGTGAATTTCTTCGAGAAATAGCCGAGTGGTTGCCACGAGTTGTTGATAAATTGGTTGAGTGCGGCACCAGCTGTTTTGTCGCTTGCGTCGCTGAATATAGCAAGTGTCGCATGATGAGACGGATGAGCAAGTAAAGCGGCGTTTTTGATGCTCTCTTTACATGCTTCGTAAGCTTGCGTTGATTCGGCGGTCCACTCGATCTTAGTTTTGTCGCGCTTCTTCACATTGTGTAAGTAGGTATTTAGCGGCGCTTGTATGGAGGCAGCATCTTTGATATTTTCGCGATAAAAGTTTATCATGCCGAGGAAACGTCGCAGTTCTTCTACGGTTTGTGGTTTGGGAAAATCTATAATTGCTTGTACCTTTTCTTGGGGTGGCTGTATTCCTTCCGCACTGACTTGATGACCGAGGAATTTAACGGTTGGCTGGCCGAAAACACATTTTGATGGGTTGATGGTAATACCGTATTCTTCTAGTCGCTGTAATACGCTGCGTAGATGTTTTCGGTGCTCTTCCTCGTCTATTGATGCTATGAGGAGATCATCAACAAATGGGAATACGAAGTCGAGTTCGCGCAGTACTTCATGTATAAACCGTTGAAAAGTTTGACCGGCGTTCTTTAAACCGGGACACATGCGCGGGAACTCGAAAAGGCCAAATGGTGTGATAATGGCGGTTTTCTCCACATCTTGCTCGCTGACTGGCAATTGTTGGTACGCACGGTTGAGGTCGAGTGTGGAGAAAATTTTCTTCCCTGCGAGTTGGTATGTGAAATCGCGAATACGTGGTATGGGGTATCGGTCAGGCTTGGTAATAGCGTTGAGCCTTCTGTAGTCGCCACATACTCGTAGGTCTCCATTTTTCTTTGGCACGACGTGAAGAGGTGATGCCCAAGGGCTTTTACTTGGTCTGCATAACCCTTGCTGCATCATGTTTTGGAATTCTTTTCTGACCATTTCGTAGCGGTGTGGTGCAATGGGGCGAGGCCTACAGTGAAGGGGTGGTCCACTTGTTTCAATAAAGTGTTCGACGGAATGTTTGGGGCTTAGCTTCATTGAAGTGATTCTGGTTGTGCCGGGGAAATCTGCGAGTATGCTGTGGTAATTTTTCTGCATGTCTATACTGCGAACTGTGGGTATGTTTGCAGTACTGAGTTTTGCGTTTGTTACCAGCTGTGTTTTCCCGTCGATCAATCTTCTGTGTTTAACGTCAACAATGAGATGGTGGTACTGTAGGAAATCTGCTCCCAAGATTGGTTTGGACACATCTGCTACGACGAATTTCCATGTATATGGTCTTCGGAGGTTGAGATCGAGTTGCAGCGTCTTTTCTCCGTATGTTGGGATAACAGTATTGTTGGCGGCGTAAAGTTGAAATGGCAGAGGTTTTTCGCGAGAGCCCTTTCTCTTTGGTAGCACGGAGATATTGGCTCCTGTGTCGACCAAAAATGTAAGTTTTGTTACCTTGTCGGTAACGAAAAGGCGGTGTGAATGTTCAGTAACGCCAGATCCCGCCGCGGCAAGCGTTACTTTTAGTTTTCCGACTGGTTTATGGGCTTGAAAGTGCATGGTGGTGCGCATTTCTTCGCGTCCATACCGTAGCGATGATGGTAGTAGCAGTACGGCATTGGAGATCTTTTACGGCTCCGTTCTTCCGTCTGCGACTCTCGCCGGTTTTCGCTGCGATTGGTATAAGCGTTCCGCGAGCGTGATCGGGAACGGTGGCGAAAACGACTATTGCGGTAGTTGTCGCGGGGTTGTGCTCGTAGTTCAGCAACTTCTAGGGATAATCGCCTAATTTCGCCTATGAGAGTATCGATGGTGGTTTGCTGTTGATACGCTGGTTGCGCTGGAGGTCGTGGTGGCGATGGTGTAGTTGCGAAAGGCGTTGCGACGGACGCGATGTGTTGTGATGGCGTGTGGACTTCCATCATTTTGTCCGCGAGTAAAGTCAGGTCGTCAAGCGTTGTCTTGATTTTGAATGCTTCACTGACGGCTAGCACGGAACGAATTTGTGGTGGTAGATGCTCAAGCCACATCATTTTAATTGTACTTTCTGGAAATTTGTCTTTGTTTAGTTGCTGCATTTGCCTCATCAGCTGGCTGGGTTTCTGATCGCCAAGCTCTACTTGCGAAAGCAACTTTTTGGTTTGCGCACTGTTGGATTCTTCATAAAGCGATATTAGACGGTCTTTGATGGCGTTGTAATATTCTGTTTGTGGCGGCGAGGATATGAGGTCAGCGATATTTTGTATATCCTGTTTTTCCAGTTGTGCGATGACCATCTGGGCGAGCTGGGCCTGGCTTCGTTTCAGGTCAGCGGTTGCTGCTTCGAAGCTGCAGAACCAGAGCAGGGGCTGATCGCGCCAAAATGGTGGGACGCGGAGCGATAGTGAAATACCGGAGACTTCTTGGCTCGACGGTTGTGAAACTTGACGCTCTGCACCGAAATCTTCTGTGTTCGACATCTTGGTGTTCTTCTCGGGGTCACCACTTTAGGGATTGTAGGTTGAGGGGTTGAAATAAAATCCCTTTATTTGTTGGAGAAGAGATGTAGATGGAACTTGATGAATTACTGAATATTTATTTAAAAAAGTAGCCTAATTATGTACAAAAATATGACGCTAAACATACTACTGGTAATAACACGTTGCCACCGTATAGGATGTGCGACAGAGCTATCGCTATCTCGCTCGCGAGTTTATAAAAATGCGACGTGGCATATCGCTCGTTCCTTTTCTGCGCATCGACGTCACACTGTTCGCACGTTTCTTATTAGACATCACGTCGTATTTTGAGAAACGTTCATAGCTTGTTCTTTTCAGAACACTGTTTATATCAATCGAACGTCTATAACTGTTCTTTTCAGAACATCTCCTTATATCAAACGAAACGTCGAAAACTGTTCTTTTCAGAACATCACCTTATATCAAACGAAACGTCGAAAACGTTTATTAATTAATTATTGATCACCTACAATATCATTCGCACGTTTGCTGTTCTGTAATTTATAACACAGACCTAAACTGACTAGCTATTTGAAGGAGCCCAAATTTATCGTTTTTAAGAACCTGTAAGTGCTGCTATATTACTAGATTATAAAGTACCAAAGTACGCGGTAACAATATTTTTGAAACAATTTATATATTCGATGCTTTCAACCTTCGTTACGAAGCATTAAAATGTAATAATAACGAAAAACTTCACAATTCAGTGAGATGACAATTTATGAGCAAACATTGGAACTGTAAGCGCCATTAAACTAATCGCGCCATTGAATACCGCTGAACTTCCAAATTTAATAAAGTAACAACAAGTCGTGTTTGCGAGGGAAATATTTTAATTCAGCGCCATCTGTCGCTATGCACAGACAAACTTACCAGCTTATAATTTACATTTTACGTGTTACATCTGGATTCGATATTATATTTTAAAGTCAAATTATGCATACAAACAATTCCCATCGCTACTAACTCAGTAATTTTATTTATTTTCATATCAATAATAGTGGTAATTTTTAATCAGATAAAAATTTTTATATATGGTCTAAAATTATTGCTAATCCGAATCTATTTATGAGCCCTGTTAACAAATAAACTTTATGGACGTTTCACGAAAAAAATAAAGTGATACTTAAGCAGTTTTATCGATATTATTTCTAAATGCCTAACCGCACGTGATCAATAAACCTGAAATAATTGCATTATATACAAAATAGCAGATTGCTCCATTACATTCGAGTCTGAACAGAAATAAAAGACATTTTCCAAATAAATCTTTGAAAACAAAGCGAACAAAACAAATAAACATATTTCAAGACAATCTAAAATCTTACATTCAAAAGAAAAATCGCTGCTGATAAGAAACGGTATAAAAGTCTGATTAGAGAAACTGTGGTTTAAAATCAAGTATAATTCAATTCTAACTTGACCTCGGCTAAATTAATTACTTCGTCTGCAGTCTTGAATAATTTACTTAAACAATATCTTTTTAGTGATCCGCCGGTTTGCCGAGTTTGCGTTGCACTTGAAAGAATATTGACATTTTTAACTGGATTTTTGAGAGTACGATGGGAATATTTAATTTTATTAATTGGGTTTTTCTATGATAACTTAATTTGGCAATGACCCTTGGCGATATAATTTATGTCTTTAGGTCTTGTATGGTGTTCACAATTTTGTGGACAACCCCGAAGACAGATAGGTAAGTAAATAATACTATATCTAAATGTCTTTATTACACTTAAATCAATATGGTATATAATCAATAATTGTTACATACTATTAGGGTTTTCGTTGCAGAATATCAGCCCTGGAGGATTATTACTCAGTAGTTTATTGCCTTGTAAATCGTGTTAACCATAATTTAATATATGTGAATCAAAATAATTGAATGGGAACATTAATTGAAGTTTGTCACGTGTCAGAGGTTAATTCTAATCAAATGTCTTATTAGCTCATTATCCTGTGACGTAACTGGAGTATGTTGATGTGACAGTAGCGAGATAAACAATATCAAATCTCATATATTGTGAGATAACAAATTCAATTGATAAACATTGTACGAATTAATTAAAATTATGACGTTTTTAAACTTCTTATCAAGAGAACAATATATATAAAAATGAGGGCGTTTAATTTTATTAATTATTGTAATAGTATTTTTTATTGAAACTTGAATGCATCAAATCGTGGGTTTTCATGAAGATACTAATGAATTAAAATGTCAATAGATGTAAAAAGAAGCGATAAAAAAGCACTACATGATATTATAGTCTTTTTTTAAATTCGTTTTACAATGTATCTATTTATCTCAAGTAACTTAAAATTAAGCTCGCATCTCAAACAAAACCTCGAAAAGCCAGCTATCTAATTATATAAACTTGTAAATAAATATCCCTACTTTGCGGCGGTCGGCTAAAACTGTTTTACGATAGTGTTTCACAGTTCACGAACATTAGTGATTCAAAAGTATGCAAACACTATAAATTATCATTTCTTAATACTATGATGTCTTTTATGTGATATTATCATTTATAACTAATTATTTTACATATTTACACATAGTTTTACATAGTTCTCAGAATATCTTAGTAGACATATATCGTAGTAATCAGAATATCTTACAAAACATATGTGTATAAATGTAAGTTAATGTAGATTTTACCGACTGCTACAGTAGTCAGTACTATGCTAAAATCCCACTTGATCCTGGTGTAAGTCTACACTATTTCTTGAACTAGACCTAATGGAACTATTTTCGATAAATCTGGCTTAGAATTTAACCTTATTTCAATTGCTTTAGAAGTCTGTGTAATAATTTACGCAAATAGATTATTATTTAATAGATATTTGATGAAAGGAGGTTTGATGAATCATTTAATATTAGATATTTAAGTTATAGATATAATTGTATAACTGACAGAGGCAAATGAAACTGTAACTTATTTAAAAACTTTTCATCTTTGATAGTCAGATGAGCGCCGTATTGTGGTAAGAAAGGTGTTAATCCATATTCCAGCTCTCCGTTCAAAAATGCCTGACTGGCAATTCTCAAACCATCAAAACAATTTAGACAGTATGTCTAACAAAGACAGTTGACTAACCGTATCATTGTTAGTAAAAGCCTTAAGTAAACGTAAGCATTTTACAAAAGCTTATAAGTTTAATATCTCAGATTAAGCGTGAGATGATCCCATGGTAACGAGTCGCGTCCACTCCGTTTTCATTACTGTAACGGCTAGTTTTCTTCCTAATGGGCTATAAACATTGCCGCAAATAGAGTAGGAAGGAACAAAGTTGCTGGCAATAATCTTACTCCACATAATGTTGGATTAAGTGAGATCAATTGTACTAGAAGCGACTGACTTTTAAATCCAAGATGAGACATTCCACAGTTTTCGTTTTCAGTATTAACTTGCTTGTTTAAATTAATATTCGTTGTCGTTCTGTCTGAACCACTATACAGATTATTATAGAAATAGTGTATAGTGGAATTGATTTTTTAAATACTTGAAATATTTTAATTTTTATAGACAAAATGAGTAATTTAATCCTAAACATACCTAACAAATATAAATAAATAAACCTAAATGCTGATTTATTGTTAATACCAAAAATGAGTACTTATTGTAACTTTGAAACGTATTCATAATTTTTGAGTGTAATGCTTAACAAAGTAATTATTATTTGGATTATTTGAAATAAATCCTATCTAGTTTATATATAGCAGCCTGCGACTCATAAAGGAACTTATCCGTGGATTTTCCTACAAATTTTATGGCCCTTTGATTACTTGTGGCTTCGTTATCGTTTTGCTATGTTTGCTTACGTAGATTCATAAGAACATTTGCAGAATCGATTTTTTTAAATAACATATTGTCGCCAATACGTTAGATGCGTGTAATTTTGACTGTCATTTTTGATAGTATGTATTATCTTTATATATATAATTCTTCTGTGAGTGTGTATGTCACTGAACTTCTCTCAAACGACTGGACCGATTTTGATGAAATTTTCTGTGTGTGTTCAAGGGGATCTGGGAATGGTTTAGATTCACAATTTTGTCCGCTGGACAATGTTTTTTTGAATTTATTAGTAGTTGTTGTTTTTGGAATGTTTTACATTGGATCCGACAGACGGCGCGACCATCGCAGTGACAAATTTTAAATAATATTCGAATAATTAATTGAAAATTGAAATCACATGTATGGCAAAACAACGTTTGCCGGATCAGCTACTATTATAATATAAAAGGCAGTTAATATTTTTTATCTGACATGTCCTTACTGAGTATCTAAAACACTTCTATAATAGTAACTTAGGGGTATGTTGGCTTATGAAGGGTGCTTTCATTCTCATGGACGTTCTATTTTTATTCTCTGTACAAAAATTAAAAGCCTAAGCAACACACAATTTTACAATGTGTTTTCGCATACTTAGTATTTTCTTATTTATATTTTTTTCATTGCTTTAGAATTTGTGAAAAAAAAAACAAACGTTACTTGATTTTTTTTATTAGCATAGTGATCTAATTATAAAAGTTTACATAGATACTTAGTAAGAAATTATATAAAAATTGATTAATAATAAGAGGTCGGGTGTGACGGGATGTCACACTAGTGAGTTCTTATTTAAAATGTGGTCTGAATATATTATACGTGAATTTGAAATTGTTGGCCATTATTTACTATTTGCACAATCATAAATAACATTTATGTAAATATTCAAGGTCGATGAAGGTACGTGACGGAGGCACCTTTTTCGAGATAAAAAGTTCGGGTCCGCAATAAAATTTAACGATGGCTAAAATGGTTTTAGTGCTATCGTAAAACCTAACTTCTGAAACCTAAGCACTATTTCGGGAACTACGCTAGTGAGCATTTCAATGTCAAATTATATTTACATTGGTATTTAACGATCGAACGATTTAATTGAACTGAATTGTGATCATAGCTGAGGATAAATTATTATTGATATTTATTTATTGATAGTATTTCTGAGCAACTGCTGATATCTATCTGGTATCTGGAAGTATATTATAACGCGACAAACATTACGATTAAATTATTATCGCAAAGTTGTGCATCGATTAACCAAAGGAATTAGTGACGCTTTTGAACTTTATGAATGAGCCCCACAATATTTATAACCATACCCAGAACCTTAATATTATAAATCTCGGCTTATATCTCATATGAAAGGTTCCCTCATAACAGTCGGCTTCATTTGTCATGGGGCAGCTGCCAGGGCGGTGTTAATATCTGGGCACCGTTCCAGTACTAAGGTATGGTACCTAGGTACTCAGCACTTTGTGCAAGATAAGAGTGAATTTGGGGCTGTTTTGACACTTTTGTCCTTATCATAACTAAGTTTAGTGTGTTCCTTTGTCCATATGCATGATAACTTAACGCATTCAAGTAAAACTAAGATATTAACTGTCGCGTGGAAATAAGCATTCTCCACATGTTCAAGTAGTCATGAGGCTGCACTCATATCTCCCTTTTAAGAGTGAAAATTCAAAAAGGAATAGGAATGTGCTTTGTTGATGATGAATTTTATTTTTTATTTACGTAAATAAATAATTGAAAGTGGAATACTTGATTTCGCTTCAGTTTCACCGCCGTCAATTTGAGTCGTGTATTGGTATATTGAATGTTGAGGTTGAATTTTTATTGACAAACTACTTCGCCATATATGATTTTTTCGTATATTTTGACTTGAAAACAAATGCATACATGGAAGCTTATATCTCTGGTAGGGTTATTAAGTTAAGTTATGTGATACAGATGAACTAAAAAATACTGTTTTTCTTTATTTATTTTTTTGCTTTGTTGTAACAAAACATTTAGAATACAAAGCGGTTAAAAAATATGCAACGGGGCTCTTATAGCTATGAAGCGATCTCTTCCAGACAACCCTCAAAAGAAAAAAAAAGCAAGAAGTATGTCTACAAAAAATAATAATAACCTTAATATTAATACAACGATACATAAAATAATTAAAAGATTAATTAAATTCATAAAAAAATACTATTTATTTACGCAAAAATTTTAGTCTTTGCTTGTCCAAGACTAAAATCTTTGTTATTGATATTATACAATGTAAGCTCTTCTCAGAAGCCTCGTTATATATTTGATTTCTAGCAAAGGATATCAGATCAACATCTAATCGTATTGCAAGATGATTTAATACTAGAAGTAGATTCGTGGAATCCAAGAGAAAATTAATTATCCAGTACTAACTAGTAACAATGTTCAAACTAACTCGAACTTCGAGGGAGATTGTTTTTGTTCGTACTTGACTAATTACATTGACTTGTAGTATGAGATAAGAGATTATTGGCATGTCAATTCAAATATAACACACGGACAAACATATGTGAACTGTCATAGTTGGCGTTGAACCTTATTTTGAGCATCTCATGTAGGTTCTTAGATACAGATTTATTTAACAACTTTGTTCACTGTGATTAACTGTGTTCTTGAATTCTTCATCTACATATTTAATAAATATATTGCTAATATGAGATAACTCGCACGTGAACTAATTTAAAAGTTAGGCAACAATTCGCAATTCAAATCGGTGAGTTTTGTCTCAACGACATTTTTACTGCAGCCGGTACTCATAAGTTTATCTTCAACAATTTGGGGCTTGCTTACATGAATATGGATATGCTATCGACACAACCAAATTTACTCTACTTATTTTTCTAGAAATTCGTTCGTTAAAAAAGGCACACCAAGAAGTTACAGGTAGAGATTTTTGACGGCCCATTTTCATACAAAATACGCACCATCAAAATATTATTTTTTCCTGTAACAGGCAGTAAATGAGCAAAACGGTAGATAGACTATTTAATATTGTAAATATTAGTTCAGTAGAAAAAATGCCATATTTTTAATCTAGCCAAACCCTTAATAATTCTTGTTTTCCAGGGGCGTTTCCAAGTATAAAAGACAATAGCAATATTGCCATACTTTGCACATAACGGCAACGAAATGTTCTTGTACACCTGGTGTGAATTCTTAGCTCGTATTTTAAATATTAAACGCAGAGGAAGGGTGTTTAATTTCTTTCGGATTAACGCTTTTCGGATTCTGTCCTTACATCTGTTAATCTTTACCTCAATGATTTCCAGATGTTTTATTAAAGCTTTTCCGTAAAAGCATTCGTTCTCCTCCTCCTTGAGTTAGATCGATTTTAAATATATGTTGTGTTATCATTTTAGGTGCAGATTTTTTAATAATATCTTCTTCTTCTTCACTTTAAATACGTGTTAGGGATATTGCCGAAAATCAATATGAAATAAAAACTATGTTAATAGTTCTTGTGACTATCATTTAATCCACAATACGCGGGTTCCAGTCTAAAAAAGGCTCCAAATAGCTTTGTATAATTAAATAAAACAAAATTGTTAAATGTTCATTTAGTGAATTTGTTCGTATGAAATATATTCTTTACGTAGCAAATGGGATTAAATAAATCGATTGCGGAATGGTAAACAAGTCTCCCGTAGGAAAGATTTATCCTCTGTAACATATCAAGCGATCTCAATTTGTTTTCGCGAGCCTCGCTCTTAACAAAGATGAACCTTGACCTTGCTACAGTTATTTTTTCTTGTGAGATATTTCTGATAATTTCAACCATCACCAGATATCATAAATTTGATTTATTCAGTATTAAGTTGAATTAAATAACCCTATAAAATATTTAGCTATAACTTAGAAAAACAGAAATTTTAAATTTAAAACGACCCGCTTCTGATCCGGAGTTTTTTTACCTTGATGTAACAAATGTACACATGCAAGTGTCTGCAACTCCACTGCGACATACAATGACAAATTTTTGTTCCACACATAAACAATCATGCAGACTTTTTCGGCAATGTAATTCATGTAAACGAAAAATGATTTGGCTACAAATGGGACCTTTGCTATATGTCGCTTGTGAAATAAAAGATTATAAGAAAACTTTTAATGTCACTTGACACCGAGTGGTTGAAGAGGATTTAGCTCAATACTTAGTTTAGTTTCTGAGCAAAGTGGATCTAGATCCAACCATAAAGCTCTCTTTGTACTTTTGCGTTGACAATCGTACTTTTATATTTCTACACTTTTAGTTACATTATTTTCAAAGTCGGCAAAGTTTTAAGTTTTTCGTAGAGCCTACATTTTATAGAGCCAATGCTGCTTCCATATGAAGAACTTTGACATTGCGAGCGTCCATGGGCGGCGGTTGAGCTTCCTGCCCGTTTCCCCACTGTGTTATACACTGTACATAAAATAATAAATCATTACAATTTTTAAAAAATCAGCCCATTCGTACAATTCATTTAAATCAATGTTAATAAAACAAATTGCTTAACCAAACCGGCTGTAAATTAGTAAAACCTTCACCTTTAATTTGAACCGTGACTGTCAAAATTCAAACATGTCAAATTATCGAACATGACGTTGAGCGCGTCGCTTTGATTCGTTAAAGGGCGCGTTTATTACGCACAATGATTTACTTGAGCTTCAAAATACATTAGTCCAAAAAAAAACTATAAATTGCATACAAGTGATTTATATATAACTGAAGGTCTAAGTAAGGTTACTAATATGTTCGAAAATGTTTACATGAAAAAGTAACTATTTGGTTAAAATCTTCAGGGACAAGATTCACAACAATATATTTCACTTTTAGCAAAAGATCGCTAAAATTAATTAATAATACTAAGTTTCCTTAATCTTAATCATTATTTTAAAATGGTAAATCATCAGTTTAAAATGATTCGATCGATAGGCTATAATGACATCATTAAGAAGATATCATCTGATAGGTGTTCGGCGATTGTTATCATTCGAAATATCTTATCCGCACTTGTCGTGTGTCGGTTCTGTTATCTTGGTACATGGTGCGAAGTATGGCCATAAGAATGTTTTACTCATTGGATAAATAGGCCCAATTGACGTTTTAAAACTATTTGTTTTTGCACATAAAATATGGTATTCTTTATTTATCACAATCCGTGGTCACAATGCATAATTGTACAAAATCATCTCGATCGAAGAAAATCATCCATAAACGGTTCTGTCTTTATTTTTCTGATAATATGGTTCTGCAATTAACTCGCAAAAGACCGCAAAGAGTGTTTTTTTAAATTATCTATTTCCCACTATTTATATATTAATAATCTTTCAAGAACTGTCACAATGACAAAATGAGAATAGCTCTTAAGCCTTTTATTCAAGCACAATTTTTACTCATTAAAATGTCACAAATAAAATATATGAATTATAAATAGAAATAATATTCAGTTGTAACATTTTATTGTATCTGATGTTGTAATATATACTTGGCTAGCAAATTGGAAGAGTATTACAAGTTTAATTTAATACATCATTTAAACAAACTTGAAACTTTAAGTACCAAGTTTTAATTATTTTTTAAATTCTCTTGTACAGTTTTATTGCAATAAATCGCCAAAAAACCTTAAATCAATCGACGCACGATGAATTGAAATCAGATGTTCGTGGTATCCTGAAGATGTTTCGTTGTTGGGGCGAAACAAGCGCTTAGTATTTGAAGATTTTTTCGCGGAATATAGCTATTAAATTGGTCTTATAGAATTGTATATTATAGACATCATAAAATAACGCCTTCTATTAATTTCATCCCTTTTCAAATGTTTTCATCAAACGGAAAGTATATTATATGAATGCGTGGATAAAAATGTACTAAACTCTAACTTTGCCTCTTTTATAGCCACAATATAACGTCTCTATTGATCGCCTACCATATTACCTAATTCGAGAATATCCGTTAGAACCGGACGGATATAAATGGCGCACACGAAATTGCCTAACAATCGATTTATTCGAAGATTATCAGCGTATCATTGATTGAACACGATATAAGATGTTAGCTTATCATCCCATTTTCCTATTGGACGAAGTGAGATACTCTGTGCTGGGTCATCTGTTAACAAAAAAGTACAAGATATGAGTTAATTAATTACGTTTGGTTGTCAGTGTTTCAAGCTACAAAGATGAATTTCAGACCTCCGATGAATTTCAGGTAGTTTAAAGCATATAAAGTCATGTAAGAAATACACGGGATTATATATATTTACAGATTATATTAATATATACTTAAAGACAATAAAGTAACCGAGTTATTGTAAGTCTAATTATAATGAAAATTTTAAATATCTCGATGTTCGTTTGATTTAAAATTTATCTTCGTAATGTTCAATAATTCCATTATCATCATTAAGCAAAGTTAATTAGAGAATGGAACTTTTATCGAGCTTAGCGTACATTTTATCACGTTTTATTTAAAGTTGAATTTTGAACATAATCGTACTTCGGGCATAAAATGAAATAGTTATTTTTTAAAATATTTTTTGATTTATAAGAGCATCGTTGTATGCCTGTATAAAGATATATTTTTAGTTTAAAAATATATCTTTATTCATAAAACAAACTTTAAATATATAAATAAATATTAAATATAACTAGAAACCTGTAGCCTGACTGATCATATTTAATGTAGAACAATACTAATTACGTACATATTTGATATTAAGTTTCTTTGTCATTTTGTGATATTATTTTCTGCTGATAAATCCGTAACCACTACTAACAGTTAAAAATTGATTTTTACAAGGAAAATATATTACCAAATAATTCATAATAGGACACGTATCTCCAGGCTCCGAAGAACAAAACCATAGAAAACGGATAAAAAAGTCAACATAATAGGAAGCAGACACCTCCCCGACAATGCGAAGAGACAAAGGCCGTCGATCTCCGTTAGCAATGCACAATTGTGCCGTGTAACATTCTAATGAGCACTAGTAACAAAAAAATTAAGATCTTACCACCGATTCTCATATCTAAATTCTGTTTGTTGCGATAATATTTTAATCAAGTCTTGCATAATAGTAACAAAAACTGTCGCAAAATAAAATAATATGGATTCCTACCGGCAATACCTGATAGGCTAGTCGCTATCTTTATGAATTGAGTTCCATATTAGTAAATATATTATATCTATCTATCTTAATCATGTTTAAGGTTCCTATTACTGAGACTTCGCTATCTATCTGTATCCAGGCTGTTTCTCATAAGCTCACAGTAAAACAGTTGAAATGCTCACAGATAAATACATCATTGTTGCCACGCTATAATAAAGAAAGAATAAGAAAATATAATATTATAAATGTTTACGGTGGCTTCCCATACCACTTGTACTTGCCTGGTTCTTATGTATAAGTTTCCAGCCTGACGCGCTGTGCGTAATTCCATAGTACCACAGTTACATGTGTATACGTTTAGTACCTACCCTTCAAGAATTCGAAAATCAAAAATACACTGTCAAGAGTGAAAACATCGCCCTTGCAATAAAACCTGCAAGTTGACCACAAAAAGCACAAAACAGCGGAGGCACCCATAAACAATGTGCCATATGGTTTGGAGGTGGCAAAAACTGCAGTTATGTTTTGGTGAGAATTTAATAATTTTTTGGATGCGGTAAACGCAAACGCAACAGTTGGCCAAGTCTGTCTGGCGAAAGTTTTGTCGCAATTTTAAAACGTTTGTCATGTGAAATGTGTTTGTGATTCGTTATAATTTTAATTTAAGTGGAAATTTGTGCTGCGCTGTTGAAAATTTATGTTTAGAAATAGTGATTGTCCGCATATGGAAATTATTATTTTTAATTTTTAGATAAATACACGTGCTCATTTTACAAAAAAAAAACTTTTACCTACGTAAAGAATATACTTATTTTTTTTAAACAGGGCCTAGGCAGGAGGTGCTTCTGACGCTATCTCCGCCCTCGGATTAGGTGCCACATTATCAGAGGCTTAACTTGAGTAAAAGTTAAGTTAGGTAAAGTACAGCTTTTTTCATCGATCGTAACAACAATATGTAACACTAATTACTGGATTGATTCATGAAAAATCCAAATAGATATTTTTCTCAAAAGAACTTATTCGTCTCTTTATATTACGATAACTGACTAATATCAAGAGATGACATTCAAGTGCACTATAAATTATTTAACAAGCCTTATTTTTTATTTATTTTATAGTTTACAAGCATTATCTATATCTATATTATAAACTTAGAGCCACTGTATATTTACACAATCTAAATTCTATTTAGTACGATAACCTTACTGTCTTATAAATAAATTAGACTTTGAAAAGCCGTTAAGGGTGATAAGTTAGCTATCTTCATATCGCAAGCTTAGTTAAGTTACAGTAAAGCACCTCACGACAGCTTAACTCATTCAACTTTAACTTTTAGGGTTCCGTAAATTGTAGGTAATCGTTTTATATTATCCTTGTGGAAGATAACAGTGTTTTATTACAAATTATTTTTTTTATGTGATTAGGTGCTTACGTGTTTCAGGTCACCATTTACATTTTCGATTTGTTTTAATCTCCAACTCAGAAGACTGATATATTTATTAATTGCAGGCTCAGACTCAAAGCAATCCACAAATGCATAATCCTTGTAATTATTTTATTAAAAGAGTTGCAGCAAGAAAGTCGAGTAGTCTAGTCTAGTAGCCTTTTTTAAACATTTTCTTCACTCAATTTACACGCTTCACCGCAAAAGAGCATAAAACCTCACTTACATTATACTACTATTATTACTCATTCCTAACTTGGAGTTATCATTGAAATAAAAGCTACTAACATTTTCAGTAAAAATATTATCCGAAAAATGGCTCTGCTGGCTGCCAGCTTAGAGCCATAATTATATATATTTTAGGTTTTAATAAGACCTGTGCTTTGTGTCGCAAAATCTGTTACTGAAATTACTCAATCTTATTTTACCGAATCAAAAAAGTCGACACATTCTTTGCTGGCTCTTAAATCGCGTGCACCGTCCTTAATACATAACCCAGATAACCAGTCCGACTCCTTTGACATTTGCATAAACCCTAGGTTTTGCTTCTATATTAGAATAACATTTAAGATTATTTACTCTTTAAAAATAAAGACATGTTTTTGTCTATTTGTGGTCAATTAAGTCTCAGAAAATAAACTAATTTAAATCAGTTGGAAGACTATGTATATTCCTACAGATATTTACATTCCTGCAATTATAATTGATCCTCAGGGACATACTTTTCTACAAAAAAATAAAAGTAATAACAAAGGAATAACAGTGAATTATCACTAATAGTATTATATGGCAAAACATTTTGTTACTTCGCTTCTATAAGACATAGTGTAGTACCGGATAGTACGAAGTGGTAAGTAATAAAAGATGATATAAAAGAAAAGCACTTTTTAAATGCGCGCTGATCTAAAATATATATAACGCTAAAATAGGCAACATTCATAGTCTATAGACCTAAGCTTAAAGCCTAAATAAGCGTAGCGAAAGCTGCTTCAGTCTGTCGAACGTAAGGGCGGGCGTCGCTCGTCTCGAAGCCTTTCGACTGTTTCGCGTGTGTTGTGATTATGTGATACGTGGATGATTTATATTTATTGTTTGGTAAGTTCTATCTAGCAATACCGGTAAAATAAATGTACAGACTTCGATATCAACGTGACGCTACGCAGGGCGCTACGTATTACTACGATAGGCGCTACAAAAGTTTTATTAGCCCTAGTAATTTCTATTTTTGTACCAGACCTATATGGACTATTTAAATGTATGAAAGTTATAAATTCAAAAAAGAATTATTAAACAATTAAAAAATTTAGTTGTTTCGAAATAAATGAATACAGTCATCTTTAAAAGTTTTAAAGAACTTTATTTCACCTGGCTTCTCAAACACTAAGGTTGTGAAGTTCTAAGTAGCTGACTATTTCTGTTTTGCTTGTTTGGATCCTATACTAAAATAAATAATAGGAAATGGGTTGTCAAAAGCATTTGAAATCGCTGGCAACCGCGGCGGGCTTCGTAATTGCTCGTGCAAATGACGTGTACATTAAAGAAAATCCGACAGATGGCGTCCGAGTAAAATCTTGAATGGTGATTAGTTAAATATGACGAATGTCACTTGCATATTTGTGGTTCGTTTACGAGTAAATAGTTAGTTAATAAAACATTATTAACAAACCTTATCAATTTGACATTGCAATAAGTATTGTTTTTGTTGACACTTATCACATATCGCAAATCTTTATGAATGTTATATTTTAATTATATTGTCTCCGAAATTACTAAAAATTATAATTGCGAGTATAATTAAGTCGTTTATGACAAAGTCTTATGTTATACAAGTATCGAAGTAGAAATGGTTCAATTAAATGAAATACATGACAAAAATATTAATTCGTATCTGTTCCATTAAGACACGTGAATCAAATACTTTTATAAGTTTTTTGTTCTTCCATTAATTCAAACAAATATTTCAGGCGCATCGTTTATTTATATTACGTGAACTTGCGAATGAACTTGAGTTAAATTTGTTCAGACATAAATCAAAGCACAACGCATGCGCGTGATTCATTTAACGCTTATTTATTTGAGTGATACTTATAATGAATATTATTAATATCACTGTCCTTATTTATTTCATATGCGGCTATAGATATGGTTATAATTATATAGTATATAGTAAAGTGATATAAACTTAGCACTTCCGGGTCTTAGAATACTTTTGTTAAGAGTAATTACAGTTTTTGGGTTTGAGAACTTTTATAAGCCATCTTCATTTACACACACACAGTATCAATATCTGTTATTCGTTTGGAATCTATTGAAATTAAACTCTATGAGAAAAAGGAAACCAGCGCATCTTCGGGTACAGTTGCAGCGTTATCAATTAGTTAATATTGTATGTCTAGTGACTATATTAATATTTGTTTATTTTTAATACAGGGTAGCCTGTTGGCACAACACGCAACTTATTAAAGAAAGAGGACAATGGAAGTCCTGACTCTTGATTGAGTTTTATACTAAACTGATTCATTCTTAATATTAACTGACCAATTAAGAAAAATTTCAAGAAGAGTCGGATCTTATTCACGCACGTCATAATTTAATCTTATTCGGTTAATTCTGGCGACCGCGACGTAGCGTTTGTATGCCCTTTTTTCCTCGTAAATTATGGCAATAAATCCCCCAGGACAGCTTCTCGGGATTAATTAAACTCTATTACAGTTCAGTGCCAGGTACGGTACATTTTTTTGGAGGATATGTGTAACATTGTTAAAAATTGCTTTTTTTATAAAATAGAGAACAATAAAATTGGGGTCGTCCTCCAATAGTTGCATATCATTATGAAGACCTATTTATTAGTATTTGAGATGATTTTCAAAGGGTAATTTTGCAAGTTGTGATAATGGTTTTGATAGTGTCACAAATTTAGCGAGCCATAAACTGAGACAACAGTAGGTGGGTAAAAATTGCCTTCGATTGTGGAACGGTAGTCAACGAGATGCTAGATCTAAAATCTTATATCTAAGTTAACTTTGTGTAAATTATTGTTTAAATCTAATGAGACAGTCACACGGCTCTGCGTAAGTAAAATATTATTGAATCATTTAAGCAAATCAATTTTCTTAATTAATTTCAGTGTCCAGAACAACTCATCTCGCATAGGTAATCGGCACTTAAATAGGAATGTATAGCTAGCTAACGATTGATTTTGATTGGCGAGCGAATGAAGTGATTTTTTTAATTACACCGGAATAATATGACAGTTGAAATATTAGGTTGTCAAGAGCTAAGAAAACTTCATGGCAGCATTTTTTGTAACTGACGAGGTGACCTCGTTTCAAATTTATGTAATATATCTCTGAA
The DNA here is from genome assembly GCA_963693355.1 of Pontia daplidice. NCBI lineage: Eukaryota > Metazoa > Arthropoda > Insecta > Lepidoptera > Pieridae > Pontia > Pontia daplidice. The sequence goes on from CAVNZL010000086.1 coordinate 460,706, forward strand.
AGCATTCATTTATTCACAGCTAATTGCCAAAAAACTAAAACTACCTTATCCTACAGTTAACTACTAATAAAAACTCCTTGCAGGCTTCACTCCATTTTACCAAGCCTGTCACAAATATATCCTGTTCTGGTGCGAATTTAATAAAATTTATCACTGATTTCTGAATTCCACTCTGACAATAAAGGATGCCCTCGCGACCTAAAGTAGCTGTCGGAAGCATACAGCCGGAGTGAGGCTTGGAACAACTCCGAGCCATCTACAACATATACTATTGATTAAATTTAAAATATTAAACTGTAATTTTTATGTACATTTTTTGGCTTGAAAGGGGTTGAAATTAATTTAAAAAATAACATTTTTTTTAATCCGCTTTAAGTGTTCTTTCAGACTTCCACACTAAATAAGGTCTCGATATTTTTTCATATTGGAAAATATTATCCGAACTGGTACTTACATTGGACGCAAAATGAATTCGGCGGTTACCAAAGAATATCTGCTTATCGTCATTTTTTCTTCGTAATTTACTAGAATAGCAATATTCAGATTCGGTTTGAATTCTGAAGAAATTCGGATTAAATTTTTTCATCTTCACATAATAAAGACAAGCAGGCAAAAATAAATTTCTTGTGAGCTTTCAGTAACGATTGCGTACTTTTATAGAAATCGTTGATCCATTTTTTTTTAATATATTTGCTACGTGTTTCTTGTTCAATTGAGAAAGAAAATTAATTAAATAAAAATATGTTATAACAGAAATATTGCCACATATTTCGAAAATTAAAATGAATCAAAAGCCACGAAAGGAACTTATGGAACTAAGCGTGAAAAAAACAATTTTACCACATACAAAACTCAATTTTGTATCCATTTTAATCTATAATAAATATTCTAATATTAATTTTTACAAAAAAAAGACCCGAAAGACTGCTATCTATCTAGTATTTTTATATAATTCCCATGAGTTCTATTTATTTAATAATATGTTACCATAAGTTATAACTTAACTACAACGCACTTATGAGTATCTTGTTATATATTGGTAATTATAGTAATATCAAATGTTACCGTGCAATAACAGTTTGATGGATAGGACTAACATTTCTAATATATCAGGAACTGAGCAAACAAGATATGTTTGTTTGTATCCTAAACATTGACGAGCTTGCATCATAAGACACGTATTGATTTAAATAGAGATTGGCAATTTTACAGTTTAATTTACATGCACATAAAGGTACATACAATACATACAATATGACATATATAACATAATATACTATGAACAAAGTGTGTATTAGTTAAATTTTCGTAATTTCGATTTTACATTTTGCTACATATAACAAATTTAATTATTAAATAAACAAATTGTTATTGTTTATACTTTAAAATATTACTAAAGTTTTGAACTGCATTCCGTCCATTACATGAACGAGTCAAACATTGCTGCATACAGCCTTCAGTGATACCAGAAACAATTATTTTTCAAACCAGAGCAATGCTTTTCACGATGAGCGTTCTAAGCTGCGGTGCCAATGATCCTTTAATATAACTAAAAGCACATACTACCCAATGATTTGTATGAGGCATTAGGGTGAAAAGCTATTCAATGCCCACTTTCGCATTATACCTCAAAAAGTCAATCAACAAATTGCACTTTGAAACCGATACAAAAATCCTATTTATAACGCATTCGAAGCAAAAAATATTTGAAATACATTTTAGGTATAGATGCATTTTGATCCAAAGAACCCATTACATGATTGAATGCTGCGGCCATATTATGGCTCTAGGATACCGTTGCGATATCGAAATGTTATATGAGCGGTTTTAAAACCACAATATTTTATAGCGCAAATGTTTTTCGTGTATTTCGACTTGAGCTATATAGATCTGTGAGATCTATATATTTGCTTTAGATGGCTGCTTCAATATCTGAACCTAATGAGTCTGAATACCAAACAAGAAGTGTCTTGTTACACTTGCTTACCTAAAACGAACAACAGAAGACTGACCACTGTCTTTCCTATACTGAAAAATATCAATAAGTATGGAAGAAACTGGCCATATTCGGATTTTTAATATATTTCTTTTGATCGACATCGAAATCTGGCTATATTTTATATGGACGTTTCGTATGTTCTTTTAACCAAACCAAATAATATGTATATCATACTATTTATAAAGAAAAATGTAAACGTATTTCGTTTACATTTTTCTACATATACAAATAAGGACTCTTCCGCTAAGGGAAGGGGGCTGCTGAAATAAAAAAAAAAATACTAACAATGAAAAGGATTCCAACCAACCAACTTTTACCGTATTATTTATCGATTACTCAGCGTACGAACGCCCAGAGCGTTATAAGGATAAGCCAATCTTGTTTTTGCAAAATAAATCATTAATGCTTTAGAAAGTATTGTTTTTTAAATTCGAACAAGTAATTCTTTTCACACTTTCAATCCAACAAACCAAAACATTACGAGTATAGTCAACAATAATATTCACAAACATGAATTGCATACCTCTTATTAAATTAAAAAACCGGTTCCAGCAAATTTTATAACTCGTGGATAATGGAAAATGTTACTGTTACAAATTCACACGTAACCATTCGTAGTAAAATGAGCTATAAATCATCGTGCGCAGGAGTTTATTGAATAAAGGAGCCGCTACTCGTTACTGTGAGACATACGGTAAGCGGAATATTCCATGTGGTTCCAATTTAATGACCATTATAGAGTATTTTATACATTCAACGTGTTTTCAATCAAATGTACTCCAATTGTATAACATGTATGTTAAAAATGCTCAGCCATTATATATTCTAGGTAATTAAAATGAAAAAAAAGCGCACCCCCGCCCATGGACATTCCCAATGAGAAGAGTGCGCAAATACATAAACTAATAATATTACACTTTATTTTATCGACTTGATAACAGATGTTGACCACGATTTCTCGAAACCTCAAGTTGCATAGTTAAATAATTCACCTTTGTATTAGTTTTGTTCAAAATCAGTACTACACAACCCTTGTATAGTTATTCAAGATGCAATGGGAACACACCGTATGTCAGTCACACTGAATTATGATCATCTCGAGGAGGCGAGTGGTCATGCTCGACCTAAATAGATTCGGAATAGGTGCGAATTACTTTGATTGATTTCTAAAAATATGCTATGTCTCCTTTAAAAAATCTATTGAATTTAATTAATTGTATGAGACATATTTTATTAGATCTTGAAATATTAACTATTTGGACTCAGTAAATAATACTGAACTAAAAGCACATTTTGTATTGGTGGAGATTACAAAGTCACTTTCAGTGAGACTATTCAGAGGCATATGCGAATATAGCCTTTACACGTTGTTTCCTAGTGCTTTCAAGCTATTTCTAAAGCGCGGGCCACTAATAAAGAGTGTTACATTAATACGTAAGTTCATTATATGAGTAAGCTCATTAATATATGTAAAGTAAATCGAAGATTTAATAGAAAATACAATATTTGCGAAAGGAAAAATAACTCGGCACAGACTATGCTCAGTAATACATAAAGTATTTTAATTTTTTACTAATGCAAGTGCGTTGACGGACTTTTAGAATAGGATAAGCTATTACTTATCAGATCTCGCAGACGCAGGTGAGAACAGTATACCATTTGGGGTATAATTTGCTTTTTACACAGTAGCAGTGATGCAAAATACCGACTTGCCTTTCTGAGCACACGGAGAGCTCTTTTGAGGCTATTTCAGCCTTACCTTCCAAATAATAATGGTGGTTAAAGCATCCTGGCGGAGCCTTTAAGGCATGACCGATGAAAGGAGTAGAAGAGATGAGAGAGTTAATATTCTAAAGTTCCACTAAAACGCACAAAAGTTATTGTATCGTTAAGTAAGACAGTCAATGCAAATTGCCAATTTTCATATAAGCAAAATTAAAATTAAATAATATCCATTGTTTATCGAAAACAAAATGACGTTTCACTTATTTCATGGCCACAATACAAAAGCGCAGCGATGCGTGAACTCTTGCAAATGAAAGCACAACCGAAAGCATAGTGCTATGACGTCACGAAAATGTGCTTTATACAAAAAGTTCATCGCAAAAGCAAGAAAAATGCTCTATAATTTTAACATGTCTTTAGCATTTTCCTGTCTAGTTTTAATTTCTTATAAGAAGGTAGGAATAAAATTGTTTCCATAGTATTTTATCCAAGTCTAGTTAAGTAAAAATTTCTAATTAATACGTATATGCGATCACAAATAATCCCTTCATTATAAACATAACAGAATTTATCCTTAAATAACTTACTACGTTCCACAAACTATTGAATTAGTAAGAAATGCGATAATGGTGTCAAAACATTCCTTGAGGCTTAAAGACTGATAATAGACTTATTTATTATAGTTTTATTCTAAGATAAATATTTACTATGTTGAAATTTAGTTTTCAGTTTCGTCTCACACAAATGCAGAATAAAAAACCTGAATATAACGTTTTTATAAGATATAAGCTATATATAAGCTAGAATGTAACAAAAATATTAATATATTATATGTAAAAACTTAAATCATTAAAACGTAATTATCCCGTTCTTTTGTTATGTCTCTCATATTACAAATCCATTATACGTCCACAATTCTCCTAATCGGGAGTCAAATTATCATACAAAATTACCAAACTCATACAAATCCGAAAATGTCCTATTAAATTGAAACCGGACACCCTTTATACTAAAAAGTCCAAAATAAAAACGAAATTGGGCTTGCGAATTAGTAGAATTTGGGGTTGGATGACTTTTGTCATGTACGCTGGCTATAGGGGGCTTCATTTGGTGTCATTTTATGGCAGTGACGTGATATTTGTCGATAACATTAGACACACACGTTCATTAAATGTTATGATTACTTAAACAAACAACTCTTATCCAAACATATTTTAATATTTTTTTAAATTTCCTAAAATGATATCATCATATCATACTATGCGTTACAGATCTTAGGACAGTAACAAATACATGGTACATACACAATAAACATACAAAATATGGTAAATTATATTAGTTAAATTATATAGTCACAAAGAAGAAGAAATTAAAAGCAAACGGTACATTAAATAACGCAGCCATGTCACATGAAAAGACGCTAGCTTTCAATCTCAACATCGATAGCTGCCCCTCACTAGCACGCGTCAGGGATGAGCCAAATTGATTTTAACACAATAACGAGCTGAATGCCGCCCCTATTTGTAACAGTGATGACACGCGCGCCTATCCATCATCCCGCCTTTATGTAGCTCGGCTTAACCAAACGACGACCAGGGCATCGGTTAAAACGATACTTGATTTAGTTAGGCACGTCTGGCAATCCTGATTCAATATACGAAAACACTTTTAAATTCAGCACAAGCCTCTGTTCTTAAGTTGAGAGCTTCTGAGGGGCGAGAAAACGACAGTAAATGGTTGCGGTTAATACAAATATATTTTAGTTTACTATCTGCACACTAAGCACTATTCTAGGAATCTGAGAATAGATTTTAAATATTAGCGTATTTACACACCTATCATACCTATGATTTCAAGTCCAGCAAATAACACTGTACATTAAAATGCGATGACAAATCCGACTTCTTTTAGAACCAATAGTGTTTCATCCACAAGAATATCTACTTCTATATAGAAAAACACTAGATTATTAGTTTTAGTTATATAGTTTTCATCAATTAGCCAGCTGGATTTATGGTACAAACGGAGGTGAGCAGGCAATGTCGCGAGAGCAGAGACAATCGGTGGTGTGAACACGGAGGTTCACGTGACGAGACGGAGCACGAGGATGGCCACGGTGACGCTTACGCTGGGCTGAATACCTTGTGCAGATAGCCGGAGCCATGGACCCACAAATCCAAGAAAGAGATACGTGGAAAATGTTGTGTGCGCAGAAATGAGTATTTCACGCTAATACAGTTCAAATTTCACTAACTTATATATCATAATCACTATAGGTTTGTGATTTTTAAGATACCTAATGTCGCATACATTTGTTGCTTATATAATAAGTGAGAAAAATGAAGGATTTTTTATTTGTATTTGTATGTATATTACATGTACATAGTTTTCCCTCTTAAGCGCTGGCGTTACAATAAAAATACAACGTATTACCAAAGCCATTATCATTAACGGAATCACAACTTGCAAAATTACCCTTTGAAAATCATCCCAAATACTAATAATTTGGTCTTCACAATGAAATGCAACTATTGGTGGACGACCCCAATACTAACGGTCTCTGAATTACCCAGTACAATAGGACCCCTCATACAAGATCTATTATAAAGTACCCCTTATCATTATGTTACAATTTTAATGATTTTGCTATCGATCCAGTTTTTACACAAATATGTAACAAATAGGTTTTAATGTAACAATAGCATGGAATATTCATAGAATTCGTTATAAAGAATTTTATTTAAATCATAGAATTCTGCAAATTGAAATATTATCCAACTCAAATTATTTTGACTGGCAAATTTACTCTGATACTAGATAATAAATTGTATAGAAATGTTTATAGAATAAATTAGGCATTGATAGAAACCTTTGTGTTATTTTTAAACTTCATATTAAATGCTGTACCCATCGCAAAATTATTTTCAATAAAAACAGTTATTTTCGTATGTGTTAATTATGTTGTTATTTTTTGTTACTGTCATACAGTTGTTATGTTTTATTTTAGTTCTAGTTTTTTTTCTTCTGTAACATGGGACAAACGTGAATATCATACATAATCTTAATGTAATAGATATCGAACAATAGATAATGTCAGACATGCGATTGATTAAATGAGGCAGAATCAAGAAAGCAATACCCTGGGGTGGTCTTACAGAAATTAAGCGTTCCCCTGATATTGGGAATTAATAAAGGATGTGGATATGCAATGAAAAAGACCCCAGAAATTAGATGACATATATGAAGGTAAAATCCCTTAGAGTAATTAGATAGGGAATAGGTATCGTTGTTATAATATTGGTTCAACAACTCAATTACCTAAGTGGACATTACCTATTTCGAATTTCAAAGATTCTTTATTCAAGAATTTAATGGTTGCTTATTAATTCGTTCAATAAGACGTCTTATAATCTCACTGTTTTATCATTGATTCTTTTAAATACCCTTACATGACATTTGGAACTTTGATAGAAGAAACTATGAAGCGTTATGAAAAAATGTCAAATCTTCTACAAATACAAAGGCAAAATGAATGATAATTCCTATGTGAGAAGCGAGAAGGATGAAATCGACATAATAGAATTTTAATATTACAATAATGTTTAAAGCAAAACAGAAGCCAGTTTTCTATGAGATGAGACAGATATGCGGTAGACCTATGCAAAGTGAAATTTGTGCGTGAAAATCAATAGCTTTCATAAATGTATCTCATATTCTTTACATATAATCTATCATGCCTTTGCCAGGAAACATCTTACGACTAAAGGGTTGAGATAATGTCGATAAATTTAAAACGATGTTTCAATAGTGAATACCTAGTTTACACTTAGTAACCAAGACCTTGCACAGAATATTTAAAAATACAAATAAATTTCAAAATGTTACCACATTCCCCAGTCAGTGCAATTCTTCTATAACTACTTTAAAGCGATCATCTCAACTAAAAACACATATCAATTTTAATAATCAGCATATAAAGCTAAAATCATAAGAAAAAATAATCGTACATTTTCACATTCACAATTGGGTTTCGAATAAATATAACTCCCAAGTTAATCTGAATCATCGATATTATAACAACACTATAGGGACGATGAAGAGGCACGGCTATAATGTAGTGCTTTCAAACATTGGGCAAAGTTTGCCTACAGAGCAGACAAATGACAACGGCCCTAGGCGGCAGCTGATAGAGGATGGGAAAAATAGAAAGTTTTACATGCGGGTTCGCATGTTGGATGGTCCACATTACTGGATTTCAAGACATTTCAGTCCTTTACTTAATAAAAAGTGTATTCCCCAATCCGCTCATCATCAGAACAAAGATGATTTCACTGAAAGATAGTTAATAGAATCAGGCACTACTTTGTGGATACTCCGGTGCTTGGGCGAAACGTACGTCGAGTGTTTGAAGGTCTTCTCGCGGAGTATAGAGTTTTTGACAGAATGAGTCAAATAAGCGCTTTAAAAAGCAATTATAGTATTTTTTTGTAAATATAAGTTGTTTTCTTTACATCACATTAAAAGTAGCTGAGTAATGAGACAGGTAAGTGGTTTTATTTAATGAGACAAATCAAGGCGATACTAGAATCATCTAAAGCTGCCAAAACTTATTATTGTAATGCTCAAATATCAATTGTAATTTGGCTATTTCATACCGATTTTTTATTGAAGAATTTGTGAGTTTTCTTATTACGAATGGAATGGTAACAATTTCCTGTGCTAAAGCGGTTGACCTGGATTAATAAATTCAGACATTTTAAGAAAATCTCTTGGATGATATTCGCGACATCTCTGACTTGGACCAGCCACGTCTTTAAGATGGCTGTAATGTTTCACTCACCGTGAGAAAGTAGCTGCGACGACACACGCTACTACACTTTAAATCCTATAGCCTCGCTGAAAACTTCATAAATTTCCCCGCTAGGGATCCAAGTTTTTTGGAACAACGTATTGCATCTCATCACACACTCAGTATGTCAGGATTTCCTAAAATAAAAGGTTTTTTTGATTTTGATTTCTCAAAGAGATTCAGCCGTGCAAGTTGTTTAAGATAAATCAGGAAACCGACGACTTGTAAACTGATAAAAAAAATTAAACCAATATCTAAAAGTATTACTTATTATATATTATACTAGCTGATCCGGCAAACGTTGTTTTGCCATACATGTGATTTCAATTTTAAATTTATAAATAAAAAATAAGGGTTGATCGTAGAAGGGTGAAAATTTAGGATTGTATTTTTGTATGTTGTATCATAAAAAAATAGCAACTAAAAATTTTGTCAAAAAATAAAAAAATAAATTTCGAGGTGGACTACCCTTAATATTGAGATTGGATGAAAAATAGATTTTGGCCGATTCTCAGACGTACTCAATACGCTCACAAAGTTTCATGAGAATCGGTCAAGCCGTTTCGGAGGAGTTCAAGTTCGAACCCCGTGACACGAGAATTTTATATAATATTGTGAATCTAAACCATTCCCAGATCCCCTTGAACACACACAAAAAATTTCATCAAAACCAGTCCACTCGTTTAAGACAAGTTCAGTGACATACACACTCACAGAATAATTATATATATACGGTTTTTTAATAGTAAAAGCAGTTTTTCAACACCTCTAGGCTCCTATTAAAATGTCCCAAGTAATAATATCTATATGAAAAACATTAATCTTAACATAGAATGTCCCAAGCGTCGAGGGCGCCAAAAACAATGGATGTTCATAAATCAAAACTTTAATAAACCTTCGGAACTTAAAAACTTCGCAATATGACTTGTGGTTTTCAATTTGGTTGTTCCGTGATCTTTCATTGCGGTCGTACTTCTAACAGAGGATTTTTTTTTCTTGTATATTCTATGTCTATTTGTGGTAAAGAATACACAATAAAAGCGTCTATGGATTATCACTTTTGTCTATTTAGATAAACATAATAATAAATGATGGTTATACAAGATTCATTTGAACTAGGAGTCAAAATTTAAGTTCTTGGAAACTGCTATAGATACTAGATAAAAAACTATCACATAGTATTCTATAAAGCATGCCTTTTTTGCTAAAAAATATCGTTATAACTTCAAATCGTGAGTTATAGCGATAAGTTTTTTTAATGAAATATCATTTTGTAAGGGAAGCCCTAGTCGGTCAGGCGAAATGTAAGTCTGTAGCCAGCCTCCGCAGGGACTGAGAAGTGGACGAATTAACTTGGGAAATTCCAGTTAAAATTACTCTAACCACGCGGGGATATTTTAAGTCATTTCATAAATAAATGTAATTAAAAATTGGAGTATGGTGAAGGCTGAACATACCTAGGAATTCAGAATATCATAGACGAATTAGATTTTTATTTTCTTATAAAAATCCTTCTGCATTATTTCAACTAAATAACTTATTTACCATTCCATGATATATGATATTTCATGAATAGAGAGAGACCAAAGAGCACATCAGTTGAAAATCCTTTATACTGTTGTATTTTTACTTAATAAGTTATGTTATATTATAATAATATCTAAAGCATACGTGACTTTTCAGGGTCACAATATTTCATAAACAATTCCCTATTCAAACAAAAGCAGCCAGCAGGGCGAAAAATTGTACAGAATAAAATTAGGGTGATTTAGTTTGTTCCAAGACCTGAGCGGCGAAGAGAATTTTGCGAATAAATTGTCTATTAATTTAGTTGAGAAGTGTAACAAAAGAAGGCGTTTACGCGTTTGGGAGAGCCCATACAATATTCAGGGGATCGCATTATGCAACAAGCCCCTAAGTCGCAAAATCAATATGGCGCTAGTCGAAAAGGTCTTGGTTTTGTCATAAATATTTAACGAGACGTCGACTTTTCATATGTTTCTCTAACCACTTTTGTAGATCTGCGAATCTGGCTCAATGTAATAATGAAACATTACCTTATATTTATATGTATATATGTCTATAAAAAAATAAATTCTCTTAAATATGTAGCTAAAACGTAACTGGGATTAGTCTGTACTCTCGCGATTTTTTTAAGTTAATAAAAATCTCATACCTTTTTACTAAATATATGGTTAACTGTTAAATAAAATAACTCTTGTACAATACCTTACAGTATATTATACAGAACCAGGCAAATTTAGAAATAACGCGCTTTCCCCGCTTTTCTCGTATCATTATAGGATTATACGTTTCGGTGGTTTGCATTATATGAACTGTGTTTGTTGAGAATAAACTGATTACTTTTGTATTTGTGTAAAACTTTTGCTCTCTTATGAAAAATAATGTACCTTAGGATAATAACGTTGTTACAAAGAAATATAATATAATGATCGAAAAACAACTAGCAACGTGCTTTGTATTTGTATTTCCTAAATCATATATTTCGACGAGTGTGTGCGCAAAAAATACATATCATAGAATTTTGAAGTCGATTTAAATGTGAATGCTGTTAATAGATACAATTATTTTCATAAATTTATTGAGTATATATATGGATATAGTACACATAAGGCTGGGTTTTACGAGTAGTCAAATTCACAGCAGCTTCTGGTGACCGTCCCAGCGAGGCGTGAGGATACACACGCCTGTATTTGCGATCCCTGACAAGGCACCATAAATAACCGTCGAAACCTCCGACTTGTTACTGATTTCCCCTGTGACGTCACGCGCTCAAAGTTGCCTATAACCTTGGCAATTTCAGACAGTCGGTCAAGGGTAGTATTTCATTGGTTTCTTTGTAATCAAATATCAATGAATTAGGTTGTAATTGGGTGATGAGAGTTTTTTATTCGGTTACTCACGTATAACAAATACGACGCCTTTATTTCTATTGATTCATAGGTCTCACATTTTATTCTAACTTTAAAATGATTATGACTTTTATATAGAAAAACATGCTTATTATGACGTCTAATAATATAACTTACATATTGGAAAATTTCGTTAAACATTTCCGAATGAACAAGAAAGAAATTTCAATCAAGCTCATATATTTCAATGTTAACTTTGAATGTGTCTCAATCAGAGAGTTCTCATCTAGCCTTTAACCTTTCGCCCAAAGTTTATTAATAAGTGACAGTAATTCGAAATTGTTTGTTTTTGTGAAATTATAATTCTGCAAATAGGTTCTTAGTTAAATACGTTATACTCAAATGTTATCCAATGTTTTGTATTATAAGTAGCATTTAATACGTGTCAATGAGTTTATTTATAAACATGTATGAAGAACTTTGTTGGCTCGTCTAATTGAAAAGTGAATTTTAATTCATCTATACAAAAACTGCAACTACCAAAAATATTAAGACGGTAGTTTTTAACAATAATTCTATCTAAAATATTTATGTCTTCAAAGTATCCTTGAGAGTGACCTTGACGATAGAAATTACCCAGAAAAGGTAAATTTCAATCAATTTGTCAGTAAGTCACGTCAGCTAACACGTGTCAATGTCACTACACGACATGTCAATGCGTCATTGGCGTTAAAATTACGACGTCAAAGCAATGGTGCATCCGTTTCCGCCACACAAGACGATTCAAATGTTATATTTATCCTCCTTTTCGTTTCCATTCCAATACAAATAAAAAAATAAATATTTGCCACTTAAGAAGAATGTTGCACGAATACAGAATATTATACGTTAAAAATCCGTTAAAATCTCTATACTTGCACAAATAATCTGTAAATATTGAAGGCGAAGGAATCCTCTACAATCAAACGATGAAATCAAACTCAAAAACTATATATTTATAAATTTAATGTATCGCTTTTGATATTCTAGTCCTAGAATCTCTACTCTTATTATAATACTATTATTATAATTATTTAAATAATTCTAACGAGTATAGAAATTATTATATCATAAATGGATGAAGTTCTTCGACTGCTAATTCAGTAATCCAGCCTTTGGGCTGGCGAGTCAGCTCGACTTGTCCCTGTAGCTTCCATTCACCATCCACATTTTCGCTCTCATACTCTCGAACATCAAGACAACATACATTAAATACTTTTTGTAACATTGTTTCAGTACACGCTACACAAATAACAATATTAATGGAAGTATATCAAAATCAACACGCCGTAACGCGAGAGGAACAGTAATTCCCACATATATTAATTTAAATTAATCGAAGTTTAGTTTAATCGCGCCGAGTGAATTAATTAATTATTTATTGTACTGTTTGTGCCTATTTACTGATCAAATTAATCAGTTCACATTGTGGTGTATTTTGATCTGTTCTGATAACGTCAATTGAAGTTAATAAAATTGTAATTAATTTATGTATTTGAGTTATGAAACTGTACGTTGATTTTGTTATGTAACAGTGGTGCGATAGTTGCTAATAAATATTATTAAATAAGAAAAGGCCACGTTATGCATATATATAACGTCACCTTTTTGTTGTTTTTTTATATATAGTAGTTATTATTTTATCATCTTAATACATAAAATATTTATGGATACGTCCTATCGTAATATTAAGGAATAGAGCTTGTTATACAGCCTATATTATATATATTTTATAAAGTAGGTACTTCACCCAAAGGCTAAAAACCACGGTTTATCTCACAAATCGTAATAATTGAACAGTTGATATAGTCACAGCGGATGCGCTTACATTGCTGCTATTAAAACAAATACTAAAAACTAGAACTGATTGAATATTCACACATCACTCTTACTCACGCCTGCCTATTTTTTTAACTTTCTACGTTTCTCATAAGAAAATTAATAGAATCAGGCGATACTATGGCAGTCCATTGTACAAAACCCTAATAGACACACCGGACACCGGAGTATCCTCAGGATGTTTTTGAGTTTTTTAGAAGCCTGATTTTCTATTATTTGAAATAAGAATGTAAAATCGCATTACAAAACAGCGAATTATTGAATCGTCCCCGCACACGTTTGTCGCGGTGCACGTTAATATGTTGTACGTGAGCGGGATGCCTAATACGTGAACACATAGAAGCTACTTCATTTCTTTTGATTGTGTGGACGTGCGTGTCGACGCGTGACGTCACGTTCACTGTCATAAATATAACGAAATAAAATGAAAAATTGTTGTAATCGACAGAATGGTTCATCGATGTGTGGTAAAAATTAAACTTAATTTTCATTTTATAGGACAGGCAGGACTGTTAATAGTGTTTGAGATATAATTTCATTTTGCATTAAAGACAAGGTGTTCTTACCCATTTCCAACGAAATAATGATTGGTTGCTGTAAACAAGTATATATATTTTATAAAACACTTTTATATAAAAAAATTCATAAAACAAGGTTTGAGCCCAACAAGTTTACAATGTTTTATAGTCAAGTTCTCAGGTTACCCTAATTACATCAATAGTAAACCCAAATATTATTTAAAAATTGTTTAATTTCTCAGCCTGTGCTTACATAATACACAACCAAGTGAAACCTGCATGGTTATTAATAGTGCAAAATAATGACGAATAGATTCGTTCGGAAACTCTAAATACAGTTCGTAGTGATCTTGATACAACAAAGTTACTGACATGTAACTGATAATTCCTCACCTCAGACCATTCAGCGCTATCAATCGCTGAATGGTTGTCTGCTCCATTACCTATGGGGTCCCGGCACATGTCATCGTGATCAATCATTGCTATCTCCATTCAACGCTGATACGGATTTACATAAGCTATTACAAAATATCAATAAACGGGCTTTCGACGGCGAAGCGATCAATTTTAGCGAATTTTTGTGTCATACTGTTGGGAATTTCTGTCTTGTGAGTTTATTTCTCCGAGTTGAAATATGCTAAGATTTACACGGTTGCAATATTATATAATTCATATCAATTTATTTGACAACAAAATAATAACATTCGTAAGTAAGTCTAAGGACAAGTAAAATAAATCTCGGCTTATTTCGTAAATCCGCTGAATTTCTGTTGCCTACAACAAAATAGATTTATTTAGAGACATTTTTGCTTATTCGAGAGACGTCGCGCCAAGGTCATGCGAATAATCCTTCTGGCACAGTGTATGCCTACAGTAATACTAAAATAAAAGTAGATGATTTTTGTTTGTATCACACTGCTTTAATAATCCAGAAGAGAAGAGATGGTTATTCACTTTATCTGATGTGATAGAAATCACTTACTCTGTAACTTCTTCGTACAAAACTCAGCATTTGAGAATAACAGTGTAAATAGTGCAGCTATGGATTTACAGGGCAATGAAAATTGGAGTTTCTAATTAAAAAATCAGCCTAGATTAATCCTGGGTTAATCCTGGACTGGATGTTTAATTTTTCGATCACACCCAACTGTCAAACCACTCCTGTATCTCAAGAACCGTTTCACTTATAAAATCTTCCTGTTTAGGCTCCCTTTATTTTCTCACAAATTAAATTAAGATTTTGCAAAGACAAGAATTTGCAAGGTTTGATCCTTATTGAGTTTATTTTCGAGGGACGAAGTTAGGGTCCGATATATACCCATTTGCGGCTTGGGGTGACATATTTTACGAATTTAGAGGTTTTCATTAAAATTAAACTTTTGTTTCATTCATTCATTCATTTTAAATAATGAACTAAGTATTTTTTAAACGAACAACATACATAGTAAATTTGATAATGCTATCTGAATCAAGAAGAAAAGAAAACATTCAAAAATAATAAAATATTCTTATCACTTAATTTAATGATCATATTAATCTATTATTAAAGACAACATCTGTAATAACAGTTTAAACCCAATGTTTGAAAAAGTCGACCGCACATCTGCAAGACCTTAACTTAAATATTTGGTTACCGAATAAACTTACACTAAACTCTTAAAGCTATTAGTGTTGAAAACTACCCCTTTTATGTTTTTAAATACAATACTACTTACTACTACTTATTATTAGTACTATTATAAAAGTAACTTGAAATAATAGTTAAATGAGGTTGATAATTCTAGCAAAACATAGATACATTCAACGAATGAAGAATATCAAGCAGAATATGAAATTACATCCTTCAATGCCTCGGTGTCAGTGAGTGCTTCAGCAGACACTCTCTGCAACCACCGCTATGTGGAACCAGCTGCCAATGGAGGTATTTGAATCAATAAGACTTAGGGACTTTCCAGAAAAGAGCCATCTTAAGGTCGGGAACGCAGTTCTAAGACCTCATCAGGTGAGCCTCCTGCCCGTTTGCCCCTTATTTAATAAAAAAATTCAATGCATCTCATAATAACTAAAATAATTCATAACATTGTTTCAGAACAAATTCATATCCAAAAAATCGAGCCAATGATTTTTATTATTTATCTACACTCCAGCACCTCGAACTCACAAAAGTGTAAAGTAAATTTGGCACACACAAAGAGTAACCAAATAGAACAGTTAACATATTCAGCATTCAGTGATTTTCAGCTCAGTCAGCCAAGAAAAACTCATCAGCCAAAAAAACCGCCATTTTTCACACCTGATGCGCCCTATTGAACTTCAAATGTACTAATAAAACGGCTCAAAATCGCCCCCTGCATGTCGAATGAAATTTATTTCTAATTTCACCGATGTCATGATTTATCGCTGTCTTTGTGACTATTATAACGTACAATAAATATTTTTCAGCATTTTCAATATTATTCCAAATATAGTTTTCAACTAGTAGAGTTTGTATTTGATAGATTTAAATACTATTATATAAATTTGTTCATGTATATGGGTGTACAGCGTACGAGAACTAGCAAAAAAAACCCTCCACTCTTCGCAAAGTATGTGTTTATAAGATGTCATAGCGGGCTGTACCATTAAACATTTTAGAGAGGAACGTAATTGTAATACCAAGAATTCGCCTAGTAGCGCGTAGCGATATTTCAGTGAGAGTTAGATATTCAAAGTTAATGTCACCACATCATTGAGGAGCACGATGCATCAACGATAGTGATTCGGTTACCATGGTTATTATTAAATTAATATATTTCTACTTATAGTTTTTGTAACTTAAATATAGTTATTATTAATGTATCTAATTCATTTCAATTATTCAATTGCTGTAGTAAGATGCTGATCGTGATGATCCGATGGTCACTTTGGATCTCAATTATTTATTTTTCATAAGAGCAGAGGTTTCATTCACATATTTAGTGTGAACCAAATTAATTATAATAAACAAATAATATCTATATCCTTGACTCCTTGTCACAGGGTAACATATGAACAAATAGAAAAACGATTTCTCTTTAATTTAACAAAATCTTTAGCGGTAATATCAAACATTGGGATTAATATATAGGTTAGAAATTAGGAAACGGAAAACGATTCAAATCCGTAATGTGGCACAAAAAAGTCTTCAACGTGATGGATAGACCGCTTCCTTATTAGTAAGTTTAGCCTTTTTTCAGATATACCCGTACCATATACATTCATTATTTAGACAGACGGTATACAACTGAGTATTGCTGTCCAAATAATTTAATACGTCTGATAACTGCAATTATTTTCTTTGCTCATAGCTCATTTAATATGCACGCATACGAAGAATATGAAGTTTCAGATAGCTATCATTGTTTTTTGTCGGCAGGTATAGGTATAGTAATACGCTGCTGATCACATACATGATATATATGTAGAGATATTTCTGTATAAATTGTAATATCCTGTACAATTGAACAGTGCGACTTTAGCAGGAAATTCTTTTCCCACACTAAGGCATGAAATAGATAATTACGATAGCTTATAGAGCAAACTTTAATACACAACTTTAACAAGGCGTAGCATTAAATCATATACCTTACCATCGATGATATAACTTTTACACCAATTCACGGATTTACTTTTATTAGAAAAAAGAAATTTTCAGCTTTTTTTGGTACTCACATACACAACCAATGCTTAGAAATATAATCATTATAGACTTTATCGGCTTTACTCAAAACATACTTTTAGTACCCTACTGCATTATACGGGGACCCATATTTAATAAGTAGAATATGTAATGAACACATTGTGTTAAGCTTTTAATCGATTGGCATTGATTGATCGCATAGATTAAGTGTGCGACAAATTATGTGTGTCATTGTGTTTGTTCACAAATTGCACAAAATTTGATCGATTTGACGTCATTATAACACCCGTATACGTCAAATGACATTGAGCATCATACGAAATGTTTAAATACATAAACGTGAATTTATTACAGTAACAAAATGTATTATTATTTACAGTTGCCGATATTCGCGTAAAGGAAAATATTAATTCTCGTGATATTCTTGACGCTCAATTCCTTCCCACTCGCGATTTGACTTATTATGTTCAATGTAATTATAATTCGTTTGTAAGACTTTCTTCATCAGAATTTTGAATTGAAGAATACAATATATGTAGTAATAAATAATAATAAATTAAAGGTACATTTCACACAGCCGGTTAGGTCAAATATATTTTTATAGGCTATTTGATATTTGTAGATTGTGTTATAGGTGCGCAAGTGATCAGCATATATTCTTTTTATGGTTACATATTATCCGTACATTTCATATGTAATTCTTTTACTATTAAAAATTGTACCTTATCTGATATAAATAAACTTAGAAATTTAGAATTTATAATTACATCTTTGAGGTATGCAATATTTCTCCCACAATCCGACCTGCGTTACCTGAGCGATTGATTGCAAATTACACATCGATTTAATGTATATAATTTGATGAAGTAAACAAGCGAAAAACCACTGTAGTGAGTAAGGAAGAGTAATCTATAGTTTGAGAGGATTTATGTGCGCCACAGCTAAGGTTAATTAGTTGGGATAGGCCGCCCATTCATTACCCTATTACTTGAGTGGTCGCCTTTAGCTTAACGATTTATTTTATTCTACAGTAGAATCGATCAATTGATCAATTTATATATAACTTTTATATAAAAAGGTGGTTCCAGCTTAACTTCAACATACCAGCCATAACTATAAATAAAATATTTTTATTGCTAGGATTCGACACCGAAAAACACTACAAAACAAAGCACTAAGAAAACACCGCTTAAACTTGAATGTATTTAAAAATAACTTGCATCTGCTCGAAACTGCTAAGTTACTCTAAAATACATCAATTTGTAGCGTAGTAAAATGTTTTAATGATTTCGAGAGGGATTTTTTGCGAGCGTAAGATTTATCGTTCCTTTTTGTACCGGAAACGAGGCCTTCAGGATTACTTTCACCTCACGTCCGTCACTGTATTTGTTACGTTTTAGGAACCTGACGATTTTCTTGTTTACATTTCGACATTTGCCTTTTGAAAAGAGACTTTATGGATGCGTGAGGCAGAATTTTAACATATTTTTATGTAAGGAAATTTATCAGCCTGTTCGATGAGAGAAAATATCGTCAGCAAATCCAGCATTGTGTTACAGGCAAAAATGGACAATTAATATAAAATGGCTTGATGTTTAGATGTGAAATTATAAACACTGATGCTAAATGAAAATTTGAAAGATAATCTACTTTTTTGTGTTCACTAAACTCTTATTTAAATTAATCTTCATATTGTACATGGTTAAACAAGTACTGTTTTATTTCTAATAATAATAATTACAAAAATAAATCTACACTTTGTTTGCAAAAGTTAACAATGTTAAACAGATTACTGTTTTTTGCATTTAATAACTAAGCCTGTATACGCTAGGCGCATGAAAAGAACATGAAAGAGATATCAGATGTGAAATAAAAATAAATACAGGGTGTTCTAACGTCGCACTCACGACCAATTAACGTCGACATTGCGCCGCATCTATTGTACTTAACTGCGCGAATGTTACTTTTAATTGTTATATAGATCCTGGATGCGATACAGTGCTACGGGTACAATCACATCCGTTTGGATCTAGGACATCTATGAATGGAGATAACAATGATCCCTTGAATTCTCCAGTTGGCTTAGTAATTTTTATATTCGTAGATTTTATTTGAATTAGATTTTTTTTTATATAAAAAACTAAAAAGACCACAACCTCACCTGATGGTAGGCGATTATGCCTGGTTAGGGAGGGCCTATACAATCGCTGCTTGAAGAAACCTACTTATCGGCGGGACACATTGAAGCGGGTATGGAGTGGCATTCGCTGTTTAAATAAGGAATGACGATCTGAAACTTGCATTTTGGCACCAGGTGCCACGGTGATGGAACTTAGTCATAGAAACTTCGTCTAGAACTTCTAGAATTTAAAAAGGTAGTCCGGGATGAGGTTTTGCAGTTCTTCTCAGCAGTATAGCAGTAGAAGCCTATAGAATACTGAAATATGTTCTCTAACAAATAAATTATAGGAGCCTTTTAGTCCGTCGCAATATTTTCTGTTCTTGCTTTAATATTTTTAACTGATATCAGAAAACATGTACGTTGAATACCTTCAGCGTTATTTGTAGGTGTGAAATCGGCACAGGTGTGTAATGGATACATCATCAAAGATACTCGATGTCTTGCCTCAAAATGCCTGTAAAAACAATCGAAACAATACTTGTTTCATTTAATTTTCTTCATAGTATAGATTTTTACTTTTGGAAACAATTATCAAATGGAAATTTATTGTATCAAATTAATGCGACTACATGACCAAATTTGACTAACAATATAAGCCGCATACGAAAGCTCGCCTTATTATTTCGAAGTTATTCCAATAATATTTATCCAGTACTTTAATTCCCAGTTAAGCTCCTCCCAAGAGCTCATTATCACAAATAAACTGGGCTTTCTGTTTTTATTGTCTGGAACGTACCGACTTCCTTTACGCCGTGAAACTAAATCAGAAAGAGTTTTGCTTCTACTTTAATTAAGTCTTATTAAAGCATTACCCGTGATTTGATAAGTCATATGAGGTTAATGATTTTAACATTCATAAATCTATTGTAGACGATTATCAGCGAGAGATATCAAAAAGCCATCCGTTTCGAAGTTAAACTTTTGCGTCATTCTTAAATCGAATGCTTATGGAATTCATTTGATTTCCACATCGTCTGCGTAGCAAAAATCCTGTAATAATTAATGTAATAATATGTTATTTTACTCTCATTGTTATAAATTTTAACCTATATAGAACATGTTTTAAAACGTTATTTTGCTCATAAAAGAGATGGCAAACAAATTTTATGAAGAGGCATGAGGCAAAGCAATCAAAGTATAGAAGACACGGTTCGGTGAACAAACACGGAGCCTACATAGTC
Source organism: Pontia daplidice (assembly GCA_963693355.1). Taxonomy (NCBI): domain Eukaryota; kingdom Metazoa; phylum Arthropoda; class Insecta; order Lepidoptera; family Pieridae; genus Pontia; species Pontia daplidice. Next base: position 481,569 of record CAVNZL010000086.1, read on the forward strand.
AATGTTTGTCGGAGCTTCGATGCCCGGTGCCTCTAACACCGAAGTGTAACTTCGTTAAGCTTCCTATATAGATTTCAAATATTATTTAACTATTTTTTTCAAATGTGTAGATGATATATAACAGAGCTCAAGATTTTGTGTTTTACAGATTATAAGAAATAAGTTTCGTTCAAAACGACAAATCCTTTAATTGTAAAAGCACTATTTTAAGTAATTTATGAAATTGGATGAGTTTGTTGCCATGTTGAAGCAATTTCAATTTAGCCTTAAAGCTGTATACTTTCTCTTAGCTGAATGTCACCTAAACAATAGAACTCCCGTTAGGTTACACTTATGTGTAACGCCTAGTCAGGAAGCCTGTAAAACTGTTGGTAGTTTAAGTGGCCTGTGATAATAGTGGCCTGAGCAAAGTCAGTAAGAACAGCTCCACTTTGTTGATGCTGGGTTAAAGCGATGTTGATGCAGGCTATGACCTCATAGCTAGTACGAAACCAGAGATCTGTAGGTTTCGTTCTGGCAAGAACTTGTGTAGTGCTTTTGAAAATGTAGCGGCAAATTAACATTTATTTAATACGGGCGCAATTGGAGTATTATTCATAGACAACGAGATAATATTTTAATGAATTGATTATTTCACTTAAATCAATTCTTTTAAATGTAATTGTTTCATCTTTTGTTCATTTATTTAATTATTATCTAATGTACACTAAAGCTTACTTGATTTTTGACTGCATTGAAGCGGAGATTTCGGGTTCCAGTAGCGATGGATCAATTTGTTTGAAGCCCCAGGAAGGCTGTGAAGAAAAATATTGCATGATTTGGAAAAAATATTTTAACGGTTATCCAAAATAGATAGTTTCCTTGGAAAAAGTAAGTATGCTCTCCGTCAATTTAAAATAATTCCCTCCAGACACGATGTAATGGGTATAGATACATTTATGTCCTGTAGACGAAATAAAAGTCCCGACTGCCGCCAGCTTACACGCGTATGGCTTCGTCGAGACGACTAATTATTGTTCTGTTCTATTGTGTTTATCACTTGCTACATATTACAGCCTAATCTTTTAAATTTTCATCGGAAGCAACCGAGGAGGCTGTGCAGTTGGTATTAAAATCCCATTAAAAACTATTATGACAGTGCAATTCTGCGCTAAATGTAATGAAATCTAAATTTAACTGAGCCGGTTACTTCTATGTATGAGTGTCTTTGATCTTTCACAAAGAAGTTTCAGGGGTTTTAAAATGACTACTAGTTTCGTGTAAATATGGTACGCCTGAGCTTTAATCACATTGTCGTGGGCACGAAAGTGAGTCAACGTCATAATGACCATGTTTGTTATTTTAAAATAAATTTCCAAATAAACACGTGAAAAATGAAAACAAATCACGAACCAAAATGGACATCTTTTTTAATTTCTCTAGTGTAGTCGTCAGTTGCTGGATTTTTTACCTCATACGAGTTTAAAGAACTTAAAATAAATACGAACGTTTAGATTCTTTTGGATTCTAGGACGAGGACTAAGAGTACTTAACTATGCTGTCATATAATTATAGTGTTCTAGTATTTCTGGGCAAAACTGCAGTCCCATTCAGGTGTTCGTAGCCAAGTGCAACGCATAAACATTGAAAACACAAAGTGTTCGATGCTGCTAAGCCGCCTTTATTGACCTGGTACATCACTAGTACTATTCTATGAATGTCTATTTAAAACTGTATACCATTGTAATAGAGTTGGTTCTTCCCTTACTATGAGGTTTCTGGCTTTGCAATAACGACAGTGACAATATTCAAACTCTGTTCCATATTGATAATCGATGCGAACCTGAATACAAACCAGATTTTAAGTACCCTAAACGATTTATTTTTAAATTTATTATTAGTAAATGTAGTCTAAATTTTTATGGAAACGGTGAAATGATTAAGAATGTTTACTAAAGCATATTAAATATTAAATCACTATTATGTAACTATTACTCATTTAAAATAAAAGGATTTTTGCATAACTGGCTCACGGTGCCCGGAAAAATTTAAAATAATGTATTTAAATTTTGCAAAAATACATAATTTAAATCCGTTCTTAAAGTGTTTTTCTTTATATTAATTCATCTTTGAACACATATGAGGGAATATATAAGCTAATACAACACCCTGACTCAAAACAAAACTTGATACAGGTCATAAAACAATAGAGATGGCAAGTACTATTTTTCGTTATTTTAACTACTATTATTAGCTTCATAATTTCATATATTCGTATTCAAAAAACCAGAAAGGATCTTTTTGGAATGATCTGTTTGAATAAAATTGATATTACAACCTTTACAACCGGCTTTAATGTCTCCTTCACTGTTGGGTTGCCTGGTAGAGATCGCTTAGTTGCGATAAGGCCGCCCTTTACACATTTTCACTCGTTAATATTGTATCATATAAACTATTTATTATATATTGTAAATGTGTGATAAAGAATTAAATAAATAAATAAATATTATTAGGCTATACGTCCGTTATTAAGATTCTAGATAGTGCATACTATTTCTACTCACATATGTATAAGGTCAACTTCGAGAAGTAGATTTTAAGGTGACGTGACGTAATTCCTGTATAAACTACTAAATTTTAAAAAAATATTTTTTATTTCAGGTGAGTGAAGTGGTACTGAATGGAATGGTGTAAATAGCTCTTTAGATGTACTACAGCCAAGGTAAGATAAAATAAATTATAATCTCTTTATTATGAATATTTCAAACTATATATAATATACATATAGTCTATATACAGATTAGAAGTTGACAAGATAAAATAAGTAAATTTATTAGACAAGATATTCTCGTACTGAATTTCCAAAATATTCTATATCTAAAAATAATTATCTAGATAATAATTATATCTTACATATTTAAATTCAAACTACATTAGATATACCTTATTTATTATACAATTCGTTTTTATTAACTCATCTATCAACACTTTAAGATCATTAGCAGTACTTCAAAATATATCGGAATATTTGTCTCGAAATGAGTGTATGTGTTGAGAAATGGAACATTACAACCAAGTAGTTTGCTATCAGCCAGACGGACGACGCTTTGGTTGATTTCACGCAATTCAGGAGCGATATATTGTTGCAATTAAGGGGTCATTTAAGCCCTGTGCACAGTGAAAGACGATACTTAATTTTTTTAACAATACTATATTGTATGGTTAAATTTACACATACATAACGCAGGGCTCCAGGAAAGAATACAAAATGTATATAACCAAAGCTATCTTTTAACGCTCTTATATAAAGAGATATTGGCTATACATATTAGTATTGTAACAACCACTGGCTGTCCTAATAAATAAATAAATAAATTAATTAATTAATTAGAATACACACAACAAACAAATCATATATACACACATATAGTAACGTCAAAGATATACATAGAGAGATAGAGTTCTTAAACTCGTTTCAAATGATACAAACTTCAAGTAATATTGACAATATTAAATGATTGATAGCAATGTATCTGCTTACGCTGCAGTGTGTCTGGAAATTAACACATTTAAGGGGGACAGGTAGCCTAGTGGGGGTCAATCAACTGCCCGACGGTAGGGTAAGGGAGTCCTATTGTCACTAGATCCCAAGTAATTAGGTGCTGTTTAAGTCTAGATTGAATTGTCATGTTCGGATTAAATTCAGTAATTGTGGGAACCAACGGTTTGGAGCATTTCATTGTAAGGCGTTTAGATTTTGATCCATGATTAGAATACTATGAAAGTGCTTGCATATTAATAATTAATCACTCATATTTGTCTATGGTTTATTAGTTTTTTATATCATTTCGGTTTTTATCTTACAATAGAAAGAAATCCTTTCATATGCTTTAAAATGTTTTTAATATAAAAAATTTTAAAATTGTTCATACCAGACGTTAACAATATGGCACTGATCACCTTAAATATGATAAACCTCTTCTATTTAGGATATTTTTTAGAATAACATCAAACTCGTTTGCATAGAGTCGTAGTCATGAGTGCAAATTTCGGAATATAGGTAAGTTACTGTGCGGGTATTATATTATACAAGCTGACCCAGCAATGTTGTTTGCCATAAATGTGATTTCAATTTACAATTTATAAATAAAAAATAGGGGTTGATGGGAGAGGGGTAATAATGTAAAGTTGGATGTATTTTTGTATGCTGCATCATAGCAAAATAGAAACTAAAAATTTTGTCTAAAAAATAAAAAATAAAATTTAGTGGGCTACCCCTAAGATTTAGGGGATGAATAATAGATGTTAGCCGATTCTCAAACCTACTCAATACGCTCACAAAGTTTCATGAGAATTGGTCAAGCCGTTTCGGAGGAGTATGGGGACGAAATCTGTGACACGAGAATTTTTATATATAAGATTAGAGCAGACAGACAAATTAGATAAAAATTGTTCTAAAACGGGCGCTACGTTTCCATTTCAGAGAGGTTACAGTCATATGATGAGCGTTAAGCTTCCAGTGTGATTATATTTATTTTTTTGTTAATTAGGCATAGAGTGAGTCTATTCGTATCGACTTTTTGACGACGCCCTCTGCCCTCCGGCACTCGAGACGGCGCGGCTGAAGTTCAAGGTGACGCACTCGAGAAATATGATTTACACATGAAAGAGATTATAATGACTAAGTCAAAAATTAACTGTAAATAGCATTTTATTGTTTCGCTGAAATATGAAAAATGTACCTTGTAATTGTAGAGGTGGTTTCAGATCAAATTAGTGGAGCTAGCCATAATTTAGATATATTTTTATATGTAGATATATTTTAGCTTAAAATAGAAGTGATACATACACCAACTGGTATATTTCCCTTCTATCCAAGTTAACATACGTTTTAGATATACGAAAATGAATACATAATTTATTCTAAGTGCTAAGTCGAGAGCAGCCATCGTATCGTATCGTAATGTTAAGGTTATTTTGGGTAAATAAAAAAGTTGACGACCTAGTGGCGACCAATGGTAAACTCATAACGGAATGTCAGAGGGTCACTGGTTCAATTCCTAGTACGGTAAACATGCATGTGACTTACATTCTTACATCTATACGAAGACCGTTAGTTGTTGTTTGGGTGTTATATGTATGTAATACGTTTCTCAGTGTTAACACTGATAACAGGCTATAGCTTTGGGTCCAACCGACCTTATGTAAAAATATGTCCTTATGATTATTAATTATCAACACATTTTTCTTTTATTTGAATACCATTAAATTATATATAAGAGAATATAAAATATGCTCTTACAAAGTAAAACACTGCGGTTCTTTTAGTCTCACAAGAATCATACTTTATTCCATTTACGTTAGCGCCCGAAAGAATGAAAAGACTAATTTCTCATTTCTTTTAAAAATCTTACGTCACCGTGGAGACGGTGAAAAGCTGCACTTTCACTTTCTATATACATGTTTGCATGAAAATGAATCCTTTCAAATGTATGTACAACACATACATAGCTACAGTTAGGAACGCGTCTGGCTATGGGGTGATGAGTGGAACCATGCTCGCTTTACATTACTGAGTTGCTGAAACAACCATAAATATACTATATTTTAAACAAACATTGAAAAGTAACAAAATAAAGTAAATCAATAGTTGGTCAAGTAATTAATGAATTATTCTTTTTGAATAAGAATCCCCTAAACATATTCTTATCAGGTTCTTTATGTTTAATCATATAAATTTGTGAATTGATTATAGTTTATGTTTTTTTTTTGGTACAGACTTTCTGCCCAATTCATGAAACATTCTTAAAATTATATTTCTATAAAACATAGGATCCTAATCCTGAGAATGAGCACAGAAAGCTTATTAAACCTCACAATTTCAAATATCTAAAGTAAGAAAATATCTCATATTTAATACGAACTGCTGCTGAATTATATTATAATGGAGATATAATTCGAGGCTGTTCGTTTTAATATCGAAATACTAAAGCAAGTGACTGTCTCGTTCAAACGCGTGAGTCTCGTCACTGAGCGGCACTCAATAATGTATGCGCAGTCCGACTGCGGCCTAGGACCTTCAACAAAACTGCATTTTTGAGGCTATTTGTGCGTAAGTTTTATTTTTACATTCAGCTATGATCGACTGTTAACGTGCGATACGTTATAAATCTACGTAATCGTTGGAAGTAATTTCAGAAACCTTTTGCTATAAACATAGTAGTTGAACAGTCTGCCAGTTAGTGGACTGTGTAGTGTGGTTGTATGTAAAAATCATGTTATGTTCTGTAATGAGCTTGGCAAACTGCACTAAAAATGACTAAGTATGTGAAAGGGATCCCTGAGCTATACAGTCGTACCCTAACACATAAATACTGAATATATAAATTAGTACGGGAAGTCTGCACCATGAGACCTAAGGTAACATATGGAGCCCTACGAGTAGGAATAGAGGTTCAAGGTGATGGTTTTCTCAAACCTATTGGGCAGCCTCACCACGATATAACTCTTTGAGAGGACGCGAGAAATGAATAAGCCAAAACAATACTCAAATCTCATTTATTAAGCTGAAGATTCACTATAAATATAAATCGCATATATATACACATATACAATATTTCTTACGTGAGTTGTTGGTGTATCGCGCATGTTCACTGACATCTTAACAGTTTTTTATCGAATTGGCTCAAAACGCATCTAATCGTGCTCTGAAAATATTAAATAAAAGCTCTCTCGTGAGTTTTAGTTATTACAAATTGATAACATTCAAGACACCTAACGACAAAACCATAAACACATAAATTGTGATAATGGTATGGTAAATGAATGGTTAATTATGCGGATTTTATAATGGAGTTAATATACGTATAGTTTTATAGAACGTTCTACTTGAATGCTATTATTAAAATAAGTCTGAGTCAGGCCACCTAATAACCACGTGCTATTGTCGTGTGAAACAATGGAAGGGCGATATTTACGAAGACCATTATCTTCGTATAACCTATTATTTTCTAGCAAGGACGAAACCTATGTTTATTAATCTTAACGTGTGAATGAGAAATATTATTTACAGAGCAGCAGTTTCTAAATGTACGTTATTAATAATAATATCAATTTATAGAATCTCGCTTTAAATTTCGCTTCTTGACCATAGTTGATAAGGAAGTTTCCCGAATAAATTAATTAATTATCATAGTATACCAAACAGTCCATCGGGCTTACTTAAAGAGCTTCATAATGTTGATAATTTCAAAATACATTTTATAAATAAAGCGAGTTTTGTCACTTGACTCCATAGTGAACTGAACTCCTACCGTATCTTTCTATCTATTTATTGACATTTGTTAGATCCCTTTACGCTCGCTTTAAATAGAAATAGCTGTTCATAATGTTCTAGGCCTCTTAATTCCCCACAAGCCCGCGGCTGCAGATAAAACTATTCTCTTACATAAACCAAGTCAGTAGCCATATTGATTGTAGAGCTGCCTTCCGGCGGGCCGATAAAAACTAACACCGCCTGCAATTTTAGAGTACTTACAAGATAAAACTGATTCAGCTGAGTCTGATAAAAGTTGTATTATTTTGCAGTCGCATTGCCTCGAGCGGTGCAAGACGGTAGCTATTATCGAGAAAATCTTTATGAATTATGCATTTGTCGAGAGAATTTGTATAACAGTGATTTATATTGTATACTTTTAGTTGAAAGGTAATTTATTTGAAGATGGAAATTATTGTCTAAGAACTGAACAGTGACATAAGGGCTTGTGGTATTTTGCTAACTAGAACTGAATTAATATCTAAAATGAATTTTCAGTCATATAACAGGATCCTTGATGACTCATTGAACAGCCAGATGGCCGTATGGCAGAGGTTGAGAGAATGTAGCTCTGTAGTTCGAAACACTTCAAAAGTAAGACTATGAGTGTGACGTCATTGTACTAATCGTAGCTGCAGACTGAGAGATTATAAAAAATGTACCACAGCAACATTAAGACAACAGGTTTGATTACTTTAAAAACTTAATGAAGCGAATGAGTTAAAATCAGATAACTAGACAATGGAAACAAATATTTAATGAAACTGTTTATTAAGAATAGTATATATAAATAGAACATTGTTTCAATACACAAAACAAAAATGATTACTGGTAAGAAAGTCTTTTAAGCTCTGATCGTACAAAAGCCACGGGGCTTTTACAATACGATTTATCACATTTGAGTTTCATCTCGGTCCATATTTGGCGCAATGCCTATCAGCCAGCCGGTCTGATAACGCGGGGCTCCACTGTGCTTGACAACAGAGGATAACGTTATATGTGTCACGAATTAACCCCGTTCCGGCCTGCATTTCCATACCTATAAAGGGATTGTGACGATTTTCTTCTACAAAGGCTTCAATATATGTTGGAATATTTTATTTTAGCTTCAATATTTCCTCGTCAACACGTATGGTTTCAGATATGAACAGGGAGCTCTTCTCGTTTTTCCTACGCCCTTGATTTTAGATACTGAAGGTAGTATTACACCTTAATCAATTCAGTAAAAAAATATGTCTTTCATTGAGCAGGCGAACTTAACGCGTTCAAACAACGTTAAGGAAAAATAATGATAAAACGATTGGTAAATTAAGCGCGTACACTGTAAAATGGCACAATATAAGGCAGGAATATCAAAAATCTATGCTATAATAGGAGAATGTAAAGATGTATAGATATTAATTGCATTGAAAATTATTTTGACTTAATATTTCATAATCATTTCGATTAAAGTACGATCATTAGTTCCAGTCAGTAAAATGACCAATGCAACTGTCACTGATACAAAAAAGGGTAACCCGCTACAATACAATAGTGATGCTTTGAACACAGTCCATACTATTTTTCTTGGGTTCAAAAATAAGAAAACCGGTTTCTACAAAACTTTGATCATTGCTTGTATGCAATATATTGGGAAAATATTTATGAAATAGAAATTACTTGATATTTCTACCGTTCTAAATATATTTACCGTAATCATATTTTGATTTAGAAAAACGCAATTTCGCATATAAAAAAAGCTCGACTAACTTTTAATTGTAAAAACTCTTTTCTACCACATCACTTATTCGGGACTAAAAACCTTTACTGACTGGAATGACTAATAGTACTTTAGATAATATTTTAGGTGATATAATTGCTGTTTTTTGCTGTTTATTTTTGCTGTTTATTTTTGCTGTTGTAAGTTCAATACATTTATTTTAATATTTATGAATGAAGAAACAAAAATAAAGATTACGCAAGAATGTTTTATGTTCATCTTTGATGGTTGATTAAAATGCATTCACTTGGATACGACACTCATAATTGGGTATTCTATTTCTGGCCTCCTATTCCTATACAAAGCTCTTAGGGCGCGAGCTAAGGAGATTCATATAAAATCTCGTTTATGGTGACAATTAGGTTGGAAAACATACTTGTCTAACATCTGGGTTTAATTTTGCTTCAAACATGAGTTTTTTTTTAATTTAATTTCAAAGTAACTTCAAACATATTTGTATATTTCTTGACACAATTCATTGGATGATATTATTATTAACAAAATAAATATACAACTTTTGAATTTGATTGTTCTATTAGTCGTTCCTATATTTAACTATCTCTTAAAGAGTATATGACAATACGTTCAAATATGCGTACACATAAAAATACCTATACTAGAAATAACGAGCATTATAAACGAGCCTTTATTACAAAAGAAAGTCAAATATATATGTCAGTTAAATTTTTAACTCTCCCAGTTGTCGTGTTTTAAATTAATGGGCGCGCGTTAGTTTTAATGAAACGCTACGTTTGATGCGTTCCTGAATTTTTCATTTTAGAAATGAATTATGCAAGTTTTAAACTTCGCTTTTTTCATATATAGTGGTATGGTTTATATAGTTGGATATAACGACAAGCGACATATTGCAGCCACAACTTATTTACACAAGTATCCTAATAATAGGTGCTTTAGAAAATTACGTTGACTGGCCTACTCATAAAGTTTCAAAGAAACGTTTCAAAAAAACGTAAAAACCACTATGTCTCGATAGGCCTCCGTCCCGTTAGGCGATCGGAAAAACATACAGAGTCACCGACTAGCACGTGGTAGCCCATGAACGGCGGAGCGTATGTAAAACATTTTGTCGCTGTCCCAGCGGAGTAAGCATAGAAAACGTTGTACAACTTTACTCTTCTATAATATCGAAATAAATTTGAAGGACGGTAACATTCAAAGATAAGAGACATTAATAATGGCACATCCGTTCGTATTGTTAATCAGCCACATGTTTAACATATTCAATTTTAGTTCTTTCAAGTGTAGTTATAAGTTTATCTCAGATGTTATTTAGAATTATTTTCCTCAATTCCCATGACACACAGCAAAGCCTTTCACTCAACCGGGAAATATTTGACGAATCACTGCCAGTTTTTGAGTAATTCATGTTTAAAGATGCGTTCGCGGAACTTTGAATCACAAGTAATTATAATTCGTAAGATGTCCCGCTGCTTGACAGGCGATGCCGGTTTAAAGCTCTGAGAAATGCTTTTTAGTAGTGTTTAAGTAGTTTTTATTCAAGCTGCCGTGAGATGATTTTGTCCGGTTTGGTTTTATTAAGAATAATTCGTTATTATATCAGTCTGCATGTATGCAGCAGTTTTTAGCAAAACGTTTATTATGAAAGTCAGTAAGATCCTGTTTGGCTGGAAATAAAGTCAAGTCACGTAAAACCTCAAAGAAGCTATTTACGCCTGTTTTACATGTCATAAGTACATTCATATACATAAAATTAAATATTTATGGAAACCTAAGGTGTGCTACTGTATTTTTTAATTACTCTGATAACTTTGAATTACTCTCCTGACGAAGTCATTGACACAGAGACACGATTAATGTAGCCAATCATGTAATTAATATAAAGAGTTTTGGCGATGAAATTACTTGCCTCATGCGAGTTTCCGGTCTATACGACGCAGAGAATTAACTGCTCCATTTTACCATATTGTTCTGGTTTCATTACTTAAATAAACTTTAGCTTGTTAAAGACCAAGCATAACTTACCTTTCATCTATCTAAGTTATACAATGGTTTTGATTCTGACGAACTAAACTAAAATAGATTTAGAAAGCAGTTGGATCAAAGCAAATTTAATTGATTAGATTAAGTGGTACCACTTCTCGATTTATATTATTAAAAGGAAAAACGTGAATAAGGAAAGTTTAAACAGTTTGATATTTTGATTACATAAAAAATACTAAGTTATAAAATAAAGTTCAATCCCCTTATATTTTTAAGTTTATCATTTTGATATCTTTTTTTTTTAATTTCAACATTTGTTTTGGTTTTGACTTTTGCCCTGAGTAGATGTGAAGCCGTTTTAAAGCCGATGGACGTTAGTACATATATTTTTCGTTCAAAAATTTAAACAACATATATCTAGGTCTGATATAAATTGAAATCGATCTCAAATCTCAAAATGATCTAATTTTAGAGGCACTGATGGAACAGCAGAATAGAATTCTGTGGAATTGACACAATCTTTTCGATTGCATTTCAAGAACCAGAATCATATTTTAAAATATTTTTCAAAATATGTAAAAGATATGCAAATGTATGATATAACCTCTAAGTAATTATTTATTTGATTTATAGGAAAGCTCTTTTGACAGGAATTTTATATTTGTAAAAACGGCTACAAACATATAATACAAGGCTTCATAAGCTATATGTTATAGTTAAAAAAAATATACAAATTTGAATATTATTAATGTAAACCGTATTCACGAATTCATCATCAATTTATGTCCTGTCTAACTGCTCTGTAAATTTAGTTAGAAGATAGAACAGAATACAGTTCTTGATCTATAGGTTACGTATATTTGACAGGTCTCAATTTGATTCAGACTATCTCATTTACGAAGTCCTACCACGAATCGTCTGAATTATAAGTTGGTAATATGATCAAATTAAAGTGGTTTAAATGTGTTACTGCTTGCTTGGTGATGAAACTTTATAAAATTGACATTGTTATTAAGATGCCTAGGTATGTTAGTAAGATGCCTAGCCACTATAATTATGTGTTTAATGTTGTATGGCTAAATAAATTCAGCGGCTTCTCACTGTGAAACTACTAGTAATAAATTAAAAACATTGAGCACGATTTAATCCATTTATTTATTTTTCGCAAAAAACCTTTAAATAGCATTAATTGCTGTTAATAAATTTCGCGACATACGAAACTAGTGTTTCGTAAAAGTCCTTTAATTTCCGTGTATGTATTCGGGGCATGCGCGGACTACGAGTAAACTGTGCTGGAATTAGTACGTGACTAGCATGAGCGTGTCACGTTGTGTCACGCTTCCCGGATTTGGTCGGAAACTTACTATAGTTAAACATATATATAGCTATATATCAATATCCTTTTTATATGAGGAATTTTCATCTAAGTAAGACTGCCACAGTATTAAGTATTATCGAAATATCCTATTTAAAATATTACATTATAATAATTAATGCCACGTCTCGTTTAATTCACATTCACCCTCAAACTTGATTAAAATAACCCCTTAACACTAACCATCGACTGATCTTAAACCGCTTAAAGCTCCGTATCGGGTAGTCCCGCCTTAACTAATAATATATGGCAGGGCGTAGGTACTGAAACTTTAAGAACTTGGCACAATGTTATTGGTAATAGCTGAATAATCGGAGGGTGTTAAAATAATTTACTGCACATCTTTTAAATCGAAAATGTCTCCATGAGATGTATCTCTTGTCTGTCAATGTAGATTGACACTACTGTTCTCAATATGTAATGAGTTTTAAATTGCATTGATTTTAATAGTAAAATTAATACGCTTGCCCGCGGGGCAAAGATAACGCGACAAGAATACGTGTATTCAAATTGTATGTGTACACAGATTTTTATTACAATCTAAATAGGTATTTATTAAGATTCGTACATAATTGTAATATGGGCAGTCAGTACTGGTTGACAGAGACAGTGTTCCATTCAGTACTAATTGACAGGAATAATATTCCAGGTCAAATAGCTGGGCAGTACTGACTGACATTGACCCGCATCCATTCGAAATGCGTGTCCATTCAGACTATAAGGCGATCGCTAGGTGGGGAGGACGAACCTTGCATTAGCGACATCTGGTAGTGTCTCTCAAAGAGTATGTATATAATTGCCGACATATGTTACATAAACCGTCGTATTTTATACAACTTATTATTATAATAATTCCCTTAATTATTTGGTATACATAAAGTAGATATTTTACAACAAAATCTCACTCTTATCCACGGCAACGAAAGGAAACTTCACTGGTCAGTTTTTGAAGATCGAATGCCTGGCGGCTGCTTGCCGCTGGTTATTTAAAGACCGCGTTTGTGATCAACTAACTGATAACAATCAACTGGAGGGGTTAAGCTGTAAGGCGGTAGACTACAGAGACAGATTACTAGATGTTGTCTATGGAATTGAAATGAAGATAAGTTAAATATGATTAATATCTGTAACACATATATTAAAGAAAGTTGAGAAAACACACAAACACAAATCTACAGCATGGCTTCCATATCTTATTCGAATAACATATTAAGTAAGTATCTAAATTAATAAATTCTTACATTAAGCTTTATTGGCTGACGGTACGCAAGCCGAAGATCGCGAAGATTTAGTTGGCAAGTTATCGAGACATGTTAAGGTCTGTGTAATTAATAGTAACGATGAACGTTTCTATGACTTCGAATATTGGTAATAAGTTAATAAAGGAAATGTGAAGTGTATTTTTGCTATAACAAGATAGATCAAAATTACACATAAAAACAATATTGTATGACACCTTACGTTGAAAGACGAGGCTTTGTGGATGGTACCTGTGTGTATCATAAACTAGTCTAGAACAGTAATAAAGTATGAAATGAAAATAAATATGAACCCCTTAAATGATAACGTATATAATGTATGCTTTGGCTTTTCCAAATTATTCCTATTGACAATTTGGATCCAAACATGAATACCTATTAGAGACTCAATCGATTTATAATATTATTTAAATAAAATAATATATTAAAAGTAAACAAAGCTTGTTTAATATTTTATTCAACATGGGAAAAAAGCCAGAATGTATTATTTAAGATGTTTTATGGCATCTTAAAACAAATACAAGTTTTCATATATATCTATACTATACTGATATTTATGAATAATTCAATTTTAATAACAATACGTAATAATAATATTTATCAGAAAAGTCCTATATTATTCTTAAAATATTTCCAAATTCCGTATGGTAAACGCATAAAAGGGAGAAGGAAATATTTCATTTACATTATTATTGCGGTCATACCCCTTTCTGGTCCTAAGCCGGACGATTTTCAAAATGCTTCCATGAATAAAAATGCAGCAATAACTCATAATAGCGGTCAAAAGAAATGCATTTCT